>JAPDPK010000245.1:0-323734 GCA_031772115.1 Heritiera littoralis
TATTTTTTAAATACATTATTCGAATTCAATCTTAATAAATTTTTTATACTATATAATTATTACCTTTATTTTTTAAATACATTATTCGAATCCTATCTTAATAAATTTTATACTATCCATTTATTACCCGAACCTTTTAATTATCCGATTATTCAATTACAATTTTGACAAATCCGTTAACTGACTTGAACTAGTATCCGAACTCTTGCAAAAAAAATAATTATTCTAATTAAAAATACTAGTATATTTTTTAATAGCTTCTTTATTTAACATATCTTCAAAACTCTTTTTAAAATTATCAAATATCAAATTAACAAATTATAAAAATAATAAAAAATATTATAATTATCAAGTTTAAGTCAAGATTGAGTTTTAAATGTTGAATCCAAATCTAGTCCAACTTTGTATCGAATTGCAATTTTTAAGTTCAAATTCACCTAACAAATTTAATACATTAGTCCAAATTTACCAAAAAAAAATTCAAATCCAACTTTGGACTTAAACAGAAAATCCAATCCATAAAGAGGTCTAATCCCAACTTCATTATTTAATCACCATATATATATATATGCATCATCAATGAAGTTTTTTTACTCCAAAAGTGGTGTTAAGATCATGTCATATTTCTTATAAAAATATTTAAAAAATAAAAATAAATAAAATAATACATGTGTCATAATCTTAACCTCGCTTGTAGAGTTAAAAAAATTTCACCGATGATGTATGAATTGTGATAACCGTAAATTTTTCATTTATTGGAAATTATTAATATTAAAGAAAAGAGATGAGTTGAAATAAATGAATAAAATTATAAGATCGAAATATCAGTGAAAATCTCGAGAATTGCGGAAGTGAAGGATCAGGAAATTCGAGTGAAGAAAATTAAATTGGAAATAAGTATAAGATGAGAAATCATGGAAAATAATGAAAAGAGGAAATTTAATTTGGATAAATGAAAATCAAAATTAAATAAAAAAAATGAGAAAGGAATAGGAAATATATTTATATAATTATATATTATATAAATGTATTATATACAAATACATACGTATTTAAATACTGTATAGTATATAATATATAGTAATATACAGTGATATATACGTGTATACTATTTTACAAATTTAAATAATACGTATGTATAAATACAACATTTTATATATATAAATATATATACATATATAAAAATGTAAATATTAATTTACATTAAAGTATGAAAATATATGTAAAGGTTATTTAATTTTAAAGTATATAAATATACATATATATACTAGATATATATTTTGTAATATATAATATATATATCTTTATATATATAGTACAATACTATATATAATATAATAATATTATATGTATAATATATGGTAGATATTATATGTATAATATATAATATATAGTATATAATGTATTATATATGAATAAATTAAATAGAAAACAAAATAAAAAAAAAAAGGAAAGAAGGAAGGAATCGGGAAGCCTCCCGATTCTTCCTCCTCAATGAGCAGCTGGCCCTCGTCACCGGAGAAAGAAAGAGAGATGAAGGCCGTCGCTGGCCGGCGAGCTAAGGAGAGGAGGAGAGGTGCCGACGACAGAAGGAAAAACGGAAAGAAAACGAAGCAGAACCGGCGAAGCTGGGAAGAAAAAAAAAAGGAAAAATAGGAACTGGAGGTGCCGGCCAAATTGGCCACCGCCACTGCAGCCACACCACCGGCGGAGGAAGAGGAAGAGGTAGGAAGCCACCGGTGAGGCCAACGACGGCCAAGGGAGGAGGAACGAGGAGGAGAAGAAACCGAACCAAAACCAAGTAGATCCGCCGCTGTGCCGTTGAACCAGACTGAACGGAGGCCACCGGTAGGTTCGCCTTGACGCCGGCCAACTAAGGGGCCATCGAACCGCCGGAGAACCGGCCACCGGAGAAGAACCGGCGGTGAGGGGAGGTGACCGGTCTGGTTGGGACGAAAGAAAACAAAAAGAAAAAGAAAAGAAAAGGAAAAAGGAAAAGAAATGAAAAGAAAAGAAAAAGGAAAAAGAAAAAGAAAGAGAAAGAAAAGAGGAAAAGAAGGAGAGAGAGAGAAAAAGAATTCTGGGAATTTGAAAAATTTTCGAGAATTCGAAAATTATCGAAAATCTGGGAAAACTCAGAAAATCCGAGAAATTCGGTAAGAAATTCAGGAATTATTTTTGAGTAATTAATTTGAATAAATTATGGAAAAATTCTAATTTTTAGAATTTAATTTCCAAAAAATTCCCTCGATGACCGAGACGATGGATCGGGAAAGGTGACCACGGGCGCGACCTTCAAGAGGCAGGCGTCGACCCGAGACAGGTAAGGGAGACATGTGCAGCCTGTAAGGATATTTGGCACACATGTTTTAAATTAAGCATTTAATTTTATAAATGCTATTGATAATGATTGGTAGGAAAATTGTGGTGATTTACTGGTTGAGATTTAAACTGTATTTTTCGTGCAAGAGGCTAGCCAATCGGCAGCCGTTATATTGTCAAAAATTATTGAAAAAATTACCGAAAATCATAATAAATGATTTTTCATCACGAAAAACGATTTTCAACACGAAAATCGAGAAATTGATTAGTTTTCATAAAATATGAATGTACTGATAATTAATTTTAAAATATTCATGTTTTTGAGAATGGTGAAAAAGGAAATCACCTAAATTTATCTGATAGGTGATATTTCACGTGAAACGATGTGAAAAATGAAAAGGATCAAAGTGAATATTTTAATAATATTTCTCCAAATATTCACTTGATTTTATAAATAACATTTATGGGTTTAATTGTGAAAATAAGTGTTTATAGAAAATTCCATAAAGGTAATAAAGAATGGAAAACAGTGTTTTGAGACTAAAAGGTCTCCACATGTATTTACAGAGAAAACACGGGATGGGAGTGTTGCTTTGGAAAATGAATATTTTAAATTTCCATAAATCATAAAAATAATTAATTTAAATCCCGATAACTTTGAAAATCATGTTTTCGATAGAAAGCACAGAAAAACATGCGTACATGTTTTATGGTGAAAAAGAAACAGTCATGAGATTTATTTTACAGTGTGATTATTTTATAAACTGTTTTCACCGTATGAAAAATGTGATTTATACTGTTCTATAATATTCAGAACATTTTCGGTTGTGATTATCCCAGTATAAATATTTTATAAATTGTTTTTCATAAGATGAAAATATTTTCCTTATGAATATTTATGGATTGATTAAACTTATATTCAGTGAAATTGATTTCATAAATGGGGTTTATATCATGTGTCTACTGTTTTGAGACTGTTAGGCCCCATATCATGCTCACGTGTCACGTGTTAGTGCTGATAGATACTGATCCTATGATCAGCGTCCCAGTGGACACCTGATCAGTGCACACCTGATCAGTGCACATTGTGGACCCCATAGACTATGGCCATAGATCTCATGTGTTTCCCTTATTAGGGATGATATTATTATAGCATGATATATTTAGGGTGTTGTCTGGTCTCCATGATACTGAACTAAAAGCTACCGTATACTGTTTACTGAATTGGTAGCTATTGTTTACTGTTTACTGACTGAACCGTATCAAGATATTGTTTTACTGATTTGCAAAATACTGTTTTACCGAATGGTATTGTATTGAATATTACTGTTTTACTGAACTGTAAGATACGGTTATTGAACTAAAGAGAAATTAATGTTTATTCAAAAAGAATAACATGAACTCATTTCTAAGATAAAAATAATTGCAGAAGTGGTTATCCAATGACTTGGATATTTACAGACCAATGTACTGTCACGTGTTTTTAATTGTAGTGAAGGAAACCACTGTTTTATTACTAAATTGTCACGTGTTTTAAATTATATTGAAGTGAAAAGAAATAACTGGTTTACTTTGTGAAAACGAAAATTATATCGTTTCGAACACAAGGAATATAGTACTCTCTACAGTTGCTTCTAGGTTTCGAGACAAGACAGGTATTTCAAAATACCTGCCTTACTCCATCCGGATCCCTAGCCGACTGTAGTATCCTTCTTACATGTGAGCCTAGAGCCTCTAGGAAGATCTAAAGAAAGTGAAAAACTTATTTTCAGCATATAGGTAGCTGAATATCAAGTGTTGTATATAACTCTCTTATTGAGTCGTGGTTTGCTCACTCCCCAATTTTAACATTTTAGATTTTGGATGATTGTGGGATCTGACATCTAAGGATTTTGGCTGCGCATTTGGAGACATTGCGACAACTTGATTTATAATATGAGGTATGATCATTTATTTTCTGTATTTAGACTTACTTGCAGTACTACTTTCTTGAGAATTAAGATAGAGGATGTAATTGATATTACTAATTTTATAGTTAATAGTTAAATGAATATGAAAAGTAAAGTATCACAGACAGCCCAACCGGATAAGTTGTGTAAAATAACGTGAAAAATGTGGTCACGGGATGTGACAGATTTAATGGTATCAGAGCATGGTTGGCCTGATGTCTATCGATACTTTTGGAGAGGAAATGTGTTGAAAAATTTAACATCTCATGTAGTACTGTGTAGTCTAAATACATAAAGAAAATAAATGATTGCAAATTGAGTAAAATGATTTGAAGGGAGTGAGAAATTATAAATTGAGAATATTAAAGAGGAGAATAGGCTCAGAATTTACCAGAAAATGGTGATCCTGTAATCTAAATAAAGTTCGGTTCGGTAAGGAATAGAAAAGACTTGGTGAGGGCCCCACCAGTACTTTTCTGTCCAGATCGAACTGAGGCCTGAAAGTGATGATATAAAGGAGAGGAATGAAATATCATCATTAAATAGACCTTAACATCACAGGTTGAAGGTATTTTGAGGAGAGAGAAAATTTTTGACCAGAAATGACCAAAATACCCCTACCTCCAAAATTTTACCTGGAGTCATAATAGACCATCGTGAGTTAGAATTGACTGATTTGACAGAGTAAATGATGGTGTAAGGCTGTATTATAAGCAAAATGATCCAATTATAGATCCTATTGGATTTCTCTCTGTCGAAATCGAACAAGATCTTAAACTGCTGATATTAGTATGAGAATGGATACTATCAGCACATAGACGACAAGATACTTGATTTAAATGTATATCGAGGAGAAAGAAATAAATTTCAAAATGACAAAAACGCCCCTATGTTAGGCTATATAATAGAACAGTTATAAAACCAAGTTAGTCTTGAATACATTGATGGTGATGGAGTCATTAATGGCATATAGGATGTAATATGAATATAACGATCCCTATTACTGATTCCACTTACACGTGGATTACGGACGCGAATGGTGAGTGACCTAGTGAACAAGCTGGGCCTCACGACAGATCCTTGAGGGGGCTAGTGTGGTCGCCAAAGAGGATAGTACAGATGTGTAAAGACAGACGGTGGACGGGCCGAGGCCTTACATGATGCGATCCCATAAGTGTATAGTGGAATGTCAGAAGATGATTAGCCGGTTACTGATTGTAAGGGCCTGAATTGAGAGTGTATTGAATTGGATGTTTATTACGGGATCGTTGAAAAATTATGAAAAGTGAGATGACTACAGAAAATGACTGAGAAAGTGAATAGTACAAATAATGAAATCCATATCAGTGTGGTTAATTAATTGGTTACACTTGTTACAGCATTACTAATCAGTTTGAGTAATATGCTGTCGAACATGAGTAAATAATGAAATCAAGGTGGAGAATATTTCAAAATGATTTGAATATTAACTTTTTCTACCTTGAGGATATATAGTGAAAATGATAGGACATGAGATGAAATGTTCGAAATAATAAGAGATGTGTGACTAAAGAAAGTATCGGATGTAATGCCCGATAAATTTTTCAGAGTTGTATGAATTGGAGAAATCGAGCTAACATTGACTCGGTTGATGATATGAAATTTAAACCCAAGCTTATATCGGAAAACATAAAAAGAATCCGAAAGCTTTACAACGACTCTGGAAAATGTGTGAATAATGCAATTCACTTGTAAAGAAGTGATTGATGGAAATATAGATAACATAAATTGAGGATAATAAAGTTACTTGTATAAGTTCAAATGAGAGAAGCACAGACGACCTTGATATGTAGATGAATTAAAGTGATATAGTAAATTATTACTAATTAATGAAGTTCATATGAAGAACAAGTATTCATCTACATGAAAATGGACGCTTTATTGATTTGATCAGAAATATATGAGGAGTTTATAAGACAAATCTCTAAATAAGCGTCATTGGATAAAAGTCGGAGACTGATGCTAATAAGATGATATTTAGAACTCGATGAAATTTTACAAGTTCCTAATGAGGTTTCAAGGTCAATGAATTACCTTGTGAGGTATATAAACCTAAGGAGTAAGTATCGAAATAGTTAAGGATACAAATGGAACAGGAGTAGCATTATGATATATAATCCTTTAAACTCTTAGAAACTGTGGACTTATGTTAAGATTGGCAAATAAGAGATTTGGCTAGACAGTGTCTCTTTATTGGATGTATGATCTCAAAATGACAGAATGACAGTGAATCTGTCTATGATAGAGAGATAATGATTGAGATACGAAAGTAAGGAGTCTAGCCAGATACTATTACCAATCCATAGAAGAGTGATGGGACTACCTGCTCTATAGATGAGATATAATTAAAGAAATTAAAGTCGGTAAATGGATAAGTGTGAAGAAAAGATGGTATGCGAAATATTAAAAGATTTTAACAGTAAAGTACCATACCACTTGAGAAAACCGACTAAATTGATGAGAGTGAAAAGATGAAAACGATTTCGTGTTGGTTATCACATGATTATGGTTGATGAAAGATCGAGCCAAACTAACAGGTGAAAATAAATGATACTCAAAAGAGTAAACAAATGATTTAACTTTTACTGCCAGTAATGTAATAGAAAAGTGTTACACATATACATAACCACCTTGAAATGATAGAAGTGGTGGAATTGTATAGATAATGTGGTGATTAAATGGATAATTTGAGGATTTAATCATCGAATGACCATACTACATGAAAGGAAATATAGAGGGAAATTGATTGTCTCAGGAATTATTACTATAAGAGATGATCAACAGTAAAGTCTACAATGAGATGCAGCCTTGATGAAATAAATGTGAAAGTAAATATTGTGGACAATAAAGAATCCAAAAGAGATATGATGATATGGAAGTGATTAAAGACTGATGATCTAAATGGAATCACTATTCCACTATCGGACTCTTAGATTCTCTAGTGCCTTAGTCAAAGAATGAGTGTGAAACGGTGTAAATGTATATGTACAGTTCCAGTCAGCATTACATGTGATGGGAGTTTCTGAGTTGCCATATACTAATAGAAAACAACAAAAGGCATTGAGATCCCAAGTGTACTGATAGCACCACTCCGTACTGATGAAAATGCTCGAGCGTAATATGTGGACGCTTAAGGATATATTGAGAGAACCAGTACACGAGATGTGAAAGCTGCTTGGACAATTACATATAACTGAATGACATGTGTAACTGATAGTTTTTTTAAACTATATCGACTTGGCACTAAGTGAGAAAAATAGATAATGAACAGTATAAATCAGCTGTTGTGTGAAAAGAGAAATGAAAATGATAACTTCTAACTGATAAGAAATCTTACAAGAGTATAGATATGTGATGAAAGACCGCATGTAGTGTTCTAAAAGTAATCCTGATGTTTAAAGTGTATTGGCAGTATTACTTGGAAGTTGATCTAAAGGACAAAAAATCGGAAGTATACGGAATGTACCACCTTGTGACTTAAGTTAAATTCGGAGGACCGAATTTCTTAAGGTGGGGAGAATATGATAACCGTAAATTTTTCATTTATTGAAAATTATTAATATTAAAGAAAAGAGATGAGTTGAAATAAATGAATAAAATTATAAGATCGGAATATCAGTGAAAATCTCGAGAATTGTAGAAGTGAAGGATCGGGAAATTCGAGTGAAGAAAATTAAATTAGAAATAAGTATAAGATGAGAAATCATGGAAAATAATGAAAAGAGAAAATTTAATTTGGATAAATAGAAATTCAAATTAAATAAGAAAATGAGAAAGGAATAGGAAATATATTTATATAATTATATATTATATAAATGTATTATATACAAATACATACGTATTTAAATACTGTATAGTATATAGTATATAGTAATATACAGTGATATATACGTGTGTACTATTTTACAAATTTAAATAATACGTATGTATAAATACAACATTTTATGTATATATAAATATATATACATATATAAGAAATGTAAATATTAATTTACATTAAAGTTTGAAAATATATGTAAAGGTTATTTAATTTTAAAGTATATAAATATACATATATATACTAGATATATATTTTGTAATATATAATATATATCTTTATATATATAGTACAATACTATATATAATATAATAATATTATATGTATAATATATGGTAGATATTATATGTATAATATATAATATATAGTATATAATGTATTATATATTAATAAATTAAATAGAAAACAAAATAAAAAAAAAAAAAAAAAGGAAAGAAGGAAGGAATCGGGAAGCCTCCCGATTCTTCCTCCTCAATGAGCAGCTGGCCATCGTTACCGGAAAAAGAAAGAGAGATGAAGGCCGTCACTGGCCGGCGAGCTGAGGAGAGGTGCCGACGACAGAAGGAAAAACTGAAAGAAAACGAAGCAGAACCTACGAAGCCAGGAAGATAAAAAAAGGAAAAATAGGAACTGGCGGTGCCGGCCAAATTGGCAACCGCCACTGCAGCCACACCACCGGCGGAGGAAGAGGAAGAGGTAGGAAGCCACCGGTGAGGCCAACGGCAGCCAAGGGAGGAGGAACGAGGAGGAGAAGAAACCGAACCAAAACCGAGTAGATCCGCCGCCGTGCCGTCGAACCAGACTGAACGGAGGCCACCGGTAGGTTCGCCTTGACGCCAGCCAGCTGAGGGGCCATCGAATCGCCGGAGAACCGACCACCGGAGAAGAACCGGCGGTGAAGGGAGGTGACCGGTTTGGTTGGGAAGAAAGAAAAGAAAAAGAAAAAGAAAAAGAAAAGAAAAGGAAAAAAGAAAAGAAAAGAAAAGAAAAAGGAAAAAGAAAAAGAAAAAGAAAGAGAAAGAGAAAGAAAAGAGAAAAAGAAGAAAAGAGAGAAAAAAAGAATTCCGGGAATTTGAAAAATTCTCGAGAATTCGAAAATTACCGAAAATCTCGGGAAACTTAGAAAATCCGAGAAATTCGGTAAGAAATTCAGGAATTATTTCCGAGTAATTAATTTGAATAAATTATGGAAAAATTCTAATTTTTAGAATTTAATTTCCAGAAAAATCCCTCGATGACCGAGACGATGGATCGAGAGAGGTGACTGTCGTAACGATTTTCATCCGGGGACTCGATCGCTAGACGATTTTGAAAAAAACACTAACTGGAGCCGCCACCAATCTTTTTTGGCTAGGTGTGATTGGCCACCTAAAATTGTTTATTTTTTCAATAAAATCTTAAAATCAATTAAGGTTTATAAAAAAAAAATAATTTTTGGTCTGCGAAAACAAAGTTTGGATTCGGGAGTTCGGTTACGCGTGGGGAAGGATTAGCACCCCCACAACGCCCGTTAAAAAACGGTACCACTTAATCATATATTATCTTTTAATCTTAATAAAAATGGTCTTAATTAAATATTTAAAAGAACTTCATTTATTTCGAAATCATTTTTGTTATTTGTTTTATTTTGAAGTATTTAAGATTTATTTTTTATTTGAAATAAGTGAAAATCTTTTGTATTGAAAATTATTCCGAAATACCCCAATACTTTTGGTAGCATTTCAGATAATTTCCTCACCTAGAGATTTCTTAAGAATCGCTACTTGCGATTTCTATAGAATCCCATCCTTGGGAGATTCATACTTATTTTGAAATTTCATGGATGCAAATGATGCAATCAAAATATAAATAATGCATATGGGAAATCCATTATTTTATTTTATTTTATTTTATTATCTTTTATACTTATATTATTGTTTTTGAAATTTATTGATTTATAAAATTTATATTTATTGAAAAATCATACTAAATATCCCAATACGCTGGTAACACTTAGCAGATTTCTCTCACCTAGAGATCAGTTAGGAATCACTACTTGTGAATTCCATAACATCTCATCATCGGACATTATTTATATGTTATTTATTTTTAATTTGTTTTACTCTTTATTTTGAAGTCTTGTTTATTTGTTTGTTTAAAATTTTTATTTATTTATTATTTTTAGTGTTAGTTTATTTCATACAAGTTAACTATATTAGAAATCTTAATATCGAACTAAAATTATTTGAATACCCCAATACGCTGGTAATATTCAAATATTTTATTTCGACCCTAAGGATTATCAAAGAATCACTACTTGTGATTTCTAAGAAATCCTATCATCGGGGATCCTTTTATATTTAAGATGTATATTTACATTTATTTATTTTAACTCTTAAATTTTTACCTATTTAAAAGTTTTTTTTTATTCGCTTACTATTTTCTCATATTAACCTATTTTTTTATATTATTATTCTTATTACCATTTTATATTTATTTTTTTTATACTAAGAAATCTTATTAATATTTTCTTTATATCGGAATAAAATCATTTAAATGTCCCAATACGCTGGTGACATCAAAGATTTTATTTCAATCCTAAAGATTATCAAAGAATTGCTACTTGCTATTTCTAAGAAATCCTATCATCGGAAAATCTTTAATTTAAATTATTCCATAAAGTTTTATTTTCTTTTTATATTTTATTCATTATATACATATCTTTAAAATCTTTTATTATAAGAATAATGAATATAAGCATGTGCCTAAACATGTTTTCTTTTCTTTCGTGGAAATTCGTCACTTCCAATCACTACTTTTAACAACTGTAAGTCTAAAATAAAACAATAAACAAATGAATAAAATATACATACTTGAAAATTGCACTTAGTTGTAAAGCCCAACTGACAATGCTCCTTTTTATATGATTTTGTTCACGTTTCTGCTTGTACTTTTCAACAAAGAAAAGTCTATAGCAACTCCACAATAGCAACAGACAGACAACACTCCAGGCTAGCAATGCAGCAGTAGAAATTTGTAGCTAGCAGTGGCGTGTTATGATGAGTCTCCAAGCAGTAGCAAGTTAGCAAGAAACGGGATTGGACAGACTTGTGTGATGAGCCGGCAATTAGCAGAACAAACGTAGCAGGCGAGGAGTGGCAAACTCAGACAGCAAGCAGCAACAATGGCGACTTTGGCGCGAGGAAAGAGAGCACAACGATCGAGTAGCTGGGGCAGTAGGCCAAGAAAGAAACTACTGTCGTTAGTGAGGTGCAAGACGAAACCGAGACTAGCATGGGCAATGACCAGAACAGGGGCACAGTGATGGTGTCACGGGCTGGTACCAGCAGAAGCAGGTGATGGCAATATCGGGGTAGCTGTAAGTGTGGTGGTTCGGTGTACTACGATGGTGGGAGGCTAGTGTAGCAGATCAGCTTGGCCGAAATAGGTGATGATGAATGCAGGACACGAGGTAAGGTAGGCGGTGTAAGGCATGAATGGCTGGGCTGTGTAGATGGTCTAGCTGTGTTGGAACCGAAAACTAGACAAGTACCGTGGCTGTGTGTCCTCTCCAAGATTTTTTTCTAGGGTTTTCTACTCTAGTTTTTTTCTAGGGTTTTTTTTAGGGTTTTTCCTCTAGGTTTTTTTTCTAGGGTTTTTCTCCTTGGTTTTTTTCTAGGGTTTTTCTCTCTTTTATTTCTCCTTTTCATTGGCTTTTATAGCCATTTCTAGCCCTAAACCTTTAGGAAAGGAAACAAACTTCCCCCTTTTAATGCTTAAACCATGGCTGCCATCATGGGATTCACATTCATGATTTATTTCCATCAATTTGCAAATTATTATGTTCATTTTTTGGCAACAAATCAACCAAGTCAACTATTGAGGGTGTAAATTTTGCATGTGCTTCACATGAGATTTTTAAATTTGAAAGATTTGACCAAAATTGACTTATTTCTTTTTATCATTATTTATTTTTTGATTTTTGATTTTTTTTGATTTTTTTTATCTAAAAAAAAAATTGTTCGGACAAAATTAGGTGTCTACAGTGACCACGGGCGCGACCTTCGAGATGCAGTCGCCGACTCGAGACAGGTAAGGGAGACATGTGCAGCCTGTAAGGACATTTGGCACACATGTTTTAAATTATGCATTTAATTTTATAAATGCTATTGATAATGATTGGTAGGAAAATTATGGTGATTTACCGGTTGAGATTTAAATTGTATTTTTCGTGCAGGAAGTTAGTCAATCGGCAGCCGTTATACTGTTGAAAATTATTAGAAAAATTACCGAAAATCATAATAAATGATTTTGCATCACGAGAAACGATTTTCAACACGAAAATCGAGAAATTTATTAGTTTTCATAAAACATGAATATACTGATAATTAATTTTAAAATATTCATGTTTTTGAGAATGGTGAAAAAGGAAATCACCTAAATTTATCTCGATATGTGATATTTCAAGTGAAATGAGGTGAAAAATGAAAAGGATCAAAGTAAATATTTTAATAATATTTCTCCAAATATTCACTTGATTTTATAAATAACCTTTATGGGTTCAATTGTGAAAATAAGTGTTTACAGAAAATTTCATAAAGGTAATTAAAGGTGGACAACAGTGTTTTGAGACTAAAAGGCCTCCACATGTATTTACAGAGAAAACACGGGACGAAAGTGTTGATTTGGAAAATGAATATTTTAATTTTTCATAAATCATAAAAATAATTGATTTGAATCCCGATAACTTTGAAAATTATGTTTTCGATAGAAAGCACGAAAAAACGTGCGTACATGTTTTACGGTGAAAAAGAATCAGTCATGATATTTATTTTACAGTGTGATTATTTTATAAACTGTTTTCACCATATGAAAAATGTGATTTATACTGTTCTATAATATTTAGAACATTTTCGGGAGTGATTACCGCAGTATGAATATTTTATAAATTGTTATTCATAAGATGAAAATATTTTCCTTATGAATATTTATGGATTGATTAAACTTTATATTCAGTGAATTGATTTCATAAGTGGGGTTTATATCACGTGTTTACTGTTTTGAGACTGTTAGGCCCCATATCATGCTCACGTGTCATGTGTTAGTGCTGATAGATACTGATCCTATTATCAGCGTCCCAGTGGACACCTGATCAGTGCATATTGTGGACCCCATAAACTATGGCCATAGATCTCATGTGTTTCCCCTATTAGGGATGATATTATTATAGTATGATATATTTAGGGTGTTGCCTGGTCTCCATGATACTGAACTAAAAGCTACTGTATACTATTTACTGAATTGGTAGCTACTGTTTACTGTTTACTGACTGAACCGTATCAAGATATTGTTTTATTGATTTGCAAAATACTGTTTTACTGAATGTTATTGTATTGAATATTACTGTTTTACTGAACTGTAAGATACGGTTATTGAACTAAAGAGAAATTAATGTTTATTAAAAAAGAATAACATGAAATTATTTCTAAGATAGAAATAATTGCAGAAGTGGTTATCCAATGACTTGGATATTTACAGACCAGTGTACTGCCATGTGTTTTTAATTGTAGTGAAGGAAACCATTGTTTTATTACTAAAATGTCACGTGTTTTAAATTATACTGAAGTGAAAAGAAATAAGTGGTTTACTCTGTGAAAACGAAAATTATATCGTTTCGAAAACAAGGAATATAGTACTCTCTACAGTTATTTCTAGGTTCCGGGACAAGACAGGTATTTCAAAATACCTGCCTTACTTCATTCGGATCCCTAGCCGACTGTAGTATCCTTCCTACATGTGAGCCTAGAGCCTCTAGGAAGATTTAAAGAAAGTGAAAAACTTATTTTCAGCATATAGGTAGCTGAATATCAAGTGTTGTATATAACTCTCTTACTGAGTCGTGATTTGCTCACTCCCCAATTTTAACATTTCAGATTTTGGATGATTGTGGGATCTGACATCTAAGGATTTTGGCTGCGCATTTGGAGACATTACAACAGCTTGATTTATAATATGAGGTATGATCATTTATTTTCTGTATTTAGACTTACTTTCAATACTACTTTCTTGAGAATTAAGATAGGGGATGTAATTGATATTGCTAATTTTATAGTTAATAGTTAAATTAATATGAAAAGTAAAGTATCACAGACAGTCTAACCGGATAAGTTGTGAAAAATAACGTGAAAAATGTGGTCACGGGATGTGACATGAATAATTATCCTATTTATATTTATATATACATATATATATGATAATTATCTTATACACTGTCAGTGGAGTTTTTTGACTCTACAAACAGGGTTAACATGATGCACATGTCTTATTTTATTTATTTTTTATATTCTTAATATTTTTAAAAGACATGTGTCATCATCCTAAATGTACTTATGAAGTAAAAAAAATTCATTAACGATGTATGAGATATTAATCCATGTATATACACTAAGCATAGATAAAATTTTCAATTAGATACAGTAGCACCAAGGTGCAAGTAAGGCTATTGTTAACTCCGAGTATTTTAGAACTAAAAGTTTAAAACAAAACCAAACACGTGAGGTCCTCAAGAGAGAACTACCTAAATAACTTCAACCAATGCCATTTGGCTTAATTAATAAGAGAATAACTTATATTAAGATGTAAAAATTTTAAGCATTAATAAAATAATAACAATTCATTTTTTTAAAGACATCAAATAATTATTTTATACTCATTCACACCAAATTAGTTATGATAAAATTAATTTACTTTAGAATCAATCCTTATTAAATTAATTTACTCATCTATTTAACTTAGATTAATAGAAAAAAAACCTCACATAATTAACAAATAGCTATTAACATCTAACAAAAAATTAATTAAAAAAGTAAAAAAAATTGATTTGATGAATTAGAAATTTTGTGTTTGATACTTCCAAAACAAAAAACTGATTTTGCTATTAACATCATTTTTTTAACCAATAATGATAAACAAAACAGAAAAAATGATTATACTTTCAAAAGCATTAAGTCAAATACAATTTTTTTACATTTTATAAATTAATTTTTTTATTAGATGTCAATTTCTATTTATAAATTATCGCTTTTTTTAATTTTTTCATTAATTTGAGTTAAATAGGTATAAATATATTTAATGAGAGTTGACTTTTAATAAATTAATTTAATCAAAATTAATTTGACGAGAATAAATATAAAATAATTATTACGTATCTTTAAAAATATAAGAAATATCACAATTTTTTTTATTACAAAATATTATTATTTTATTAATTTTCAAAATATTCATTTTTTAAAATTATCCTAATATGAATCATTTTCAATCAATTAACCTGCATGTAAGAAGACATCATGCATTATACTTGACTAAAACCATGCAATTATGTTTCACAAGACATAAAGAGTTATAAAGTAAAAAACTGAGGTGACTACGTCAACTCATCCTGGTTGTTCATTGTTGGTTTCCCCTTACATAATTATTATGTTGACAGTAGAAGCACATTTTAAAATTTTAATTTCAGTATCTTATTAATCTTTCTTTCTCTTTAATCTATTGAAAGGGTTTTCCTAACCAAATCTCTTACAAATCGTATCCTATCAACTTCAAAAAAAAGAAAACAAAAAATCAAAAACATGATTAAGATTGTCGCTAGAAGAAAATTATAAGATATGATAAATACATAAACAATTAAAGTTTTCTTGTCAAGAATGAGTTAATCAAGTTAATAATTCCACAAATTAATATATTGTATATATATTTTGCTGTTTCAAATCGCTCAAATATTTAGTTAAGCGTAGTTCTTATGATTACCTATACAAGAAAAGAAAGAAAGATTTGAGAGTATAGAAAGATGGATAATTATTACATACACTGACAGTGGAGTTTTTTTACTCCACAAGCAGCGTTAAGATCGTGACACATGTCCTGTTTTATTTGTTTTAATATTTTTATAAGACACATGTCATGATCTTAACGCTGCTTGTGGAGTAAAAAAACTTCACTGTCAGTGTATGTAATAATTATCCAAGAAAGATTTGAGAGTATATACTTGACGCTCAAGAGCGCACATATGAATTTAATAAGTGTATAGAAATAATAGAAAAGTTTAAGGACAACAGCCAAGGCCTTAGACTTGATATATATAAATAAGGTCTAATTAAGATTTGAATTCTCTATTTATGATCTCCTTTATTTTTTTTATTTTGTATATGAAATTATCAGTAATTAAAACTATTGAAATTAAAAATCTAATAGTTAACGAAATGTCACACCAAATATGCATTTTTCTTTAGCCATTAATTACCCACCAAAAATATATTCTTTACTCAACTTTAACTATAGAATTTACACAATCTTATGCGGAAATTAACGCTTAAACAATAATATAATTATCATCATAATTATAAATCTGCAAGCAAAACCTTTAGCAGTGCTTGTTCTCTAGTTATATGATACTATGCAAGAGATATCTCTATCTTTTTTATCTTAGTCTTCCTTCCAAATTTGTTGTTTTATTCTTTCCCATTTTGTTTTCTGGGACTGGAAGGGCGGGATGATGCACGAATGCAAGATTTCATTGTAGTAATTATTGAAGATAGGACATCGTCCTGGTCATTGAAATAAACTAGTAAAGGAAATCATTAAAATGAAATCCTTATTTTGGGATTATTATTTGCTTTTTTGCCCCCCACGGGTGTCATGATTTAAACAAGAAAAAATGGTCCCTGGGAAAATAATAATTTTGAGCAACCCAAGAGGAATATATTGCAAATGTGCTTTTTGACTTTGTAGAACCATCCTCCCAAGATGTTCAAAAACTTAAAAAAAATAATAAATCTCACAATTTTTCTTAATAATTAAAAATGTTATATGTTTAAATTTTGATTATTAAAATTAAGAGTTCATAAAGCATTATTTACAAAATATTAATAAATTAATTAAATAAAATGTGAACATAAACAAAATTTCATTAAAATTTTGTCTCTTTATTTTTACAATGTATTATCTTTTTCCAAGGATTAATGATATCACCGCATTGCACACAGAAAAGCCCACGTCAAATCGGAGGCCACGTTCAAGTCTCGACTGGCCTTTTCAGGGATTTGTGACAGAAGATGACAGCCTCATCATGCCGCCCTCCTTTCATTTTACTATGCAGGCAAATATGATATAAAAATTGGTATTCCTTCTAATTGTCTTTATTTAAGAAATTTATTTTTTAATTTAATATTTTTATATCAAAATTTATAAAAATTTATTTGTAAAAATGATGTTAATTTCGTGATTTCTATTTTTAAAAATTTTATATATGAAAGACAAATTTAAAATATAAAATAAGAAAATTAAGACTTTAGAAATAGATATATATAATTTTAAAAATTATTATTAAAAAAGGAATGAATAATATTTCAAATATTAGATATTATTTATAATATCATGTATAAATTCATATATATATAGAAATTTATATTTGATGCACTATAAATTTTTTACATTATTAATGAATCATAATATGTTACTTCATTAATTAATAAATTTTAGTATAATATTTTCTTAAAATAAATATTATTGTCAACAAGTGGTTGGAAGAATTGAAAGTGGACTTTTTCCCCAAATACTTGGATAGAGTTCGAATCTCTTAGACTCCGCACTCTTTCGAGGGCTTTACTGTTTACCACTTTCAATTCAAACGAGATTAATTTTAGACTATAAAATAGATGAGAATACTTGTGCATAAACCAAAAAAAATATAAATATTATTGAATTCACTTATTAATGAGATATCATAATATAATTAGATAATAATTTTTAAGATTTATATATAGATAATGCATCAAATATAAATTTTACTTATAATATATTTAATACAGTAATAATGTATAGCAGCTATACACTATTAATTAATTATAAATTATCACTTCATTAATAAGTAAAGTTTAAAAACGTATAGATCTTTACAAATAAATTAAAAAAATTTATTAATGTTTATTTTTAAAGATTTATATATATTTTTAACTTTAGTTATTAAAAATATAATATTTTATGATTGATCAACAATTATAAATACTAAGTATATCAAATATAAACTCATTTATGTGTAACATGATTTTCATTGACTCTACTTTTCACTTTCTTTTTCATAATTAATCATAATAATTATTTTGAATTTTCATTATATACTTGGAGAATAATTTTTGAGGCATGCATTTTCCGGTCAAAGAAAGCTGCAGCCTAAAGCCTCGTTAACTTTCTTTCTTCAGTCCCCACCTTACTTTATCAGGTGATGGTAAACTTCCTTGTAAAACTAGGCGGAGAAAATTGTTGAAAATAAAAAAAAATAGCAAAAAAAATTAAATGAAGTTTGTTTACACATTATGTACTATGGTTTTTGTGATTATCGAGATGATATTTTATATAAATATATAAAAATTAAAGTTTGTGGTTAAAAATAAAATATCTTAAGTGTATAACTTAATTTTTTTACGGGTAATATAATAAATTAATTTTAAAATTCTATAAAATAGTTTTATTCAATTAATTATTTAATTTTAATATAATTGAAAATTTTAAAAATTAGATTTCAATCATTTTGTATTCATTTAAATTATTAAAATTTATTTGAGAATTTAATTTCTCTTTTATCACTTATTATGTCATTTTTAAATTTAAAAAATTATCCATGCATTTAAATTGAAATTATCTTAAAGTTCTAAATATTTTTTCAAAAAATTAAAAAAGAGTATTTAATGTTGGAGTTCGTATTAAAATTGTTGGTGCTAGAACATAAAACAAGAGAAAATATTAGTAACAAAATTATTATAATTAATTAAAATTAAATTTAAATTTATTGATGATACGAAGAGTTAGATTAAAACATGTATATCTTATTCTTTTTAAGACGATTCATGCCTCTACGGGATTATTTCATCGGTGCAACAGAAATTCTAAGCGTGTCGCCTCTAAAAATACAACAACCCAATTTTATATTTGTTGTACACTCTAAAATTCTACACTAACTTGTAGAGTAATGAAATCTAATATCAAATACCTTTCATTTATCCAAAAATACGTGAGAATTATTATAGTGAATTGGTATCTTATTTGAGGATTAGTGGTATCTTATTTGAGGATTAGAACTCCTATTTATAAGATTAAAGAACTCTAACGTACTCAAAATAATAACAATGAATTTAATTCATTAATTCATAACCTACAAACAATATAATAATTGACCAATATTATGAGTAACAGCCAATGTTGAATTATTGAGAAAGATCGAGCAAGAAGCCAAAAACAAGAAGGAGGAAGCTTAGGTGTAGAAGATGATTAAACCCTTCTTTTCTTATTGTTCTCAGTGTACATCACGTGTGTTTATATACAAGAGTTAGAAGTTAGTTAATCATTACACTAACATGAGTTAACTAACTGAGCTAATAACTAACTGAGCTAATCATTCTGGTAAAACAACTAGTTAACTGATAACTGTCACAAGTAAAGAAACTGAAGTTCTGGTTCGAAGAAAATCTTCACTCTGTTAGCCCCCCTCAAGCTGGAGTGTATATACTGTAAACACCAAGCTTAGTGAGTAAAGGATGGAAAGCTGAAGGAGATAGCGGTTTAGTGTAAATGTTGGCAAGCTGAGATGAAGAGGTAACATGACGTAGTCTGATCACTCCAGCTTGAAGTTTTTCACGTATAAGGTGACAGTCGATTTCAATATGCTTCGTACTTTCGTGGAACACTGGGTTTTCTGCAATGGCTATAGCAGATTTATTGTCACAAAAGAGGAGGGCTGGTGTGGAGTGATGAACGTGAAGATCAGAGAGAAGAAACATAAGCCATTGAAGCTCACACGTAAGGGAAGCCATGGCCCTGTATTCAGCTTCAGAGGAGGATCTGGATACAGTCACTTGCTTCTTTGATCTCCATGAAATGAGTGCATTACCAAGGAAAACACAAAAACCTGTGATGGAGCGACGTGTATCAGAACAGGAGGCCCAATCTGAATCACTAAAAGCATTAAGCTTCAAATCAGATTTTGCAGGAAAAAATAGGCCTTGACCAGGATTGGCTTTAACATATCGAAGCACTCTATGTGCAGCAATGAGATGAGCATCTGTCGGTTGATCAAGGAACTGTGACAGCTGCTGGACAGCAAATGATAGATCAGGTCTTGTAGTAGTTAGGTAGAGTAGCCTACCAATCAATCTTCGATATGACAGAGGATCTTCAAGTGGTGTGCCAGTGGATTTTGACAGCTTCAAAGAGGGAAGCATAGGTGTAGTGACTGGTTTGCTGCCCAAAAAACCAGTGTCTTGGAGAATTTCAAGAGCATATTTCCTTTGACATAGGTTAATGCCATTAGTGGACCTAGCAACTTCAAGACCAAGGAAGTATTTGAGCAAACCTAGATCCTTGATTTTGAACTCAACATCAAGATACAACTTCATCTCTTGAATGAGGGACAAATCATCACTGGCGAGGATTACATCATCAACATAGATGAGTAGAGCAATGAAAGAGGAGCTAGAGGTCTTGATAAACAGGGAATGGTCTGCCGGAGATTGTGTGAAGCCTTTTGTAAGGAGTGCTGCAATTAGTTTATAGTACCATTGTCTTCCTGCCTGCTTCAATCCATAAAGGGATTTAAGTAACTTACAAACTTGGCCAGATTTGGTGGAATAGCTCGGAGGAGGTTTCATGAACACTTCCTCATGCAAGTCACCGTGGAGAAAAGCATTGTTGATGTCCAATTGGTGTAGATGCCAGTTTTTGGCTGCTGCAATGGCCAAAATGGTTCTGATTGTGTTCATCTTGGCTATAGGGGAAAATGTCTCAATGTAGTCTACTCCATTTTGTTGTGTGTAGCCCTTGGCTACTAATCTAGCCTTAAACCTCTCCACTTGACCATCAGCCCTGTATTTTACTTTGTAGACCCACTTGCACCCGATTGTTTTCTTGGTTGGTGGCAAGTCAGTCACTTCCCAAGTCTGATTTGCTTGGAGAGCTTCTAGTTCAGTTGCGATAGCCCTTCTCCAGCACTCATGTTGAATAGCCTCTTCATATGATTGAGGTTCTGATATAGTGGTAATGTTTATGGAAAATGCTTTATGAAGGGATGCACAATGATTATAGGTAAGAACAGAAGAGAGGTTGTAAGGAGTACCTGTGTTCTGAATGGCAGGATCCAAAGCTTGTAGATGACTGGTTGTAGCTAAGTTGCAATGGTAGTCTGTTAAGTAAGTAGGAATGGATTTGGACCTAGTAGATCTTCTAAGTGGGGGATGTTCTTCTGGTGGGATAGACTCATTTGAGATGGAACTAGGTACTGTGTTATTGGAATTAGATTGAGCTGAAGTTTCTGATGTGGGTGCTATAGATGAGCTAGAAATGTTTGAAGGTAATATATTTTCTGTGTAAGAATGATCAATAATAGGAAGAGATAATGTGGCATCTGGAATGGTATGATCAAGATGTGAATTGGAAGTTTTGTCAAAAGGAAATACATTCTCGTAGAACACAACATCCCTGGAAATAAGTATTTGTTGCTTATGTATTGAATACAATTTATAACCTTTTGTGCTACTAGGAAAACCAAGAAATATACATTTCACAGCTCGAGCATTAAATTTTGATCTAGGTTTAGCTAATGTAGAAGCATAGCAGAGACATCCAAAGACCTTGAGGTTAGTGAAAACTGGTGGTTTGTTGTTTAGCAATTCAAAGGGAGTTTTATTGTTTATAATGGGTGATGGCAATCTGTTTATAAGGTATGCTGCATGGTTGATACAATCAGTCCAGAATTTTTGAGGTAAGGATGACTGAAATCTCAAGGCTCTTGCTACATTTAGGAGATGTTGGTGTTTCCTCTCTACTATGCTATTTTGCTGTGGTGTTTGGACACAAGAGGTTTGGTGAATGATGCCTCTCGATGAGTAAAATGGTTGTATATTAAATTCCTGGCCATTATCAGTTCTGATTACCTTTATTTTGGCTGCATATTGTGTTTCAACAAAAGAACAAAAATTTTGTAACAGGGATCGAGCCTTAGATTTTAGTTTCATGAAATAAGTCCATGTATATCTGCTATGGTCATCAACAATAGTGAGGAAGTAATGGTGACCATATAAGGAAGTTATATGATATGGTCCCCATATATCCACATGTACTAGATCAAAACATGAATTGGAGATGGAAGTACTGACAGGAAATGGAATTCTTCTTTGTTTGGCAAAGTGACAAATATCACAGGGAAGGTTATTTTGTACATTTATTGAAGAATCTAAGGAGTGCAACAACTGTATTCTAGGTTGTGAAGCATGACCTAATCTATAGTGCCAGATATTGAATGATTTATTGTGACAAACTTGTGTACGAGAAGCAGAGTGAACACATGGAGGTAAATTTGACTGAACTGACTTTGACTGAAGTTGATCAGATGATTGAGAGACTGAGAACTGGTACAGACCTTGCTTTTGCTTAGCTATACCAACATTTCTTCTAGGAAAGGAACTTGGATGAGCAGAAGATGAGTTGGGAATAGCTTTTGTCACGACCTGAAGACCGCGACTTTCACTTGATTCTTATACTTTTCTTAGTCTACAAATTTATGGACTAAATTTTTCTTTTTCATTTTAAGGTTTGTATTCGGTGTCAGTGTAGTTACTATACTATCTAGGTGACCTATAGTCATTCCATTTAAATATTAAACAAACATGGAAACAGTTCTTAGTTACATCCCGACTTGCTAAACAAAATATGTACTGTGCATCAATTTAAGTCTTACATGTAAACAAGTATTTTATAAGAAACATATACCTTAGAAGACTAGTACCAAGTCCATATACCGTCTCCGATGCCCACTGAGCAACTCACATGGCAGATGTTAACTTCAATAATCTGAAAGAGATGAAATTTAGTGGGGTGAGCAAAACCACGGCTCAGTAAGATACTAATATAAATGCAAGAGTAGGATTATACTGTCTTAACCGCAAATGCTTAAAACTTGCAAGGATGCAATTACAGTTAATCCTTTCTCATCGATAAAATCTCATTATCACTTCTCATATTCACTTTTCATTCCATACATACTTTTGTATTCTATCTTCTCATATCAATTCTCATATTTACTTTTCAGTTCATAATCATACTTCTGTATACTATCATCTCTTATCAAGTCTCATATTATGAGTCATGATCACGGTGGTACGAAGTCATAATTCTCTTCGTGTGTTTCTATATTCATGTTTCATATCATATCATATCATGACATCATATCATATCATATCATGACATCATATCGATGAAATATCGCTACCACTGAGTCATGACACTCCTCATATATTCTCCATGTTTAATGCAGATATCCTATCGAATTCACTTTACATTTAATAATCATATTCCCGTATTACATCAATTCATATCACTTATCGTCTGGGAATTTATGATCACGATAGAGTGAGATCAGAATCCTCTTCATATCAATCTCATGTTCATATATCATATCATGTCATGTCATCGTATAGGTGAAACATCATTTACGTCGAGTCACGACATTCCTCATGGAATTCTCATATACTAAGCATATTATCATATCAGGGTTTAATATGCAAATTCATGTAATTTTTCTGTCTAAACCGCTATCATTTCAAATCATATCATATATACTTTAGGACATGCTCGACATATGAATTTTCAATTCATTTCAAATTTGCCTTTAAGGCATGATAGAAACATGTTCAATTTCAGTTCATGTATTCGTTTTCGGAGCATGTCTAAAACATGTGCGGTTTTAAAACATTTTTCATATATTATAAATCATATCAGGTTTAGAGTTCATATCAAATCAGTCTATACTCTAAACCGCATGTCGTTTCAAATTCGACACAAAATCGTATATAAATCATGTAAGTGTCGAAATCATTTATCATATACTTTTAAATCATTTACCGTAAATCATATCAGGTCTAGAGTTCATATCAAATCAAACTATACTCTAGACCGCATATCATGCCATGTTCGACACAAAATTCACATATAAATCATATAGTGTCGAATTCATATCTCATGGACTTTTAAAACATGTTTAAAACATGTACTGTTTCAAAACATATTTCATTTCAAATCTGTTTCATGTACAGTATAAATCATGTCAAGTCTAGAGTTCATATCAATAAAATCATACTCTACACTTCATATCATATCGGTTAGAGACTAGGCTAGATCCCTATCATCTCTATCAATAAAGACTTAAATCACTGTAGCTAGCAGTGAAAATCATGTCATCGTCCCCTGGAAACCAACTAGGGCGCTATCTATGGCCATAGACCTCATCTCTCTCAGCCCCACTGATCAGGCGTGACTGAGACCTGTCCACGACTATTGTTGGACAAGCATATCTGCCTAATGAGCAAAGCTCCAATTAGGCGGTTTCCACTATGCTTTATTGAATTTAATTCTTTTAGGGTGCCTACAGTCTCATAAAACATTTAAATCCTTAGCTTTTCTTTTTAAAATCATGTAAAGCATATGGTGAAGTTCTTTAAGAGGTTTCGTATATAAAAATACGTATATACCATATACTTTCTTTTTAAAGCTAATCTATACTTTATAGTATTTATATAAATGCTATTATAACATCTGAAACTATAGCAAGTTATGCTTAAAAGCGATGCTATGAAATCATTTCCGTATGTAAATTTGATAATATTTTCATCAAATACAGAGAAGCGATTCATTCAACTTATCACCATCAACTATTCTATTTCAAGACTTTCTTTCAGTCAAATCAGTAAATCACTATTTAATTCATTCACTATTCATTTAATTTAGTATTCAATTTTGCTCAGTACTCAATTCATTCGGAAATCGAATCACTTGGTATTCAGACCATTCGGTATTCAATATCCTTTCTCAATCGTCATCAACTATTATAATAATCATTTATACATCTCATCATCAATATTAGGATCGCTTCATTTGTATGAATCCTTTAAGTTTCTATAAGCATTTAAACATCATTTTCTAAATAGTCATCAAGTTACCGAAATTATGCAAATAATAATGTCATCATTCAAAATCTGTTCCAAAATCGACATCGAGGATAACAGAATCACAAAATCGATAGTCACTTATCAAATCCATTTATGATTTGATCTATTGATACATGTTCATCATTTCCGAATTGAGGTTCAATTTCATTCACTATCACAAAATCGTATCTAAATCCTCAAATCAATTTTCATGTGGCCTCTATGGTTTTATCCGAACTTATGCAATTGTCGATCTTATTATTCAAGATCTATTCTAAGGTTATAAGCACAATCATCTTTTCACATATTTATCACTCATTTCTTTGAATCCATAATTGATCGGATTGTATCGTAATTCAATCTCCATTTCGATCTCTCGAATTTGTCCATATTATCACGTTCGGAATTATTTAAAAAAATCAAGAAACCGAACTTGGTAAATTCTGGAAATCATTACTCCGTTAAGAGCTTCACAATCCAATCATTTAACCATCAATTTTCAACTATGATCTTCTCTTCAAGGTAATATCGTATAATCATCGTTACTTCCATCAATACTCCAATTATCGATATTCCACCTCAATTTCTGCTCGATAGTCAACTTATAATATTAAAATAACTCGAATCATCAACTCTATAAGATTCACAACAAAATTTCTCATATTATTGTGCTCATCCATTAACCTTCTCAACTATTTAAAAATCCATTTTTTTTGACACAGTAATATCCTTTCAAGCTTATCTTCGATAATTCTTTCAAAATTCCATTTAGATGAGAAATTAATATTTTTCCTTAAACATTTTCGTGGAAATTTCGGCAGCATAACGGCTTAATTTCCTCTAAACCTCCTGCAAGGAAATACAATTTATACTTGCAGCCGTTGATTCTCACCAATTTTTTTTTTTACTCTTACTAAGACCCCCACCATCAGTTGTGGGTCCTCTTAGCATTTTTAGCAAATCAATTTAATTGAATGCATCATATATAAAAATCAAAATTCCCACATACAATATAAAGTTACTAATGCTTTATAAAAGTATCTTACTCGGTGTTGAAGCTTAGCGCCTTGACGAGCTCCTAGCGTCGTCGGACACCAAATCACATCTTTGTCACCTCCGCTACAATTTCAACAACACCAATTGCACTTGCATAAATACATATAAATAAACTTATTCAATAAATATAAATCAATTTATTGTTTCTTCCTTACCAATTTCTTTTCCTTTTCTTCTCTTTCTTTTTCCTTTCCTTCTTCTTCTTCTTCCTTCTTTTCTTTCTCCTTTTCTTTTCTTTTCTTCTTTCTTTTCTTTTCCTTTTTCTTTTCTTTTCTTTTCTGTTTATGTTTTTTTTTTCTTGGCCTGAACCGGTTCGGACCGGTTCAGGCCGGTTCTGGCCGGTTCAGTTCTGTTGGCCGGTTCGGCGTCTTCCCGTCGGCATCACCGCCGGTTCGCACCCTCCACGGTTAGCCACGGTTGCAGGGACGCCAGATCTGGTCTCGGTTTCCTCAGCGGCGGCGCCGGCGGTGGCGGATCTGGAGGTGGTGGTTCGGGTCTTTTCTCCTCCACGTTTCTCCTTCCTCCGCCGTTTCCTTCACCGTCGGGCCCTCCTCACCTCTTCCTTGAGCTTCCGCCGTCGACGTGGGTGGTGTGGCAGTGGCCAGATCGGCGGCACCGCCACTTTTCCTTTTCCTCTTTCCTTCGGTTCTCTTCCGGTTTCGCTTCGCCCCTTTTGTTTTTCTTTCCTCTCTTTTTCTTTTCCGTCGCCGGCAAGCCCTTTCTCCCTCTCTTCGGCTCGCCGGCGACCTTCTCCTCTTTTCTTCTCTCGCCGGTTGTCAACCGGCCACTTTTATTTTCCTTTAAGTTTTCTCCTCTGTTTGTTAACAGAGGAGAAACGAGGTAGGGAATCGGGAATAGCCCGATTCCCGCCTCTTTCCCTTTTTTTTTTATATATATTAATTATATTCATATAATTATATATATTAATATTTATATATATACATAATTTGTATAAATCAAATATATATACTTTAATTTCAAATACTATATATATTTCATATATTTTATATTTATATATGTAAATACATATTTCATACAAAAATATATATATACACACTTTATTTTAAAATATTATACATATATATATTTTATATATGTATATCATATATATACGTAAATGTATAATAAAATACATACGTATTCATTCTATGGTATCAAAGAGTATTTTCAACATACGATATGTGCATATATTTCATATATATATATTTATTTAAAAATATATTTATATAATAACCTTATATAAATATATAAAATTACATATTTTTATTTCTTATTAAGTTTTGGATTTCTAAATATCCAAAAATTATTTTCTTCACTTTCATTCTTATTTAATTTGGATTTTAATTTGTCCAAATTAAATTTTCCGGATACCTTATATTTATTTAGAAAATTCTCGGTCTTCACAGCTTTACTTGCAAAAGCACTGGATTCAATGTGTTGGGGTGGGCTGATCTGTCGTTCTTGTTGTAAAACAAGGGCAAACACCTTGTTGATAGGTGGCAGTGGCTCAATTAGCATGATTTGTGATCTGACACCAGCAAAGTTATCATTCAAGCCTTTGAGGAAACGGATAACATGGTCATTTTCTTGGTACCTTCTTGCAACATCTAAGGCTCCACAATTGCATCTCGGATTACAGGAGCAGTTCAAGATGGGCCTAAGGTTCATCATCTCATCCCAAAAAATTTTTAATCTTTTGAAGCAATCAGTAATTGACAGATTACCTTGATGGAAAGAGTAAATTTCCTCTTGAAGTTCAGCAATTCTAAAAGCATCTCCCTGTGAAAATCTATCCTTCAAATCTTGCCAGACATCTGATGCTAGATCAAACCATATGATGCTTTTGGCAATGGAATCCGAGAAAGAATGAAGAATCCAGCACAACACCATGGTGTTGCATCTTTCCCAGGCTGAGAATAGAGGGTTATCTTTTGAAGGTGGTGTCAGTGAACCATTAACGAACTGGTACTTATTCTTGGATAAGAGTGCCATTTTCATTGCTCGATGCCAAGAATGATAGTTGGAGCGGGATAGCACTGGTGATACAAGAATCAATGATGGATTTTCATTTGGGTGAAGAAAGAAATGACTAGAGGGTGAGTCTTCTTGTCTGGCAACAGGGGTCGTGGTCTGAGGTCTGGCAGCCATTGTTTCTGGTGCATCAACCATGGCACCAAGACAAACAAAAATTTCAAGAAAAAAAATGAATTTCAATGGAAATCAAGAGGAGAAAATTGCAAGCTCCGATACCATGTTGAATTATTGAGAAAGATCGAGCAAGAAGCCAAAAACAAGAAGGAGGAAGCTTAGGTGTAGAAGATGATTAAACCCTTCTTTTCTTATTGTTTTCAGTGAACATCACGTGTGTTTATATACAGGAGTTAGAAGTTAGTTAATCATTACACTAACATGAGTTAACTAACTGAGCTAATAACTAACTGAGCTAATCATTCTGGTAAAACAACTAGTTAACTGATAACTGTCACAAGTAAAGAAACTGAAGTTCTGGTTTGAAGAAAATCTTCACTCTGTTAGCCAAGCCAACATTTATTGTACAATTAAAAAGAATATAAACGGCTGTATTAATTTTATAGCCTCCAAAACCATATGGTTAGAGCTTATATAAACATATATAAAGAATGAAACGTTAACTTATACATACATACATACATACATACATACATACATATATATATATATGTATATATATATATATATATTATATATATATATATATTTATATATATAAAACGTTTGTACAAGAACATTTAATGTTTTATAACATTATAACTTCACTTGTTTTATTATTAAAATTATAGTTTCAGCATTTAAGTCTATATATTTTAGCATTGAATTAAACTTCAATACCTTTTTTCTTCAATTTTCATTTCATTCTTTTTTCGGATTTTTAGTTTATTTAATAAATCTGTTTCCTTTTTTTAAAGTTTATATTGACTCTATTTTGTTTTTTGTTCAAAACATGTGAAATAATTCGTTTATTCGTTCAATTATTTTTTTTATTTATATTTTTTATGAACTACTGTTAATTGTGTTTATGGTTGATGAACTATTTTTTTACCTTAAATATCTTATATCCTATATAAATATATAAAAGCCAAATATTTTGATAAAAAAAGAAAATACTCATGTGGATAGTCTATCTTTCCTATATGCGTATTATCTAAAATATTGTATTAATTATTTTAAATTAAAAAAATCTTAGTTCTATCTTATCTATATAAAATTAAAGTCTTCGGAAAAAAAATCCATATAAATTATCTATTCTTTTGAATCCTGTATTTTCTTAAATATTCTATTTAATTATATAAATTTTTTAAAAAAATAAAATAATAAATCATTTTTATTTACATTTTTACTTACCTTTTCTTTTTGAGAATAATGAAAACAAAACTTTTTTTTTCTCAAAACTCTAAAAAAATAGAGTTTTCAACTTTAATTAATTTTATAAGATCAATTAGAAGTTATTTAAATTCAAATTAAAAAAAATCAAGTTCAAATATGAAACAATAACTAATAATAATAACTGATGTAAAAATTATTGCTTTCTTTAATGATTGATTGTAGCTATTTAATTAATTAATTTAATATTTAAGATTTGTTATAATTTTAATTTTATTATTTCCAAAAAAATTATAATTTTATTGTATTTTTAAAAAAAAAATATAAATTAAAATCGTCACTACCCATTGCATGCGTTTAAATTTAGACTCCATTCGGTTTACTAAAAATGATTTGTGGAGAATGTCTACATTTTTTGGAAAATTTTCTGTTGTTTAGATGAGTCAATGAAAAATATTTTTCTGTTATTTGGTTTTTTTTTTTGAAAATCTATTTTCTTTTTTCAAATATTATTAATATAACTAATAAAATATTTAAAATTATTTTTGTTTAATTTATTAATATTAAAAAACAATTATATTTTGAAAAATGAAATTTAATATTATATTATTAACTATTTAAAAGAAAATTATTTTATTATTACTTATATTAATATTTTTAAAAATTTAAAGTATTTTAATATATAATACTAATAATATTTTAATATTTATTCTTGAAATATTCAAATATTTATACTATTAAAATATTTATATTTTATACTAAAAGTATTTTTTATTAAAATCATAACAAAAATATTATTTATTTATATTTAGTATTAAAATATTAATATAAATATTTGTACATAAAATATAAAAACATTATATCTTAAATTTAAAATATTAATAAATAATTAAAATATTAATTATTAAAATAATAAATATATTATTTATTAAATTAGTATGTTTATTTTTTAAATATTAAAAGTATCTAAGATTAGTAATATACAGAATAAAATACCTAATCTTAAAATATTAAAAAATTTTTGGAATCATCAACTCGAGCTTAACTAGTTCACAAATAGTTTAACTTAGTTTATGCAGCTAGCAACTAGCTACTAGTGATTGCATAACGCATTGCATATTGGGAAACTGTTGGATATAATATTAATGAGATGAAGAAAATACATACCTTCCTTTAGACACGAATTAAATTGTTGATGTCTCTGTTTCATTTGTACTCATGCTATGCAATGAATCTGTCATTTTCTTCTCAATTTATTAAAACATATGCTACCACATCTCAATTACGATAACGAAGGAACTCAAGATTTTAACAATAAACTTGTCATTTTATTGTTGGTATGAATCAATCAAACATAGATACATCTTGTACTATAAAATTCATCAGTTATTAGATCGGTATCATTGCAGCTTAGAAAGGGAGGAAGCAATTTTATTTTTCATAACGAAAAAAAAGAAAAACTTTAAAATCATATAAAAACTATGAAATATTTTGAAATTTTAAACTATTTTTTTGGTACATGCATTATATTAGACCATGTAATGGAAGATAGCAATTCATAAATTCCATCCTCATCTTGTATTAAATTTTGAACCCTAAATTTTCAAATTGAAATATCTAATTTTAACGGTTAAAAATGTTTACAAGCAGAAGTATAATGAAAATGGAAAAAAAAACATTTTAACCGTTTGAATCAGAAACAAATATCAATAGGTACAATTAATTCATTTGTTGTTAATTGTTTAATTGATTTATCAACTCCACCAATATTTTGAATGGGCATATATTCTTATTTAAGAATGACAAAAATGATTCGGAAAAATAAGGTTTGTTATCCAAGTTTCATCCAAGAAAATTAAAGAAAGAAAAATGTTCACGGCGTCAAACATATATCTCTCATCTTAATTAATTGGCTGCCTAAATAACTAAGTAGAAATGACAACATAAAACAATTAAAATGCACAAAGTACATTTATATTCTTTTTCCTTGTTATAGACAAAACGAACACACAAATATGTATGTATGTATCAAGTTTAGATAAAAAAAAAGTTATAACATGCTGTAAGAATTGTATTCAAATTCAAACAACTTCTATCCATAAAATTATATATATATATATATATATATATATATATAAAATTCATATACGTAAATTAGATGTTAGCTTAAGTGGTAACAGAGTTTATAAATTAATTTGTAATAGAAGTGGCTTGAGAAGGAGATGCATTGGACGAAATTAAAAAATTTGTTATAGCTTAAAAAACTGTTAATCGAATAAAACAATAAAGCTGTATATAATTGAAAAAAATTCAATAAGAAATTAGGTTATATTTACATATGATTGAATTTGAATTCAAAATTTAAAAATTTTGAGATCTCTTTTTTATCATTTAAGACAAAATCCCATGACATATTATTTAGTTCTGTTTTATTAAAAAGCTATACTACCATGTATAAATTTGCTAACAGTACTACGCAGAACTTAATTACATTTTTTTTCTAGTAAATATATTGCGAAGGAGTTTTTTTTTTTGAAAAGCAAATGGCATTATTTGATAAAAGGGGAGAGGCGTACATGATTGAAGGTACAGAATAGGAACTACAGCGACAAAAAATAAAGAAAGAAACAAAACAACAAGAAGAGACTTAAAGTCCAGCATATAGGACATCAAGTCTGTTTACACCAGCCTTTGTTAAATTATCAGCTATGGAATTCGCTTCTCTCGGAATATAAGATATTTTTACCAATTGAAACAAACTCTTAAGCTGTGATAGATGATTGGAGACATTTCTTAAATTCCAGGGAACAGTGCTAGATGAGTTTGCCCAGCCAATAGCTTTTTTCGAGTCACTTTCTATAAGAAGAGAGTAAATGCTAGCATAACTTGAGGTGGAGAAGAAAAGAGCAGCTTTTTTACTGCAAGGAATTCTGCCATGTTTGAGTCAACAATTCCAACCGATTTGGAGAAGACACCTTTGACATCACCCAAATGATTCCTAAGGATCCCCTCAATTCCAGCAAGGCCTGGCTTACCTTTGGAGGAACTGTCAACATTGAATTTCATAAATCCAGGAGGAGGTTTTGTCCATGAGTAGATGGTTCTAATTTGTTTCACTCTAGGAGAGTTAGAGATAAGACTAAGGTTGAGAGGGACGGAGTCAGCAGAATGGTTTGAATTCGGCCATTTGGCTTTATACCAGTGAGCTATTCTAACCATGATGATGTGGAAGAGCTGATTTTCATCCATTACTTTACTGTTGAAGACCATATCATTTCTGAAAGTCCAAATTGTCCAAATAATAGCAAAGAAACATCATCCACACATTGGAACAATTTGATGAAGGAAGAGCACTTTCCCAGAGTTGGAAAAAAGAAGCAGGACTACCTGGACAGGCCCAATTAAGATTCCATTGGCTGGCAATACGAGACCAAATTCTCCAAGAACAAGGGCATGCAAACATAAGATGATATACTGTCTCAATGTCCTTTTTGCAAAAAACGCAAGTGGCTTGATTGAAATTTATCAAATTCCTTTTGGCTAGTTCTTCTTTCACCGCAACCTTTCCATGGATTACTTGCCAACCAAAAATTTCAACCTTTGGAGGAGCCATTCCAAGCCAAATTGATTTCCAACTAAATTGAATGATAGAGGAGCAAGTTTGATGGCTGTAAAATTTCAAAAAAGATTTAGGTGAGTAGGTTCCTGAGGTGGATTTCTTCCATATAATTCTATCAAGACTTCTTTTATCAAGGAAGACAGAGTTGAGAAGATTCCAAAAATCATTCCATGTCTTAGCTCCCACGAAAACACTCACCTTCTAAGAACGACATTCCATGACCAAAGATCACCATTCCAACTTCCAAAATCAGAGACATAACCCTGCTTCATTACAGAAAGAGCAAAAATATGTGGAAATTGATCTTTTAGAGGGGAAGAATTTGCCCAAGCATCAAACCAGAATTTCATATTTTCACCATTTCCAATAGAGTAACCAAGACCTACATGAATAAAATCAAAGAATTTGTTAGATGGGGAAAGGGGGGAGGTGATATTTTTCCAAATTCTCGAGGAAGAAGAAAGGGAACCCAGTGGGGGAACCAATTTTTTTGACTCACACCCTGTTTTCTCAACTATCACCCTCCTCCAAAGTCTGTTGGTATCAACATCGAACCTCAAATCCAGTTGTTAAGGAGACTTTTATTTTTAAGCTCAAGTTTGGTGATGCCCAACTCACCAAAATCGTTATCCATGCAAATGGTGTTCCAATCAAGCAGATGCATTCTCATTTGAACTTTTTAAGCACCTCTCTCTTTCCCGTTTCCTATTATTTCATCTTCGGTTTTATTTAAATAGCCTTATCTTATAATTTGAATTTTTTGCGTTTTGTATGAATATATATACACACAGATATATATATATATATATATTAAATTTTCGATTTATAATGATTTGTGCAAATTGCCTATTAAACTTTCGAAATTCATTTAATCAAGGAAATCAGACATTATTATATAACCTAATTAAATATTTGACATGAGAATCACAAAAATTAAAAATAATGTAGTGGAAAAAAATAAAAATTCGTGATATAAAAGAAAAAATTGGTTTAAGGAATTAATGTGGGATATTCCTAAATATTTGTGACTTTTTTCAGAAAAAAATGATGGTTTAATTTCATAGAAAAAGCTAAACTGCTAATTTTAAAGTAACATTTCGATAAAGTTTGACAACCAAAATAGCTATTAATCCTAAAAAAACAAAATGTGAATAACATTTTCACCGTTCTTGTTAGTCATAATTTGTGTGATAAAATTCTAAAGTTCCAGTTTTGTTTCTCTTAATTTCTCCAACTTAGTCATACTTCTACAAGAATGATTAATCTTTCTAGTTAGGTACCAACGAACAAGTAAGTGACAAAAAAAAAAATAAAAAGGAAATTCGTAGCTAAGACTAATTATTCCTTATGTTAAATTAAGCTAAATTAATCAAGATTTACTATTTTTATTTAAATGAGTGATTTAAGTATAAATTACAATACAACTTTCACAATTAACTATTGATTATATAAAATTTGTTTGTTGATATAATTAATTAAATTACCTTTTTTACATAATAATTCAAGTTAGTTTTTTTGCACAATCTTGTGAACTAATTTTAAATTATTATCACCTAAAATATATTATATAGTTAAGCTTAATTATACCTTTTATATCATATATGAAAGGATATTAATTAATTAGAACTGTGGATTACGTCTAGTCCATACAATGGATCTTTCTTGTTTTTTTGGTACCGGATACAAAGAATCTTTAGAAGCTTGGCTTGATCCACCTCATCACGTGATGAATTTTGGTTTTGAACTAATTGACCAATGTTCTAATATTTAAACTCAAGTACTCATTGACACAATGTTCATTGAGATTGACTCAAATATTATGTACGATTTACATTTGAAAATTACCTAGTCATGATATAAATAATTTTGACCACGAGGTAGTCTTTTTCCTTTTCATTATCTCACAAATAATTTTTTGACATATATTCAAATTAAATAGTACATTTATAGAAAAAATCAATAAACAAACTAGTGTAAACAAACAAACCAACACAATGTCTGATTAGAGGATTAAACTTGAGATTTAAAGATTTCAAAGACTCTTCTTTATATATATCGTTGAGACAATTAAAATATAGCAATATATTAAAATCAGTTAGTACAAAGCATGGAATAAAACACCATAATATAACTTGAATATTTTAAGATTTTAAATTTAGAAAATTTTTATTCAATTTGAGAAAAAGTTTAAAGATTCATGAAACATTAAGGAGAATATTTATTCAATGAAATTATTAGTAAAAAAAAAATCATAATCAAAATCAGCTATTATGTATAAGAAATTAATGATTTCTATGTTTTCTAGTATTTAAATTATACAATATGTTTTATTCCACGCAATATGTTATTTTTTCTCACTCTTTATTACATTTTTATAATTTCATCTCTCATGTAGTGATTATATCTCTTTTATTTTAAAAGATATATAAATATTTATAAAGTCAAATTAATCATTAAAAATTTATATTTTTATTTTAATAAATATATTTATTCTAATTAAATTTAATTATTGAATAATTTTTAAGCCAATAAAATTTCATTAAAATTTAAATTATTTAAAAATTAAAATTGAATCAACTTCTAACTATATAAATAACAAATGAGTCAAAAATTCAAAGAAAACTCTTTTCTTTTGCATCTAATTATTTATTACAAACGGCTGTTTTCTTTTTTGGGTAAAGAATATTTTCTAAATCAAACTTTTTTTTCCAAATTATTAAAAAAATACATTCATTTAATCAGTATTCTTCTGTATCTCTTCTGCACACCTAGGAGTAGAACCAGATAGTCTAGATCCTAGACTAGGAAAAATTACTCCATTTTCTATGCCTTACCTCTGAAATGTAACTTCACCGTCAGTAACAATATATGGAAAAGCCTGTCTGCCTTTTCCCCAGTTTTAATTAAAAATACAAATATACTAAAATACTTCTACCCCATAGCAAAAGGCATCAGCACTCTCCTCCCTCTTTATATATGTAGGAAAGCTGAACATTTGATTTCGCCGAAGTCTCAAATTGTTTGAGACCTTTTATTTTTATTTCCGTTTTCATTTTTGAGAACATAACCTGTTGTCAATGGCAGAAGGTAATTCTTTTTGGCTTGTTGTTTTGGTTGGAGGGACTGTTGGGTTTTTGTTAAGTATTGTCTTCAACCATTTCTTGCCATTGCTCTCCAAGGGTGGCCTTGCTCCCAAGGGGACTTTTGGATGGCCTTTACTTGGTGAAACATTTAGTTTCTTAAAGCCTCACTCTTCCAATTCTGTGGGGGCATTTCTTCAAGATCATTGTTCTAAGTAAGTGTATACATTATATATGCATATGCTTTGTATTTCTTGATGTTGATTTCACTCTCCCAGCTGTCATGGTGATCAGTTCCTGTAAGCATATATATATATTATTTATTTGTTCTGCCAGTTATCTGGGGATGAGTATCATTATTCAAAAAAATAAGAGAGGAAAATTAGTAATATATGGTGAACTAATCAAAAGGAGAATTGTTATTGAAATTGCAGATATGGGAAAGTGTTCAAATCCCATTTATTCTTCTCTCCAACAGTGGTGTCCTGTGACCCAGAGCTGAACTATTTCATACTTCAGAATGAAGGCAAGCTGTTCCAGTGCAGTTATCCAAAGCCTATCCATGGCATTCTCGGCAAGGTCTCCATGCTGGTGGCAGTAGGTGACACTCACAAGAGGCTCAGAAATGTGGTCCTCTCTCTGGTCACCATTACCAAATCAAAGCCTGAGTTTCTCATTGACATTGAAAGGATAGCCATTCAGATACTGGACTCATGGAAAAGTAAACCCAAAGTTATCTTCTGTGAAGAGGCTAGAAAGGTATTAATATTATTTTTAATCAGAACAAAAACTTTCTTTCAGAAAAAAAAATGCTTAAGAATCCAATCATATTCTAATGTAAAGTTTCTTTCTTTCTTTCTTTTTTCTTTGTCAACTTTTGGTTCTACAGTTCACATTCAATGTAATAGTAAAGCAAGTGCTAGGGTTGTCGCCACAGGAGCCAGAGACTTCAAAAATTCTAGAAGATTTTCTCACCTTTATGAGAGGACTTATCTCTTTCCCACTCTATATTCCTGGAACCCCATATGCAAGAGCTGTTCAGGTACTCAAAAGCTTGATCTTGTTCTCTAATTAATAACTTTGTTTATTAATTAATTAATGGCACAATAATAACAATAATAATGATTGTAATTTAATCATTTTATAGAGTTAGCTAGCTCTCTCTCCTCTTCTTTTGTTGCAAAAGATAGCATGTGATCAACTTTACTTTGACTATCTTTACAGGCTAGAAGCAGAATATCTTCTACTGTCAAAGCAATTATAGAGGAAAGAAGAAGAAATCCTGATGATGAGAATTCTAAGAAAAGGAGTGATTTCCTTGCAATCCTTCTCTCTGTTGATACCTTATCTGAAGAAGAAAAAGTGAGTTTTGTTTTGGATTCTCTTTTGGGTGGCTATGAAACAACTTCCCTTCTAATGTCAATGGTGGTTCATTTCCTGAGCCACTCTCCAACTGCATTACAACAGTTAAAGGTAACCTACCCTAAATTTTTCCAATATACAGTAATTTCATGCACTATTCTTGTAAAAATTAAATTAAATACTACTGCATATGTACAGCAAGAGCATCAGAAAATAAGGAGCATGAAGAACAAACATGATCATCTGGATTGGGAAGATTACAAGAGAATGGATTTCACTCAAAATGTAAGAGAAATTAATCTCTCTTTATTATATACTATTTTCTTTTCATTACTTTTAATGACACAACTTTCCCTCTAACTTAATGCCCCATCAAAAAAAGAAAAGAAAAGAAAAGAAAAGAAAAGAAACTTTTCCCTTCTGATACGCCTTTTTTCTAGCATGTATGCAATAATGATGTGATATTTTATTTTCTTCTCTATGCATGCTTCTTCCTTTTTTTTTTCCCCTGTTTGTAGGTCATCAATGAAGCTCTCAGATATGGCAACATTGTCAAATTCGTGCACCGAAAGGCTCTCAAAGATGTCAAATTTAGAGGTTTTTTTTAAAAAAAATATTAATTAATATTATTAGTTTTGAAATAAACTATATGTACATGTTTCAATATAATCATGCTGTGCATGAGCTTTTGAATACTAATGTATGCTTTATTATCCGTATGAAATAAGACCAATGTTCTTTGCATTAATTTCTGCTTTGATCAGGTTACTTCATTCCATCTGGCTGGAAGGTCCTCCCTGTTTTCACTGCAGTTCATTTAGACCCATCTCTCCATGCGAATGCTCCCCAGTTCCATCCGTGGAGATGGGAGGTAATTTCTCATCATCAACCTCAACAATCTTCAGTAATAATAATAATAATAATAATAATAATAAATAATAATAATAATAATAATAATAATAATAATAATAATGAAGATGATAGTTTTAAAGAAAAAAGTTTATTTTTTTTTTCATTTTATTTTTTTCTATTTCTTTAATTCTTGAAATTAATGAAGTTCTTGTGCTTCAGCAACTGGGGCCATCCCTATTGGAAAATTTAATCTCTTGGTAGCTTTATTTTGTTGAAATTGGAGGTGGGGGACCTTTCATATTGTAGGCCAAGGTGATGACTTTTTCACCTCAATTTGGGAGATATACACCATTTGTTAGATTATGAAATGGCATTTTCACTGTACCTTCTGGCCATGAAAGAAAAGGGTACACTAGACCTAAAATACCTTACAGTGGATTAAAGTTCAGCTTCTGTACATTGACCAACAATGATGGAATTTTGGCATATAAAAAAAGCTCAAACTTGTTGATTTAGACAGCTTTTCCAAATCAATGTTCTTAGAAATATCTAAAAGAAAATAAAGAAATATCTTTGTTGCATTTCAGAAACTTAAGTGTTGACTTGAAAATTTTTAATTTAGAATTCTTGATGTTGAAATGCTTTGTTTGGATAAATCTAAGAGTTGTAATCCTAAAAATTTTAGTAATCTTGTAAGATTTAAACCTTTTAGTGTTTCAAGTGGATTTGGTCCAAATCCCAATCAGTTCCCAAAACAATGGATTTAGATTTTAAATACATGTACAAATCTCACCCCTTGAATACTGATTCCAAATTGAATTGGTTTAGTGATTTGACTAGGAATGAAAAGATCACATGATTTGTAATCTTTTTGTTGCTTAAAAATGATAAAATGAAAAAAAAAAAAAGTGACATGTTAAAAGGATGATTTTCCATGTTTGCTACAGAGCCAGGATCCCACATGCAAGAAATTTACACCCTTTGGAGGTGGGTCAAGATGCTGTCCTGGATCTGACCTAGCTAAGGTTGAGGTTGCTTTCTTTCTCCACCACCTTGTTCAAAACTTCAGGTAACTTCCAACAAATCCAGTAACACCAACATTACTGCTAAATGCTTCAACTTTCAGATTAAAGAGGGTAAATTCCCAAGTAGCTTCAGTTGGTATGTTTTGTACTTGACATGGAAGGGTTTGGTCCAAAATTTTGTAGGTGGAAAACAGAAGACGAAGATCAACCCATAGCATATCCATATGTAGAGTTTCAAAGAGGACTAGTTCTAAATGTGGATCCATGTTCTGAAACTTCTATGTAATGAAGCCTGAGAACCATATTGCTCATGCCTTTAATCCATGTTGGTAAATTTGATATAAAGTTGTAACATATGTTATATATGTAGTGTTTTCCTCTCTTTGTCAAGTCTTCATGTATAATAATCATATTTATGTATAAACTCTATTTAATTTATTGCTGTTGTTATTATTGATACTTAATCTGGAACCTGGTTATATAATCTAATATCAGAATTAGAAAGAAAGAAGAGAGAGATGTCTCGTTCATCTAATTGGTTTTCTTTCTTCTCTTCTCTTTTTTTTTTTCAATCATCATTGTTTAGTCAAATATAACAGCAGGGCCTTGAGTCCCTTGAAGAATAATACTAATGAAACATACCTAACTAGGTAGAAATCAAAGGGTTAATCCAAGGATCAAAACTTAATGCTAGCTCAAACAATTTTTGACAGTCTTTAGACTGCCTTTACTACTATAGGGCTCCTCTGATAGTGTTCATGGTCTGACCATATCGGCTGCCCAGTTACATATTCCTTAACAGCATGAGCTCTATTAGCCTTCAGTGTAACACTGAATGTCTTCTCTTCACCAACCTTTTTGGACTTCAATTGCTTAACATAGACAGAAATTCTGATCAGTCTCTGCACTTGAGCTCTGTAAGTACCCGGTGATCCAACATTTTTAACAGTCCTAGTCACTGGAATGGATCTAACAAAGTTAGGGATAGTGATTGAAGGGTAGTTGAAGTTGGCAAGACTAATTTGCATGGGGCAGTTATAGGGTTCCGTGAGAACATTGAAATTAGTGTTTCATTGTACCCCAAAGTGCATAAAAAGCTTAGGTAATCAATAGCTGCTATGTTACGATCTCACGTCGATTTCACAAGCAATTGTAAATGGGTTATTTAGGCTTGAGGGCTTCTCTTATCTATAGATTGGATTTTTGGGTTAAGCTTTGCCTTTGGGCTTGAGTACCTAATATTGGTGCTTTTATTGAGAGTTGAATAGCGGAACAGGCAATTTAGAAAAGGGCTACCTAGTGCTTGATAAAGTCCAGAGTGAAGCCATCTAGAGTGGACCACCGTAGAGTGAAAAGAGCGACCTAGAAAAGAGTGAGCTGGTGCCGAGAAGAGTTCAAAGTGAAAGCCGTCTGGAGTAGGTCATCGTAGATGTTGGCTTTTCAAGGGGAGGGCAATGTTATCATCCCACATCGACTTCACAAGGAATTGTAGAAAGATATTTAAGTTTGAAAAGTTTTTCTACCTATTAGATCGGTATTTTGAGTTAGGCTCTCTCTTTGAGCTCGATTACCTAACATGCTAAGTGATAAACAAGTCCAGGATCCATAGCAAGGTTTGGTTGTATATGTCCTGTCAATAGCTGAATGGTCCTGCTTTGACATTTGATGCATTTAGAACTGGCTGCTTCAGGTTATCCCACGTGGTTGCTGCAACGTAGGGGACAAAAAGTTGGGATTATTCTGCAATCTTAAAATGAAAGAAGTTACAAGAACTTCAAACTAAACGTCCCTTGTTTAAGGGACAGGTTTCTTACCACTGGTCATAATAGCCTGATCTGATTACTGCGGGACTCCAATTGAGGTAAAGGGTTTTAAGAAGGCCAACAATGCCTGAAACACGAGGACAAGACATTGGAGTGCCGGATACAGAGTTAAATTGCACTCGGCGCCTGTCAAAGTATTCATTTGTCGGCCCTTCTACTTCTGTATAGGCACCTATTACATTCACTCCTGGTGCAGTTAATCAGGCCGAATATATGAATAGTAAATACCGAGTTTCTTATACAAATTAGCAGAAGAATTGGAAAAATATGTGGCTACTTGTAGTAAGTACCTTGAAGATCTTGGGTGTGATGGTGTTGGGTCCCTTCGATGAAAATGCTGCCACGGAAGTGGCTGGCTTCGTGCCAATCTGCGTGGTTGCAGGTGTAATATAAGCAGTGGGATTTCTGTTCCAGATATCCATAGTCAGTGAGCTTGTAAAACTGTTATTATATAAGCTCACTGAATGCCTTGGTAAGAATAGCATATTTATTGGTTAGTGATCATACTTTGTTGAATTAATGTAAGTGAAAACAGCAAGACCGTCAGTGTAATTGATATGTGAAGCAGGAAGGACATGAGCAGCGGCAATAATTTCATTCCCCGTGAGAATGTTGTTTGCAAGAATCATGCCAACAGCACCAGCCAGAGCTGATTGCAGACCTTTGTCCATTCTGGCATTCTGCCCTCGAAGGCATACCAAGATCTTTCCAGTTGCCCTTTTAGGATAGCCTGACATAACAATCTGCATCATTCTACAAAAAAATAACATTTCCTGAATTATGACAGAAAGGGAATACCAGAATCAAAGAAAGATGAAAAGCAAGTGTTTTTGTATGTATTTTTAGGCACTTGCAAGTGAGCCTGTGTAGGCGCGCACGTGCCATACAGGCAGCCAGAAGCTCTGCTGGTAGAGTAACTTCAAAAAATGAACCATATTAATGCCAGGTTTTAGGGGATCTAATTGCGGGATGACTCTTGTGTGCCTCAACGTTTTGTGGATTTGTCGAAGAACATGAACCTAGATCTTAAGCAATCCAATATCTATGAAATGAGATTATTTCTGATATTTTTTTATGGTAACATAAAGAATTCTTCGTTATCTTGCTTTTAGGCTACAAAGTTTAACCTAGTGTTAACTATATATGAGAATATCAGATTTTATTTAAACACATTTTTTCAATTTCCAAATGGATATGCTTTTGTCTGATACATAATGGTCGTCCCCCATCATCAAATTGGAACTGAATATTCTACACTACTGAGAATTACCTCTCCAAATATTCTTTGTGGGTTGACGACGATGTAGTATTTGGACAATTATCCATCACTGTCACTTTATGAGGGTAGCTTGCAGAACGAATGCAGAATTACCGGTAAATTCATTGTCACTCTTATCAATGCAATAGCTACATTAGGCATTTCTAATATGGATTTGCCTGATTCAGGCTTACGAAAGTCTAGAAGGCCATCAATTTAAACGAGCCTTCGTTATGCACGAACGTCGGACTAGTCAAAGAATGCAGCAGTGGCAGGGGTTGGGAAAATCAAAATCCATCAAGTTCAAACTACGTTTAAGATTTCTTTAAACCCAATTGTCATTTGCATCATTATCATAGTTACAACATTAATGAAAAGAAAACCCTTTCTTGTTGCATGTTTATGGTGAACTATTCAAATTAAAAGTGACTCACCAGTGTCAAGGTTTCCGATGATTGTGTCTTCACCAAATCTGGTCTTGCTCCAGATTGAGTGCGATGGAACTACGCCGTTCTGCTCCAAGCCAAGGAATTCCCACGATCGCGTTGTGTGTAATTTTCTTCCCTTGTTCAAGAAAACTGAAAAAAGGAAATGAACAGAGTGAGAACGAAGGAAAAGAGTATGGTCTTACTTGCTATCTCAGCTGCTACTTCATCCTCCAAATTCGCTGCGAAACCATTGATATGTCTTGTAGAAAGGTAAAAAGGTAGCTTCCCGAGCATAATCTCTACTGTTTAGAAATAAATTGAAGATTTTGCATAAGGCTTCAAATTCAATTATGTCATTCAACTAAGCTGAAAACCCATTTGCCTTTCCAAGAATGATCCAAGAAACTCTAGTGTGATTCCGTCACTGCATCCAGATCAACCGGTGCAGATTCCAGTCCATGTGAGTGTCCTCCGAAGTACATCAACATACATGAAGATTTCTTCGTTCATTTATAATTATATGAACCACCATAAATATCTATCTCGTTTTATGTTAGTGGAAGAAAAGTGATTGAAATGCAAACCTTTTTGGAGGCAAAAGCGGGTCTCTGCGAAAGGGAGAAAACAATGACGGAAACCAGGCAAAGGGTAGCATTTGAAATTCTCATTGCTTTTCCTCCTACATCTTTTAGCAGTGTGCTTGTTCTGTATCTGCTCTGTTTCACCCCGTTTCTCTATGCAATATGAATGGAACAGAGATTTAGTTGTACACAAGATTTGTCTTCGGAATGATTCAAAAAAAAATGAGATGGTACTGCTTCTGCATAACGTAGTCTTCGTTCTCACTTTCTTAAGAGAAACGTGGGGCTGTCATGTAGACCTTGAGAGTGAAATTTTCATGAATAAAAAATTGAATTTGAAGGGGATATAAGTGCTAAGCTTGAAGAAGACAAAAAAGATTGGAGAAATCTCAAGTGCTTTTAACCTCTGTTGTATTCATTTTGTTTGCTGTTTGCTGAAGATGACATAATTGGCCACTTACAAACTGGCACGCATTGGTAATGGGAAGGTTGGCATTGAGTTGGGTCAGGCTCAGGACGCCTCAAGTACTAGTCAGCTGGCCGTCCGTTGGGGCCAGTTTAACACTCATCCTTGAATAAGAATAAGATGTTTTTTACTTCTCTCCTCTTCTCTTAGGCTAAGGCCTAAGAGAAACTCCCCAGAATTTGCCTTGTTGCCTGTTGCTTGTATGTTTTATAATATAATGTATAATGAAGCGAACTCTCTGTGTGTGTGTGTGTGTGTGTGTGTATATATATATATATATATATATATATATATATATATATATATATATATATATATATATATATATATTCACACGTTAATGACTTGATCATATAAGTATAGATATTTGAGAGAGAAGAATTATAGCATTACATTGCCATTTGATACAGCATATATATATATATTGTACAATTGTAATCCTACTCTAAGAAAGTAAAATTTTAGTAATATGAAACAAAATAATAATTTGAAAACTACTAATAAGGAGACTAATTGGCTGTACATATGAAAAGTCAAGAATAGGAAATCTTAATTTAGGAACTTCTTTATCAGGCCCTCGCAAGATGAAGTTCTTTGAGGAGAGCCCAATCTTGTCATTAATGAACTGAAATCAAGTACATGAAAGCGGTTTTGGTGAAAGCATCTAATAATTGATCGCAAAAGAGACATGCTCCACCGGAAAAGTATCACTTTGAACTTGTTCATGAATGAAATGATAAACTAAAACCACATTTTTTACGGGAATGAAAAAACGGATTGGAAAACAAATTCATTGCATCAATAATATCATATTAGCCCAAATGCATAAGAGAAAAAGACAAACCTATTTCAACAATTTGGCAACAACGACATTCAAAGTATTCATTGTGTTCTAGTGTGTAAGGGGGAAGTGAGAAAAGAGATGCCTTTGGTTGTGAGAAAAGCGAGAGCATGATATTCCCCCTCATTATCAGAACAAAGTGTGATACTTTTCATGTTTAAGAAGTTTTTGGCAAGCGATTTAAATTGAACAAATATATAATGAAAATGAAATTTTCATTTGAGTGGGTAAAACTAGATATACTTTGTAAAGTGGTCAAGGGAAATGACATAATACTTGAAATCATCAATAGACTGGATGGGAGAGGTCAAGCATTAGCAAGTATAATTTCTAGAGGAAGTGACAAGAGTATAGATTGACAAAAGTAGCCTGCGACTTTTATTGTATTGACACGAATTACATTTGAAATCCAAATTTAATGGACTTGATAGTTGAAGGTGAAAGTTGGAGACAATGTGCCTATAGATAGAATAAGACAGATGCCTTACTCTTTAATGCCACATGGACGAAGTGTTCTTGACGCTAAAGAAAGCGAATAAAGTAGAAGACTTAATAGAGGAAGCCGCCCACTCATACATACCATGCATGCATCATATTTTGACCCTGCAAAAAAGTTGCTTCTGTGCAGAGATCCTTCTCAAGGAAAGAAGTAGGTAAGAATTTAATTTAGATATTATTGCGTTGACAAAATTCAGAGATAGAAATAAGATTCTTTTTCATGGTAAGAACACAAAGAACATTATTCAAAGAAAAAGTATAAAAGGGAGTATAGCGAAATTTCGAAGCAATACGGGTGATAGAGAGAATCGTGCCATCACTAATCACAATATCATCAGAACTATCATAAAGAGTATGAATTGAGAGATTGCAAGGTCAGTGGTAACATGGTGCGAAACACCACTATCAAGAAGCTAATTGGAGTTATCATATGTGTTGGCTATTGCAAGGTTGGCCTGTGGTTGCCATGGTGCAAGAGGGTGAAATTGCCATTATAGAGTTTGATGTGAGGTTGGAGGTGGTTGTAGATTGGATGCATACGATGAAACACAGGACATAGTGTAACAATATGACCTTGAACATGACACCACTGACAACAAACTAGGTAAGGCTAAAGTGAGGGACAAATAATCTGTGTTGTGGTGTTGATAGAGCCTGAAACAAGGACATTTGTCGACGGTGGGTGGACAGATGCTCGTGGTGGGCATTGATTTTTGTTTTCAAGAATTCCCAAATTGGATCAAGAATTTGTCAGATTTGCAGAAGCCGGAAGTTGATAGGAATTGGAATGATGGAGGTGCAGCAAGAGTTCCTTGTTGATTAACTTCTTTATAGTTCATCAAATGAAATCAGTGTGTCACGGCCATTAATAACATCAATGATGGGCTTGTAATCATCATCAAGCCATTAAGAATTTTCTCAATGAGATCCATAGGTTTGCTTAAGGTTGTAAGTTTGTCTACATATAATTAAAAATTGTTTGGGTGCTCTTGGTGGCTTACTTTATTTGTTTCTTGATATGCTTGATTTGTCCCCCAGAAGGCTTGGTGTAGGTGTTGGCAAGAACATGCCAAGAGTCGTAAGGGGTTTATGATTGACAAATAAAAGGCATGAGAGATGAGGTGAGGGAGCCAATAAGAGCCCAAAGATCAGTTTATAGTGTTCTGCATTAGGAGTGATGACATTGTTTGGAATGATTGTGGTTGGAAGAGTAAGGTGAGAGTCATCAATAAACTTATAAAGATTGTAACTAGTTAGAAGTGCTTCCATCTAAAGTTTCTATTATAGATAGTTAGAAGAGGTGACTTTGATGGAGTTATTGATGTTGATAACAATAAAAGGTTTGGTGGGTTCTTGTATATTAGGGATTGTGAGTTGATTGTTTTCATTGCCCATTGTTGGTGGTGTGCTGGTGGCAGCAGAGGAAGAGGCGTGAAATAGAAAGAAGAAAAAGAAAGAGAATAACATGTTACAGTTCTGAAAATAATTGCTCTGATGCCATAAAGATATTTGAAAGAAAGGAAAAATTATAACATTACATTGTCTTTTTTTTTGTATGACCACAATACAAATGTACACACACACACACACACACACACACTCACACATATAGTGCTATTGAAATCCTACTCTAAGAAAGTAAAATCTTAATAATAAGGTAGTTAGAAAACTACTAATACATAAAGAAATTCAAAAATTAAAAAAAAAACTTTGTTGGCTCTAATAGGCAATACCGAAAGGGGGGGGGTGAATCGGTTCTTTGCTAGCCTTAAGCCCGTTTTTCGATTCTTCTAAATTCTCTAGCCTATTTGAATATTTTCTAAGTTCTCTAAGCTAGGCAAGCATGCAATTCAAATTCAATACAATAAGCACAAATATAATTGTAAGTAATTAAAGAGAGTAGGGAAAGAGAGATTTACACAAGTGATTTATAGAGGTTCGGCAACTTGCCTACGTCCTTTACCTTGAGACGCTCCCAAGGATTTTCCCAAATTCACTATCCTTGAATTTGTTACACTCCCTCTTTTCAAGGCTCAAGAGAAACCTCTCTCTTTTTCTAGGCTCAAGAGAAACCTCTTCTCCCTCTTTTTTTAGGCTAAAGAGAAACGCTCCTCTTTTTTTTAGGCTAAAGAGTAACCTCCCTCTTTTTCTTAGGCTAAAGAGAAACCTCCCCTTTTACAAGGATTGAATGTGTTTACAAGAGAAGTAATCAAAGAAGGCCTCTAGATAGGCAAGTGATTACAAAGATTAAGCACAAATAAAAACCTATACAAGATTTGTGCTAAGCACTACAAGGAATAAGAGAATGATAGATGATGGAAACTTTGTAGCTCTTAATTTGTTGTTTGAGGCTTGTAGATTTGAGGAATATGAGATTTTGAGTTGCTGAGTGGTTCCTCTTCCTTTCTTTAGCTTCTAAGCCTCTATTTATAGTCCCTTGGATGTATTCTAGCCGTTGGGTGGAGCCAAATCTCGAATATTACCGTTGTCTTACAAAAACTAGCCGTTATAGGCTATTTTCGGGCAAAGGGATCGATCCCTTTTGTCTAGAATCTTGATTCTGGGCTTCAGGGACCTTGGGAAGACTTTCTGCCAAAAAGGGATCGATCCTGCTACAGTGGGGATCGATCCTTTTCTTCCAGAGAGCATTTTTCCTGCACTTTTGGGTTAGAAATGATATGACCTTTGATCCTAATTCAACCCAAAACTTTTATAAGCTTTAAGGGAGTTTTTCTTGACTTTCTCATGGTCTAAACATTCATCAAGTGATTTTCTAAAATATTCAAAACATTTATAAAGAATTAAGACCAATAGGGATGTATCATTAAATTATGGTCTTAATGTTTGATATGATCACTTGAAAATGGATTGAGAAAATCATGTGTGATAAGGCCAATTTACAATATGAATTAAAACATTAAATCTTACTTAAGTTTTTGTCATTTCAAAATATATATGGTAATTTAAAGCTAACAAACTTAATTTAAGAATAGATAATTATGTAATACACCGTTAGTAGAGTTTTTAACTCCACAAATTGGGTTAGGATGGTAACACATATCCTTTAAAAAATTAAGAAAATAAAAAATAAATAAAATAAGACATATGTTATCATCTTAATCCTGTTTGTAGAGTTAAAAACTCCATTGACAATATATTGGATATTAATCCTTTAAAAATTTCCTTTATCAATAAATCTTCTTTTCATCACATATTTTAGTAATTTATAAAATTGAAGATGAAATTTTAAAGATTTGATCTTTAAGAAATAACATTATGCTCCTGTAAAGTTTTTTTTTCTGGTAATAGTCCAAGAAATCTTAGTATAAAGATTAACAATTTAAAAAAATAGACAAGGAAATAGAAGCAAGGTGAGTGTGCTCATGAACCAGTGAAAGACGTCTTGGTCATCGTCATCCTTTTAGCCATTTGGACTATTTCCTTCGCAAGGGGATTGCAGTCCTTAAAGAAGTGAAAGATCATACCCATATTGGTCAGCCAATGAATGTCTTCAATTGCTGGTTGGATTTTCCAGTTAACCAATGCCGAGCTTAGCAGGAATTTTCTCCAGACATTCTTATCCTCCTTACATAAGACCATTTTTGCCTTCAGGTCATGAAGTTTAAGAATCACAATTCTAGCTACCAGGACTCTAGCTAAATCAATTAATTGCTTTTTAATCCTTTTGTAGATTGCAATTGCCCCCTCTTGTGAATTCCTCAGCAATGCCCCCATTCCAATGCAGTTTTTACTGCTAGACTTGTGTATCCTCATAAAGATCATCCAATGGTTAACTCTAGTTTCCAGTTTAGAGGTGATATCAAATATCGATTGTATATGTGGAACCATATCCCTGTTTCCTAACGTGGGCCTTCTTTTCCTATGTTCTTTAAAAGCTCTAGTAATTGAGGTCTTAAACCTCTTATGGTGCCCAATTACTTTAAGGAGGTTTGGGTCCACCCCTTGAATGTGCATTCATTTCTATGAGTCCAAAAGGCCTGCATGATGCTAAGGAAATGCACGCACACCTCTTCTTTAAACTCTAAACGGTTTTTTTAAATTTGAACAAGTTGCTTGATCCAATCCTTGATCTTTTTGTGGTCTAACTTGGTCTATCCAGATCATTAGGTAAGAAGCAAACCAGACCACCCTAGCCAATTGGCATTTTAGGAAAAAGTGATCAATAGTCTCATCCTCCATTCCGCACATTAGACACAATGTTGTATTGCCCATGCCTCTTCTTCCGAGCTCTGTTCGAATAGGAAGACAATCATTACAGATTTTTTAGGTAAAAATAATGATCTTGAAGGGAAGCTTCATGGCCCGCAGATGTTTCCAAAATGTTCCATTGAATTCTATCATTGTGCTTTGATTTCCATTTTCCTTATTAAGAAGCCAATATGCAGAACTAAGGACATAGTTTCCTTTGAAAGTAAATTTCCAAACGAGTTTGTCTTCACCACCCACCGGAGAGAACGTTCTATTATGTAAATCCTTTGCTAATTCCTGGTTGACATTACTACTCTCTTCAATATTCTTCTGATGACCTATTGACTTGTCCATGAAGACTCTTATTGGCCGTTGTACCTGATTTGTTTGTGCTCCTGGGTTTCTAACACTTAATTTCCCTTCCATAATGAGAGTTTGGTTACCTTCTTCCATTTAAACATCAAGTCCTCTTATGCAAACATCTCTACCTGCCATGCTACTCTTTCGCATCCATGAGCTTCCAATGCTAGCTTTAACCTCTGCAAAACCTTGTCGGTTACAGTACTTTTTGGTAAGGATTTGACTTACCATGGACTGGGGTTGAGATAAAATTTTCCACTCTTGTTTATCGAGTAAGGCCTTATTCATGATTTCCATCTTCCTTATTCCAAGTCCTCCTTCACTTTTATGTCGACAAAGATGGTCCTAATTTGTTATATGAAGCTTCCTTTCATTTTCGTCGTGTCCCCATAAAAAATTCCTAACTATTTGATTAATCTTTCGGTAAATATACCCTGAAGCTTTGAAGTAAGCCATGGTGTAAATGGGTATGGCACTGAGTGTAGATTTAATCAAAGTCAGACGACCTCCTTGTCCTAAACATCTGGCCTTCCAACCGACCAGCCTGTCTTGGATCTTATCCATAATTGGTTGGAAGAAAATTTCTTGGTATCAATTTTGCTAAAGTCAATTCCCAAGTACTTGCCTGGTTTATTAGTGATATTAACCCTAAGGATCCTCTTAAACCATCTTTTCCTATTTGGTTTGCAACTTAAACTAACATAGAGTTCCGATTTATCTCGGTTTATCATTTGGTGCAAGAGGAAGCAATATTTCTTGAGAATTCCTTTGACGTTTCGAATTGATTTTGCTGTGGCATTGAAAATGAGGTAACTATCATCAGCAAACAACAGGTGACTGATCTCTTTTCCTCTTCGACCAATTCTTATCCCCTGAATACTTCCTTTTGCCTCTGCTTTTATGAGAGCCCATGAAAGAACATTTTGACAAATGATAAAGAGATAAGGAGACAATGGGTAACTGATAATTCTATAATTTATAGAATTATCATGAATTTAATGATATAATTTATCTCTAAATCATTAATATTAGATTCAAATCCCTCATTTATCTGTTAAATTTCTCTCAATGATGTAGGAACTCCAACAGATAAAGAAGTCAAAGATGTGAAGGATTTCAGTTCCAAATTTCATTCAAACACAAGACTTTGTTGATAAAGCTTCATGCATGGATATTTCTACTGGATGCCAAGAAAGATAAATTGTTGCATTTATCTTTTATGAAGATAAAGTATCAAGATGGACTTTTTGCTAAGGATAGAGATAAACAAGGGAGCTGATAAAAGATAAATTTTCTTTGAAGATAAAGATCGAGCCCTATCAGCCAAGATTTTGAGCTAATCATCATCCCCACTACCTCTATAAATAGCCAGCTTCAGCACCATAAGAGCATTGAATCCTACTAAGGGATATAGAGTAGTTTAGTTTTATTCTCTTTGTTTTCAAGTTTTCATCTAAATTTCTTTTGGTTTTTATTTTGAAATATTTTAGAAGTTTTATTTAAATAAGATTTTTTTATTTTCACTTTCTTGCTATTTTAAATACATTAGTGTTTTGATAAAAAAATTTCTTTTGATCGTTTGAATAAAATTAGGGTGTGAAATTTTAGTACTTAGTAAGCAATTCACAAATTCAATCCTCGTGGGAACGATACTCTATTCATCACTTTATTACTTGCTACGGTCCGTACACTTGCGGTACACTCATCGAAAATTCGGTAACAAGTTTTTGGCGCCGTTGCCGGGGATTGAAGGATTTGTTTTGCTAATATTAATACCAAGCATACCTAGTTTTAATTCAAATATTTTTTTTTTCTCCTTGTTACTAATATCTTCTCTTGTTTTTCTTGCAAGGTACATCGGCCTAGTGCATGAGCCGTGCAAGGAGTGGTGAATTGGCTCCCCTTGACCCCGAAATTGAAAGGACTTTACGAAGAATCAAGAAGGAGAACCAAGAAGACCTTGTTGAAACAAATACCATGGAAGAAGCAGATACCAAGGCTCTTCGAGATTATGCAATGCCTACGGTGAATGGATTCGAGATGAGCATAAGATACCCAACCATTCAAGCAAACAATTTCGAGATCAAACCAGCCATCATCCAAATGATCCAAACTTCTGTACAGTTTGGGGGTTCAATCAATGATGATCCTAATGCTCATTTGAAACATTTTTTACAAATTTGCTCCACTTTTAAGAATAATGGTGTTTCTGATGATGCGATAAGACTGAGATTATTTCCTTTTTCTCTCAGGGATAAAGCGATTGATTGGCTGAACTCATTGGCACCAGGATCAATCACAACATGGGAGGACTTAGTCCAGAAGTTCTTGGCAAAATTCTTCCCACCAGCCAAAACAGCTAAGATGAGGAACGACATCACCACTTTCATGCAACACGATTCAGAGTCACTTTATGAAGCATGGGAGAGGTACAAAGAACTCTTGAGAAGGTGTCCTCATCATGGGATTCCAAATTGGTTGCAAGTGCAAATATTCTATAATGGGTTGATAAGCCAAACCAGAACTACTATAGACACAGCTGCAGGTGGTGCATTAATGAGCAAGTCTATAGATGATGCCTACAATTTGATAGAAGATATGGCTGCAAACAGTTATCAATGGTCAGCTGAGAGGCTAACATCAAAGAGAACAGCAGGTATGTATGAGTTAGATGCACTCACCACCCTTACCTCTCAAATCTCAGCCTTGACCAAAAAGGTTGATTCTCTTGGAGTCAATCAACAACCCAACCCAATTCATTCCATTCAAAACCCTTTTGTAACTTGTGATAATTGTGGGGGTAATCACTCTGGCGATAGGTGTCCTATTCGAGCCGAACAAGTCCAATATGTTTCCCATCCAAATAGGAACCATAACCCATTCTCAAACACCTATAACCCTGGCTGGAGAAATCACCCAAATTTGTCTTGGAACAATAATCAAGGGCAACCATCTAACCCAAAACCTACCTATCCTCCTGGTTTCCATACTCAACCACCACCACCACTTCCACATAATCCTCTACCACAAATCCCACCACAAGAAAAGAAGCCTTCTTTAGAAGAGATGTTCACCACCATCTTACAAAACCAAGCAGCTTCTATAAAGAACCTTGAAATTCAAGTAGGTCAGATTGCTAATGCCATTAGTAACCGTCCCCAAGGTACCCTACCTAGCAATACTGAACCTAATCCAAGAAGGGAAGGTAAAGAGCATTGTAAATCAATCACCTTGAGGAAGGGTAAAGAAGTGGGTTACATACCTAATGACTCAGAGGAAGATGTTAAAGTTGAAGTGCAGGCAGAAGAAGAAGATAAGCAACAAAAGAACATTGAGCAAACTTCATCTCAATCTGGTAAGACCATTGAATCACCTCCTCAACCTATCCCTTTTCCTCAAAGATTCAAGCAAAAGAAGTCAGATAGGCAATTTGCTAAGTTCCTAGAGGTATTCAAAAAGCTTCACATCAACATCCCTTTCTCTGATGCATTGGAGCAAATGCCAATTTATGCCAAATTCATGAAGGACATCATCTCCAAGAAAAGGCAAATTGAGGATTTTGAAACTGTTGCTCTTACTGAGGAGTGCAACACCATTTTGCAAAGGAACTTACCACCTAAGCTTGAAGATCCAGGGAGTTTTACTATCCCTTGCACTATTGGTAACTTATTTTTTAATAAAGCTTTATGTGATTTAGGTGCAAGTATTAATTTAATGCCTTTTTCTATTTTCAGGAAACTTGGACTAGGAGAGACTAAACCAACCAAGATAACACTCCAATTAGCAGACCGATCTCTCAAGTATCCAAGAGGCATTATTGAGGATGTGCTAGTGAAGGTTGACAAATTTGTCTTTCCAGCTGATTTTGTAGTGTTAGATATGGAGGAAGATCGTGAAGTCCCAATTATCCTTGGGAGACCCTTTCTGGCAACTGGTAAGGCTCTTATTGATGTGCAAAAAGGAGAGCTCACCATGCGGGTCAATGATCAAGAGGTAACATTTAATCTTTTCTCTGCAATTAAATTCCCAAGTGAGACTGATGATTGTTTTGAAGTGAATGAAGAGGAAAGTATAGTTCAGGGAATATTCATCAATCAACAACCAATGGACACCATAGAAGCAATTCTTGATGAAGAGACGTCCAATTGTGCTGAGGTAAAAGCTGTGACGATTCCCAACAGACAATTTGAAAGGTTAGGTGCTTCTGGATTTTCACATCTCAAGTCATCGATTGAAGCACCTCCAACTTTAGAACTCAAACCTTTACCTCCTCATTTAAGGTATGCTTATCTAGGTGAGTCTTCTACTTTACCAGTTATCATTTCTTCTGCTCTAACTAATGAACAAGAAGAAAAGTTGTTGAGTGTCTTGAAGGAGCATAAGAAAGCATTGGGATGGACCATAGCTGATATCAAAGGAATAAGCCCATCCATATGCATGCACAAGATTCTGTTGGAGGAAAATCACAAGGCCACTATTGAGCACCAACGAAGGTTAAACCCAACCATGAAAGAGGTAGTGAAGAAAGAGATTATCAAGTGGTTGGATGCGGGTATCATATACCCGATTTCAGATAGTTCGTGGGTTAGTCCTATCCAGTGTGTGCCGAAAAAGGGAGGTATGACTGTGGTAACTAATGAAAATAATGAGCTCATTCCTACTCGAACAGTCACTAGTTGGAGAGTGTGCATGGACTACCGTAAGCTCAACAAGGCCACTAGAAAGGATCACTTTCCTTTGCCATTCATCGATCAGATGCTTGATAGACTAGCCGGGCATGAATTCTATTGCCTATTAGATGGGTATTCCGGGTACAACCAGATTGCCATCGCTCCAGAAGATCAAGAGAAGACCACATTCACTTGCCCATATGGTACGTTTGCTTTTAGGAGGATGCCATTTGGATTGTGCAATGCTCCTGCCACATTCCAGAGATGCATGATGGCCATCTTTTCAGACATGGTAGAAGAATTTCTCGAGGTATTTATGGATGACTTCTCTGTTTTTGGTGATAATTTTGATTTATGTTTGAAAAATCTAACTCTTGTGCTCAAGCGTTGTGAAGAAACCAACTTAGTCTTAAATTGGGAAAAATGTCATTTTATGGTCCAAGAAGGTATTGTGCTAGGCCATAAGGTTTCTTCTAGAGGAATTGAAGTTGACAGAGCCAAGATAGAGGTAATTGAGAAGTTGTCACCACCAACTTCAGTGAAAGGGGTAAGAAGTTTTCTTGGACATGCAGGCTTCTACAGGAGATTTATTAAAGATTTCTCAAAGATTTCCAAACCATTGTGTAATCTTTTAGAGAAAAACACAACCTTCAGGTTTGATCATTCCTGTTTAGAAGCATTTCAAACTTTAAAAGATAAATTAATTTCTGCTCCTGTAATTGTAGCCCCTGATTGGAATTTACCTTTTGAACTAATGTGTGATGCGAGTGATTATGCAGTTGGTGCAGTTTTAGGACAACGACGAGGTAAGATTTTTCACGCAATTTACTATGCGAGCAAAACCTTGACAGATGCACAACTCAACTATGCAACTACTGAAAAGGAGTTGTTGGCAGTTGTCTTTGCGTTCGATAAGTTTCGTCCTTATCTTATTGGCACCAAGGTGATAGTCTACACCGATCACTCTGCCATCAAGTACTTGATTGCCAAGAAGGATGCCAAGCCAAGATTGATTAGGTGGATTCTCCTTTTACAAGAGTTTGACCTGGAGATTAGAGACAAAAAGGGGACAGAAAATCAAGTGGCAGATCATCTTTCCAGACTAGAGAATGATGGTGTTGGAGATGCAACTATCATCAAAGAGTCTTTCCCTGATGAGCAACTATTCAAGGTTAGGCATAATAACTTACCATGGTATGCAGATTATGTCAACTTTATAGTAGGTAAAGTGCTTCCTCCTGATTTATCATTTCAACAAAAGAAAAAATTTTTGCATGATGTCAAATATTTTGTATGGGATGAACCCTATTTGTTTAAGCAATGTAGGGATCAGGTTTTAAGAAGATGTGTACCCATGGAAGAGACGGAGGATATCCTTCATCATTGTCATTCTTCAGATTATGGAGGACACTTTGGAGGGGAAAGAACAGCTGCTAAGGTGCTTCAATCAGGATTCTATTGGCCTACGCTGTTCAAAGATGCCTATCTATATGCCTTGAGATGTGATCGATGCCAAAGGGTTGGCAATATTTCCAAGAGACATGAGATGCCCCTAAACACCATTTTGGAGATGGAAATTTTTGATGTTTGGGGAATAGACTTCATGGGACCATTCATCTCCTCCTACAACAACCTTTACATCCTTGTAGCAGTGGACTATGTATCCAAATGGGTGGAAGCAAAGGCCTTACCTACAAATGATGCCAAGGTGGTTATGAAGTTCTTGAAAAAGAACATCTTCACTCGTTTTGGCACCCCTAAGGCGATCATTAGTGATGAAGGGACTCACTTCTGCAACAAGTCCTTTGAAGCTCTGCTTGCTAAGTATGGTGTCAAACACAAGGTGGCTGCAGCCTATCACCCTTAGACAAGTGGCCAAGCAGAAGTCTCCAACAGGGAGATAAAAAGAATTTTAGAGAAGACAGTGAACCCATCAAGAAAGGATTGGGCCATGAAATTAGATGATGCATTGTGGGCCTACCGAACTGCATTCAAAACACCTATTGGAATGTCTCCATACCAATTAGTGTTTGGGAAGGCTTGTCACTTACCTGTGGAATTAGAGCACAAGGCATTTTGGGCAATCAAGAAATTAAATTTTAATATGATGGCCGCTGGTGAAAAGCGTTTATTGCAGCTCAACGAGTTAGATGAATTCAGAATGCAAGCATATGAGAGTGCTAGACTCTATAAGGAGAGAACAAAGAAATGGCATGACAAGAAGATAGTGGAAAGACAATTTGAGCTGGGGCAACAGGTTTTACTCTATAATTCTCGTTTGAAGCTGTTTCCAGGTAAGTTGAAATCAAGGTGGTCTGGACCATTCATTGTTACTCGAGTTTTTCCATATGGAACTGTGGAAATAAGAGGAGAGTTTTCTAAGGAACCGTTTAAGGTTAATGGTCAAAGATTGAAACATTATTGGGGAGGAGTGATCGATCGTAAAAAATCGGTCACTTATCTTAATGATCCAGCTTGAAATCAACAAAGGGTAGTCAAGCCGAAGACTATAACTCAAGCGCTTATGGGGAGGCAACCCCAACTTTCAATTCTTTCCTTTTAAGATTTATTTATTTATGTATTTATTTTATTATTTATTCATTTGTTTTCGTTTATCTATTTATAGGTGATGATCTTTGCTAGACGTGCAATGGACGTGCGATGGACGTGCGATGCATGAGCTATGACATTCTGTGGCTGTGCATAAGCCTTCTTCATGGTGTAAGCATGTGGCAATTTCAATCTCAAAGTCAGGGGAGTATTTCTTTCTCATTCTTGGTTTATTTTCATATTTATTTTTTTACATTGAGGGCAATGTATATTTCAATTTTGGGGGAAGAGCAAAATTTTTGTTTTCAAAGATTGAGCAAAATTTTTTCGATTTTTTTCTGAAATCTTTGCAAAAATTCTGTGCTTTAAAATGGTTTTTACCTTGAAGTGATTATATGCTTGCTTGATAATTCCTTGATATTTAACCATTGATTGAGAATGTTATAGCAAAATGAAATTCATGAATATGTGCAAAGTATGTGAATGAATTCTTTAGTGAATTATCTTTTTGATTGAGATTTTTCCAAAAATTAAATGCACTATGTTTCTATCATTGAAGTTATGCATATTTAGAGAAGATTTATGTGAATAGGAATAAACAATAGTCTTTAAAGTTTGTTATTTGTCTAAAATTTGTTCTATCATCTCTCAAGGCGAAATCCTAGAACACACTTGGCTAAAGAGGTGATTTAGGCCATCTTTGGACCGTTTGAGCTTTTCAAGACTACCATGATATATTTTATCCTTAGTCACCCAATTTGAGCTTAAAGTAGACCTTCTTTCTTGTTTTACCTACATTAATAATTAGCCTAGCCTATAAAAAAAAAAAAGAAAAAAAAAATTCCCATACCCCATTATATGCATGAGGACTATGTCAAGATATATTTAGAGCTACGCATATATGGAAGAAAGGGTGAAATTAAAAAAAAAATTCAGATGATTCAAAAAAAAAAAAATTAAAAAAAAAAAAGGAAGAAGAAATCAAGTGGGAGGAATTATTTGAAGGCTCTTAAAAAAAAAAAAAGTCCAAGAAAAAGAATGCATGATTAGGGGTTAAGCCTAAAAATCCTTTTTCTCCTACCATTACCCTAGCCATACATTACAAGCTTATAAAGTCCTATTGATCTTTAGCTATGTGTGTCTACATTAGTGGAGAGAAGATGAGAAAAGCAAACTTATGGAAGATAACTATTCTTTGAGATCTTTTGTTATGTTCATATTTGTATAAATTCATCAGGATTGCATGAACTGAAATGAAGAAACATTTACACACACACACGGAAGAATTCAATTGAATTGATACTCTCTTTTGAATGAGTTTATATATATTTAGCTAATGTTTATGGATTTTCATGGAGTTGTAATGTTTTCAAAATCTTTGGGGAAATTAAAGGGAAATCATTCTTGCAAGTGTATTTGACCTCTAGGTACATTTCTTTGTGAATTTTATTTTGCTCGAGGACAAGCAAAAATTCAAGTTTGGGGGTGTGATAATTCTATAATTTATAGAATTATCATGAATTTAATGATATAATTTATCTCTAAATCATTAATATTAGATTCAAATCCCTCATTTATCTGTTAAATTTCTCTCAATGATGTAGGAACTCCAACAGATAAAGAAGTCAAAGATGTGAAGGATTTCAGTTCCAAATTTCATTCAAACACAAGACTTTGTTGATAAAGCTTCATGCATGGATATTTCTACTGGATGCCAAGAAAGATAAATTGTTGCATTTATCTTTTATGAAGATAAAGTATCAAGATGGACTTTTTGCTAAGGATAGAGATAAACAAGGGAGCTGATAAAAGATAAATTTTCTTTGAAGATAAAGATCGAGCCCTATCAGCCAAGATTTTGAGCTAATCATCATCCCCACTACCTCTATAAATAGCCAGCTTCAGCACCATAAGAGCATTGAATCCTACTAAGGGATATAGAGTAGTTTAGTTTTATTCTCTTTGTTTTCAAGTTTTCATCTAAATTTCTTTTGGTTTTTATTTTGAAATATTTTAGAAGTTTTATTTAAATAAGATTTTTTTATTTTCACTTTCTTGCTATTTTAAATACATTAGTGTTTTGATAAAAAAATTTCTTTTGATCGTTTGAATAAAATTAGGGTGTGAAATTTTAGTACTGAGTAAGCAATTCACAAATTCAATCCTCGTGGGAACGATACTCTATTCATCACTTTATTACTTGCTACGGTCCGTACACTTGCGGTACACTCATCGAAAATTCGGTAACAGTAACCTTGTCTTAGCCCTCTTTTGGGGCTAAAAGGTGTATTTAACACCCTATTCACTAGCACTTGATATTTGAATGTGCTAACACATTCTTCAATTATTTGCACCCATTTGTCTGAAAAAACCCATGATGCAGAGTACTGCCTTCATGAACCTCCAGCTGACTCTATCATAGGCTTTGTTCATATCAATTTTCAAGGCTCCCAGACATCCTCTTCCCTTCTTCTTCCTCTTAATGGTATGAAGAATTTCGCCTCCAAGAACAATATCGTCCATGATCGATCTACCTTTAACGAAAGCATTTTGAAAGGGTAAATTATTTTCGACATGATGGGCTTTAGCCTGTTAACCAAGACTTTGGTGATAATCTTGTAGGTCACGTTGCAAAGACTAATCGACCTAAAATCATTTATTGTTTTTGGATTTGTGTTCTTTGGAATAAGCATACTTAGAGTTTTATTAAGCTCTTTCAACAAATGTCCTGAGTTTAAGAAGGAAAGAGCAGAAGGTGTAGTTAACGGTCCCACAATATCCCAAAATTCTTATAGAACAGACCTGGTTTACCATCAATGCTACCAGCTTTCAGGAAGCCAATTTGGAAGACAACATCTTTTATTTCTTCCACTGTGAATGGTTGATTAAGAGCCATGTTCTGTTCTTCTGTGATTCGTGGAAGCCCCAGCTCCATTAAATATGAAATAATCTCCTTCTCTTTAACTTCTTCAAAAGAATTGTACAAGGAACAGAAATGGTTGTGGAACACTTCTTCAATATCTTTTTGTGTCCTCTTCTAATTGTCCTGAAACAAAATTCTATCAATTTTGTTCCTAAACCTTTTTCTTACCACTATAGTGTGGTAGAATTTAGTGTTCTTATTCCCTTGAACAATCCAATTTATTCTGGACTTTTGCAACCAGTATAATTGCTCCTGATCGACCAGTATCTCCAAATCTCTCTTAAGTTTCTATTCCTTACTATAATCTTCTCTGGATTTTAATTCACCTTCAAGTTTCCTCTTCCTTTCCTGAATATTACCAAACACCTCCTTATTCCATTTTTAGAGGCATTGTTATGTAATTTTCAGCTTCTAAACTAAAATGTAAGGGGGTGAGCCCTTAACTATGTTACACCATGCTTGGTCAATGACCTCCTTGCATTGTGGATGGAGGGTCCACATTGCCTCAAAACGATAGGGTCTTCTTCTTAATTCTTTGTTGTCATCTGTATTAAGAAGTATAGCACCATGGTTCGAAATAAAACCAGGTTATTAATGAGTGATGCTCTATCATACCTTTGGAACCAATCTGGATTTGCAAAAGCTGTGTTAAGTCTTTCCCACACCACTTCATCACCTTTATGGTTGCTAGTCCACATTAAATGTTGTCCATTAGGTGGAATTTCAGCTAAGCCGCAAGCATTTAACACATCCTAAAGATTCTCAGCACATTTGATCCCACCATTCTTGAAGGAAAATTTATCTTTGCTTGTCAAGACCTGGTTGAAATCTCCCATTACAATCCATGGTTTCCCTTTTGGTATGTTACCTGAGAATTCAAGCAATTGGTTCTAAACCCATTTCCTGACTCGGACATCCAGATGTCTATAGATACAAGTTAACCAAAATTGGCAACCAAATTCAATCACATACACAAGGATTAAGTTCTTGGTCGTATACTTAATTGAGACTTTTACATTTTTGTTCCATAGCAAAAGTAGCCCACCACTCCTTCCCTTACGTGAAACCCCTTCCCAATAATCAAAACCCTATTTGAACGCAAAGTGAGCTCCCTTATCAATAGATATTTTTGTTTCATCAAAAAACATATGTCAAGCTTCACCTTCCAGGTCATCTCAAAAATATAATTCGATATTAGAGGTTGACCCAGACCCCTAACATTCCAACTGAAGAGCTTTATTGTTGTTTTGGAGGCTGTCCTAAACCCTTCAGTTGTGGTCTCCCCTGCAGCTATTTTCTTGACTCTGAACTTGATCCTTCACTTCTAGCATCTCCATAAGTCTCTTGACCTATCTTCTATTATCTGTCTCATCATCACTTTCTTCATTCTCTCTTTTCCTCTTATGTTCTCTCGAACTGGTCGCTTGCATCCCATCCTATTGCTGAGTGTCATCCTATTCATCATCATCATCTTACTCTGCAGTGTACTGCTAAAAAAAAGACAATAGTCCTCATCAAACTCCTCTTATGGATCTGGCTCTGGGCTATCCTCATCGCCATTTTCATCCTCTTTGTATCATGCTCTCTACTTTTGTTACTATTTGGTTTAGTTCTTGCTGCTAGAACCTGTACATCTTCAGCATTCCCTTCCTCCTTTGGGTTTTGTTCTTTACTGCTATTTCTCTGCTGCTCATTTCCTACCACCTGAACCTGCACATTGTTAGCAATGATCACATTGTCAAAACTAGTAATGTTTACATCCTTAGACCTATTTCCCTGGTTGACTGTTGTGACTCGTTAGGCTTTAATTCCATTATCCCAACCCATGACCTCATCAATTCCTGAATTATTACTATGATTTGGTCTATTCCAGATCACAAATTAAACTTCTCCTTCTTGTTTTCCTTCCAGGGTTGTAACTTCAATGGTGAATCCTGGTTGACCGAAAGAAGTCTTGTTCCTCCTTTCACCTATAGCACTACTCTTGGGCAAAGCATTAGTCAAATGTTGTTCCTGAATCTTCCCATTAGTAAAGAGTAAATCATCGGATGTTAGTACTATCCATCTAAGATTATTATTCCGTGGTTGAATCGATGAGTCACCGGGCTCCCCCACCTCACCAACTAGTCTTCCTGTTTAGGTATAGCATTCCAGTATGGTGTCTAACTATGCTTGCTTCCTGTTCCATTCATCTTGTAGTTGCTCTAGAATCTCAGCCTGCAGCGGTAGAGCTACATCTGAGATGCTTGGGTTGGTACTAATTTCCACTGGATTGGGATTCACTTGACTCTCCGAAAATATTTCTGTCACTGGATTAGCTTCTTCCGCTATGGCCACAAGTAATGAACCTGTTAGATCAATGACTCCCTATCGGGGGACAGTATTGATTCCCATTTGGTTTTCTAGAAAAGTGTGTGTCTGATGTGATGTAGCTCTTAGAATGGTCCTTCTTGTACCTCTATTATGGAAACCATGCATGTTGTCACTAAATAGAATATTCTATAAATCATAACCAGTTGCATAACCGAACCTCAGTGCCATATCCTCCATCTGTTCATTTATCAACCTTTCAATTTCTGTGTTTTGGTGAGGACAATTTGGTGGTGTATGCCCAATGATTTCGCTTATAGTGCAAAGCTTACAGATTCTTTCATAACAGAATTCGGCCCAAGTCATGATTCCATCATCTTTACGCACCTTACATCCTGCAATGAGTGGCCTCCATGGGCTGATCCATACTCTGACTCACATGAATCAAATATTTCTTAGGGCTATGTTGTTCCAATCCACTGATGTAACTGTACCCATAATTTATCCTATTCTCTGAGCTATAACAGCTCTTTGGTATTCCAGAGGAAGTCCTTATATCTGTATCCAAATTGGCATTTGGATTACGTTCATAGTGCTTAAGATCATATTTGGATGCTGGATATCCATGATGGTTAATGCCTCATCTATAGACCAGGGGCCTTCTTGCCAAATGAAATGAAGATCTAAATGATTATCAAAATAAAAAATGTAAAAGTTTTCATTCCTACCAATAATGTAACCCTTGCCCTTAATCTCCATGCTTTGTTCACCAGTCTTTGCATGTGTCTGGTTGAGAACCTTTTGATATCATGTATGTACTTAATAAGATAATTTTGCCAAAAGTTCCTACTCTCTTCCAACTCTTTTGTTGAAAACTCTAAAATGGCCCTCTTCCCCCTCTAGTTCTGACCTGTGGAGAAGGGAGTTCCTCTTGGGTTTCACCAAATTGCGGTGAGTGACTCATCCTTTCATTTTCACTACTTTCAGTCCAGCTCCACTCTCTCAGAAGGTTCATGGTTTTAATGTAACTTTTGGTTGACTCAAGGGTGAGATCTGTGGTAGTGATGGTGTTATCTGGTTCCTTTCCCTCAGAACCTTCATGGTCTTGTTGTGGTTTCCTTATATAAGGATGATTCCGCTTCTCTAGGTGGTGGTGATTTCCCATCTACATGTTAGAGATCTGAAGAGATAGAGGTTTATTGGCTAAAGAAAATCACTCTTCACAACTAATCTGGTAATCAAGGAGTGTGATTAAACCAAGAATGATTTTGACAAGAAATAAGAAGCAAATGGAGATAAACTCTTGACGACGGGGTTGGAAATGAAGAGTTTTGTTTGCCAAGAAAGATTTTAGGAAAAACTACTGAAAGGCTAAAACAATAAACTTTAGAAAGCAAAATTTGGTGGAACCGAAGCGTTCCTAGGAAGGCTAGCAACAGCTGCACTCGAAATGTGTAATGATTGTAGATCTACAGTTGAGATGGTTGTCGAAATGTGCCGAGTTGATGACTGGTTAGGGATTGCTCAAGGAAGGGAAAGCACTCTCAAACGAGAGAGAGCTTTTACTTAATGGTTTTTTTTTTTTCATAATTAGCCAGTGCATGTTTCTTTTTGAGTGAGATGTTTTAAATAGATTTGATGATTTTAAATATCATATGATGATATGATATAAAAAAATGATTTGACAATTTTAAATATTATACGATGATATAATATAAAGATAAAATATAAAGATTAAAGATAACACGATTTATAAGATTTTGATAAAAAAATAAAAAAAAATGCTTGATGTGTTGACATGATTATAATTCGATAATTTTAATATTTTATACAATTCAATGCGTCTTGAATAAGAAATATGTACATAAATTATTAAATCTAATTTTAATCTAAGTAAGATTTTTGAAATTACGTTACAATTCTGCTTAGACCTGCTCAAGGGCCGGACTACCCACTCAAACTCGAAGGCTTGCCTGATATTTGATTAGGTTTAGAAAAAAATATCTAATACAATTATTGAGTTTGGGCAAAATTTTTAGGGCCATTTAAAAATTGGGTCGAGCCCAGGCTTGACCTTTAAAAGCCTAGGCTCGGCCTGAATATTAATATTAATTATATTTTTTTATATATTTACTAAGTATAATATAATTAATTATATATATAAAACATTATTATAGATAAATATGATTATAAATATTTAACATGAAAATTGCATATAAATTTTGACAAATTAAATTAAATTTTAAAAGGAATAAAATAATAAAAAAATAAATAAACAAATAATTAAAATATAAAAAGTAAATAAAATTATATTCGGGTTGGGTCAGGCCGAACTTGAACTTGTGGTATAAAAATGAAAACGAGCTTGAACTAAATTTCAGATCCAAATTTTCGACTTAACCCAAATATAAGTATACATATAAATTATTATTACTTGTCATAAACTTGATCCAAACTTAATTTGGCTCGACTCATGACCAAATTTACTTTTGCCGTACCGAACAAACGAATACTAAAAAAAAAAAAGCAGCATGTTCCCTCTTTGAAATCTGACATGTCACATTGTTCAAAGCAAACTCAATAATTCCCACTTTTTCCCGCTTTTTTAGTGGAAAAATTATATGACGATTAACAGTAGTATGTGGTGGTCAACAAATGATGTTGTGTTTGTACTTAGCAGCTCCATTGGATTAACCCTGTAAATTAATCTTGCATTGTGCAATTATTATTTTTTATGAAAGACATAAGTAAAAGGAGGAATCCAATGTTAAACTCAATTCCTTTTAAAAAGTAACAATTTTTAGATTAAATTTTAGTTGATGGTAAAATTATTTTTTGCCTTTTTTTTTATAAGAACGTGTAAGGAAAGAAAGTATCGAATTTTAAATTTATTTTTTTCTAAAAAAAATTAACAAAGGTTAAACCGATGCTTGACTGTTGGAATTTTATTATCTTATCAATGAGATTTATTTATTATAAAATATTTTTAAAATAAAATTTTAAATACATCACGCGGATATAAAAAATAAAGTACACTTTTAATATCTTAAAAAATTAAACTCAAATCAAATTTAAAAATACTTCTAATTATATTAAAAATTCAAATTATAATTCAATACAATGACATATACGTTTGTGACGTTGGAGATTCTTTTATATATGTTTCTAGCAAAAAGTTGAATTGTCCTAGAAAAAAAATAAACGTAAAAAATTTCATTGGAGAAGGAAGAAAAATCTTTCAACTACCTCTGTTTGCATTATCGCACCATCTGTGATTTCGGAAAGTGATATTTGCATTTCTGATAATGACATTTGACGAGTTAATTCTTTTCACACAGAGAAGGCAATTAAGACTTGAGAGAATGGACTGGTGATAGTTTCGATTGCTCTTGCATGATGTGGTTGAGGTGGTTCATCTTTCTTTTCCACTCTCATAGGTTTCGTTTGTATTTTATGCTAGAGTAACCATGTATTTTTTTTTTTAAACCACAAGTATCTTTTGTTGGAAAAAAATCCCTCAAACCAAACACCTACAAAAAAGGAAGAAAGCAAAAAAAGCAAAAACAAACAAAATTATTTTTAATGTGGTTTGGCTCAATCAAATTGGCCTACAACCATCCAACCAAATTAATAATCAATCAAACAATTACAACCGTGCAATTTTTAGAAGAGAAAAATTGCAAACTCCTTACAAGCCCAACCCAACCATGCAATTTTTAGAGAGAAAAATTGCAAATTCCTAGCAGCCTAACTACACCATTTTAATAGCCAAAACCCCAACTATTCTATCAGTGTTTACAACTTTTTGGGACACTTTACAAACCAAGCCTAACACATCATTTATAAGGGAAGAGCCCTTATAACTTCTTTTATACTTTCGATGTGAGATTCAAGGCAAACCTCAACAAATCTTCTCTTGACTTGAATCCCAAAACTTTTCAAACTGCTCCAATAAACGCACAAACTACCTCAAATTGAAGAGTAACTCCACCATTGTCATCACCATCATCTTCATTTTCATCTTCATCTTTATGACTTTCATCTTCATCTTCATAGCTTTCCTCTTCTCGTAAGATCAAGAACCTTGAGTTTGAAACCTCTTGTTGGGAAAAATATCTCTCAAACCAAATACCCACAAAAACAGAAGAAAGCAAAAAAAAAAAACAAATACAATAATTTTTAATATGGTTTGACCCAACCAAATTGGCCTACAACTATCCAACCAAATTAATAATCAATCAAACAATTACAACCGTGCAATTTTTAGAAGAGAAAAATTACAAATTCTTTACAAGCCCAACCCAACCATGCAACTTTTAGAGAGAAAAATTGCAAACTCTTAATAAAGATCCCAAAGCCCAACTACACCTTTTTAATAGCCCAAATCTTAGCTATTCTATCGGTGTCTACAGCTTTTTGAGACACTTTACAAACCAAGCCTAACACATCATTTATAAGGGAAGAGCCATTATAACTTCTCTTATACTTTCGATGTGGGATTCAAGGCAAACCCCAACATCTTTATCTATTTTAATGGTCTAAGACTAATCTTGCTTGGCGTCACAGTTAAGGCTCATCACCTCTCCCCAAAGGTATGTTTAGTGGGAATCGAACCCGAAAGCTTTTCCCATAAACTCAGTCTGTATTGCCAACTGAGCTACAACCCATGGGTAGAGTCACCATGTAATCATTCGCTGGTTTTGTCATTACTATCTTGTTGGCTCATGCGAACTTAATATTGTATCTAGTTGTTAGAGTTTTTTTGTTCTGTCCTCGTTTAGGTGTTGTTTAGAGCTTTATCAGATTTGTATTTGAACTTGGAGCTCTTTCTTTGCTAGTAATTGCTAGCTTCATTATCTATAAAAATTTGGCTTAGCAAAAAAAAAAAAAAAACCAATGGCATTATAGCTTCAATTATGGTTTTCTTAATTTTCACAATCTATCTCCATGCACTAAGATTTTGCTTGATAGAGTAAAAATTGAAAAATAAAATAAAAAATAAAAATTTATAAAAAAATAAAAATATTGAAAATATTTTTTTCCTTTCCATTAAGTTGATGTGCTTGACAAAAATAATGAAAAATATGAGACAAATATATAATTTTTTTCCCATTCATTTCTTTTTAGAGTTAAAAAATAAAAAATGAATTATATTATTTTATCATTATATCATTAATTAGTTAAGATAACAAATAAAATTTAGCAAGTAAATGATAATTTCAAAAATATGCATACTTGATTCACATCTTTCTTATTTTCTCTTCACTAATATTTTCAATATAAAATAGAAAATATTGTTATTTTCTTTTGTCACACTTTTTTTCTTTTATCAAATACTAATAGTATATATTGGATAATTATTTCGTATATCGTCGATAGAGTTTTTTTTAATCTACAAGCAGTGTTAAGATCATTACATATATCCTATAAAAATATTAAAAAAAATAAAATAAGACAAGTGTTATGATCCTAGTCTTGCTTATGAAGTAAAAAAACTCTATCGACAATAGATAAAATAATTATCCTATATATATTTACTTTGTCACTCTTCTCTATCCATCCATTCACTTTTTCATTGTACACTAATTATTGATAATAGTCTCCTCTTGTATTTGAGAATTAGTACAAGTCTACATATGACTAATTACAAGTCTCCCAAAGCACCACCAGCCCCAAGGGCTTAAGGTTGGTAAACTTGATTAAGAGGAATGTTAGGGACAATTATTTTGATAGTCACATTTTAATAAAAGTGTAAAATGGGCGAGGCAGAATGAGTTGAGCTTAAACGAGCCAAATTTTATATACTCAGTGCGTTTTTAACATGGGATGGTCATTTCCACAGGTCAAGTGATTTTTTTTGAAAAAATAAAAAATAATAAAAATAAAATAAAATTTCAAAAAAATTCATTAAAATCCACATATAAATACAATCCAAATATAGTTACAATTCACTTACAATATTTTAAAATAAATAATTACAAACTTGAAAAAACATAAATTTCTATTAAACATTAAACTTTTCCAACATCTTTTTTCTCACTATCATATATATATATATATATATACATATATATATATATATATATATATATATATATATATCACTTACAATATTTTAAAATAAATAATATACAAACTTGAAAAAATATAAATTTCTATTTAACATTAAACTTTTCCAACAACTTTTTTCTCACTATCATATATATATATATATATATATATATATATATATAATGTCATGATTTGAATTCAAAGTAAAATTATATGAATTCATTTTTTTTGTTAGAATATAATAAAATCATGTCATGTATTATTTTAATAGGAAATAAAAATACATTAATAATATATTTAAAAAGCTAATTATATGTAATATTAAAAAAGAGCCTAAATGGGCCAACATCCATGTGAATTGGCCTATGCATGCCAAAAGGCCTAAAAAAAGTCCGACCCTTGAAAAGCCCATGGGTTTAATACATTAACCCGCACCATTTTACACCCTTACATTTCAACACTCTTCATCTTATTGGATCACATCAATTTTTAGTTTTATGTGAAGACTTGTTACCTATTATTACAGGTTACTTGAAAAGTATTTTTTAGCATACACATACTTTAGCTTTTCAACTTTTCACATGGATAACTGATTTTCATGTAAAACTAAAAAGTAATGTAATTCAATAAAATTGAGAGTAACAAAATATGACTGTCCTTAGCATTCTCCCTCTTATTGGATATCCAATTAATAAGCAATCAAGATTCACTTTGATGATTTCCCCAAAAAATAAAAGGATTTATATATGATGCACTGACAGTATATAGTTTATATACACTATCAATGTATTAGAGGTTGACACATCATCAATAGGCCTTTATATGCAAATATAAATAAATTTTTTTAATTTGCCCATAAGGGCCTATTGATGAGGTGTCAATCTCTGATGCATTGACAGTGTATAGAAACTATACACTGTCAGTGCATCATATACAAACTCAAAATAAAAAGATTCACTTTAATGATGCTGCCGTAAGGATCACTAGGGTAGGTTTTTGTAGCATTCACTAAAAGAGATTATTTAAGAGAACATCATCCAAGCGGTTTCTAAAAAATTTCCTGGTCAAATAAGCTCATTTGGTGGGGTTAAGCTAGCTCAACTCTTTCCTTATCAACGCCTGACTGCAAAGTATTGGACTACCAAATTAAGACAATGATGTATTATGACTTTGTTATCTTAACTAATAGGAAAATATGTAAAATTAAATGAATGGATATATCCATAGTTATTAAATCGAGATAAGTATTGTATAACGAAATTTTATTTTTGAGAATCGAGTATCGTATCGTATCAAATTGTAAGTTACGGATAAAAATTTTAATTATAAATAATATATATGAGTATTTGATATTTTTAATTTTTCATATGTACCAATATATAAGAACAAATAAAAAAATATATGTCAATGAATGCAAAATTATTTAAAGAAATGGTTTGTTATTTTTTAATATAATCTTTCACATTTCTTATACAATAATAAAATAAGTTGATAAGTTACTAAAAAACGTTTATATGCTCATATTTTAATTTTTAATAAATATAAATGGGACAAAACTATTATTTTTCTTAAAATTTTTAATTTTGGGGAGCTAAAATTAATGTTTTTATTAAAATTTTTAATTTATCTATATATTTTTATAAATTTTCAAAAATTCAATTGGGCAATTATTTTCACAAGATCTCACATAGATTGATTCTTGTCAATATATAAAATATGATTTAGAATATAAAAAATAGATTTTTTTTTATATTTTGTTATCTTTAAGTTTAAAAATTAAGACTTAGGATTATAAAATTTTTTTTTTTCATTTGAATCCCAAAAAAAAAATTGAGCTGTTAGTAATTTTGTAAGAAAAAAGACTTAATTGGACTTGAAATAAATAAAATAAACTGTATTGATAATTCTATAATTTATAGAATTATCATGAATTTAATGATATAATTTATCTCTAAATCATTACTATTAGATTCAAATCCCTCATTTATCTGTTAAATTTCTCTCAATAATGTAGGAACTCCAATTGATAAAGAAGTCAAAGATGTAAAGGATTTCAGTTCCAAATTCCATTCAAACACAAGACTTTGTTGATAAAGCTTCATACATGGATATTTCTACTGGCTGTCAAGAAAGATAAATTGTTGCATTTATCTTTTATGAAGATAAATTATCAAGATGGACTTTTTGCTAAGGATAGAGATAATCAAGGGAGCTGATAAAAGATAAATTTTCTTTGAAGATAAAGATCGAGCCCTAGCAGCCAAGATTTTGAGCTAATCATCATCCCCACTGCCTCTATAAATAATCAGCTTCAGCACCATGAAGAGCATTCAATCCTACTAGGGGATATAGAGTAGTTTAGTTTTATTCTCTTTGTTTTCAAGTTTTCATCTAAATTTCTTTTGGTTTTTATTTTGAAATATTTTAGAAGTTTTATTTAAATAAGATTTTTTTATTTTCACTTTCTTGCTATTTTAAATACATTAGTGTTTTGATAAAAAAATTTTTTTCGATCGTTTGAATAAAATTAGGGTGTGAAATTTTAGTACTTAGTAAGCAATTCACAAATTCAATCCTCGTGGGAACGATACTCTACTCATCACTTTATTACTTGCTACGGTCCGTACACTTGCGGTACACTCATCGAGAATTCGGTAACAAGTTTTTGGCGCCGTTGCCGGGGATTGAATGATTTGTTTTGCTAATATTAATACCAAGTGTCGTAACGTATTAAGTTTCGGAAAACCTAATAGCTAGACACAAAGACATGGAGTCGCCACCAACCATTCTACCTAGGTGTGATTGGTCACCTATTCAAACTAAGGATAAGGCCTGGTCTGCGTTCAAAGATACTAGGGTTCGGGAGTACGGTTACGTGTGAGGAAGGATTAGCACCCTCACAACGCCCATCCTAGAATGGTACCACTCAGTTTTAGGTCATCTTCTAAATTTGCTTATGTTGATCTTTAATCTCGATATAATTATTATTGAAAAATATTTCTAAGTGTCCTCCATTAAGCTGGTGGGACAACTCAAAAATCTTTCTCACCTCAAGAGTATTCAAGTAGTACTATGCGACTTGCTTGAAGAGGCTCCGTCGTCGGATTCATTTTAATATTTTATGAGAAATTCCTAACTTTGACTCCTACCCAATTTGTTCTTACTATTCTATTATTTTCTATTATTAATTATTAATTTTATTTATTTATTTATTTAATTTTATGCAAAAATGAATATGAATTATTTTTATCAAAAATCCCTTTTAGATCTTCCATTAAGCTGGTGAGACCCAAAAGAAATTTTCTTACCTAAAGATTTCCAAAGCGTTACTTAAGCATAACTCTACTTGGAATCTCATCATAGGAACAATCAATATTTATTCTAAATAACTCCTATTAATTATTATCATTTTTTTATTTCATCAAATTTTATTACTATTTATTATTGTTATTTTATTATTATAGTTAACATGAATTATTGAAATTTTTTATCTTCTTAATTCACCACTTTGATTTTAATTTAATAATATTTTTTAGATACAAATAACTTATTTTATACTTTTAAAAGATGAATAGAAATCACTTATTATTGAAAACTATCTTTAAGCCATCCATTAAGCTGGTGAGGCCTCGAAAATAATCTTCTCACCTAGAGAATTTCAAGAAAACCACTTATGCGTAATCCTCTCGATATTTCATCATTGGAGTAATTCGTATTCACCTTCATTATAATTTTCATATCTAATTTTTATTCTATTCCATTCCTTATTTTGTGACTCATTATTATTTCTATTATATTATCATGGATTATTAATATCGTTTCTAATTAATCTTGTTCTAATTCAATGACAAATCTACTAATTATTCATATTTTAATTAAAAAAAAATGAATATAAATTACTTTTTATTGAAGACCCTATTTAGACCTTCCATTAAGCTGGTGAGGCCTTGAATAGAACTTTCTCATCTAGAAATCTTTAAGAAAATTACTTAAGCGTAATCCTCTTAATATTTCATCATCGAAGCAAATTATATTCATTTTCATTATTATTTTAATATCCAACTCTAGTTATTTTATTTATTTCCTTTGTTATTTTATTATTTGCTATTACTATTTTTATCATATTATTACTAATCATTAACATCTTTTCTAATTTTGTAAATAATTATTTTTATTGTTATTTCATGATAAACTTATTTTATTTATTTTTAATGAATATGAATTATTTGTTATCAAAAATCCTATTTAGACCCTCCATTAAGCTGGTGAGGCCTTGGATAGAATTTTTTTACCTCAAGATCTCTAACAGTACCACTTGAGCGTAGTCCTTTAAGAGTTCCTTCGTTGGAATAACTAATACTCATTCTTTAGTATTCTATTTATATTTATTTTCCTGACTTTTTATATTCTAAATTTATTTAATTCCTATGTTTCTAATAATTTGCTTAATTTTCGTACCCATCAACTTCCAATTTCAAGTCTAATCTAACAAGTGAAATATACTATAAAAAAATAAATAAATACATAAATAAATACATAAATTTAATTCTCCAAACAAAACAAAAATCTAATTGAAGCAAAAGCATGAAGAAACGTGAAGTGCAATGATTACCCATAAACATTTATAAACACATGATAACCAAACAAAGTAACCATTCATCGTAAATTGATAAACCCATGTGCTATGACGTATGCTTCCAAATGAATGTATGGCCCACTATTAAATTTTAAAAATAAGCCAAGCAAATTTTCTATGAAGAATAGAAACAATGATCATGGAAGCCATATACACGGTTCAACACTATCAGATAAATGAACAACATTCAAGCAAAGCTTTCTCACCTTTCTTTCTTCTTCTCGTATTCCCAGCTACAACACTACCTCTTTGGCCTTTGGGTTTCTGTGCGACTTGAGCACCAATTTTTGGATCCTCCCACGACCTCCGGATCTTTGGCCACGCAACGCCTACTGCGCATGCCACCTGTACACAGCACAGCAAAGCATTGCCCAGGCGTCGGTTCCAGGATCAAGCAAGCTTCACGCCACAAACAGCCTCTGTTTCCAGCTCGTCTCCACTTCACGCACGCACCAGCAACTTCTGCCTAGCAATGCACCACTCGCTACTGCAGCATACGTTCTGCACAGTCCAGTTTTAACAGATTGAAGCTTTAGTAGCAACGTCCCAGGATCCAAAACAGAGCAAAACGACAGCGACGTTCCAGCCGTTTACCACTCACGCTTCAGCCTGTCTTCAGCAAATAGCCCGAGCAACAGCAACAGGCAGCAGAAGCAGTTTGAGTGGACAACTAGGAGAATGGGAGATATTTTTGTAGGAGCAAGTGGACAATTACAGAACAGTAGTCAGGCAGCGGAGGATGAAGAAGCTCTCAGATGGACTGCTTTAGAGAAGTTGCCAACCTAGGATCGATTAAGAACAAGTATCATCAAGTCTATTGGGGGGAGTGATCATCAGGGTGGCCACGGCAACGACAAGTTTGCACCCAGAGAAGTTGACGTGAGAAAGCTTCACAGTGATGATCGGCAGAACTACATTCATGGACTGTTTAAGGTTGCTGAGGAAGACAACGAGAAGCTCTTCCAGAGGATTAGGCCTCGGGTTGGTAAGTCCAGTTTCTCGTAAGGTTTTCCAGGGTTTTTTCTCTTTTTCCCTCCGTCTATTCCCCCTCGTGGCCAGCCCCTTTTTCCTAGCCTTTTTCTAGCTTTATTCTAGGTTTTTTTTTAGGGTTTTCCTGTGTGTTGTCTAGGGTTTTTCTCCTCTAGGGTTTTCTTTTTTTCTTTGTGTTTTCCTCCTCCCCTAAAACCCTAGTTTCCTTCTCCTTTTATAGACCTAGGTTTTTTCCTTTTTTTATATTTTTTTTAATTTTATTTTTGGTAATAATTGGAAACCTAGAATCAATTTTTTTAAGGAAATTTTATATTTCAAGAATCTAATCTTAAATTTAATATCAATTCCAAATTCAAATTAATTTTCAATCTTTTAATGGTTTCATTTAATTTTACTTTCCTATCAAAATTAATTTAGATTTCCTTCTTCTTTTTTTATTTTATTCTATAAAAATCAAAATCAAAATCCAAAAATTATATCTAAATACAAAAAAAAATAAAGAAATAAAATTTAAAAATCAATAATAAAATATATACAAACTAATTAATTAAGAATGTTTTGAAAAAGAACCGGACAAAAATGGTGTCTACAGTTGCCCCTCTTTGTACATTTGCTATGAAATAGTAATTGTGCAAAGACATAGACATCCATTTTGTCCGCGTCCATTTTATTATTTTTTTCCTTTTTCAAAGTTTTTCCTCTCTTTTTTTTGTTTTCTTTTTTTTTTTGATATTTACTTATTTTAAAAGAAATTGGTTTTCATCATGAAAATGTTCCTCCGACCAGGGAGGCCCTGAAACTTTAAATTTTCTCATCTTTAAAAAGGCTCCTTCGACTAGGAAGGCCCTGAAACTTTTAAAAATTTCTCATCTCAAAAGTGCTCCTTCGACTAGGAAGGCCCTGAAACTTTTAAATTTTCTCATCTCCAAAATGCTCCTTCGACTAGGAAGGCCCTGAAACTTTAAATTTTCTCATCACTTAAAATGCTCCTTCGACTAGGGAGGCCCTGAAACTTTTAAATTTTCTCATCTCCAAAATGCTCCTTCGACTAGGAAGGCCCTGAAACTTTAAAAATTTCTCATCTCTAAAATGCTCCTTCGACTAGGAAGGCCCTGAAACTTTAAATTTCTCATCTCCAAAATGCTCCTTCGACTAGGAAGGCCCTGAAACTTTAAAAATTTTCTCATCTCTAAAATGCTCCTTCGACCAGGAAGGCCCTGAAACTTTAAAAAATTTCTCATCTTCAAAAAAATGCTCAATTATGCCCGGAGGTCTTATAGATGGTACCAGGAGGTTCTAATGAATCATGTCCGGAGGTCTTATAGATTGTACCCGGAGGTTTTAATGAATCATGCCCGGAGGTCTTACAGATTGTACTCGGAGGTTATAATGAATCATGCCCGGAGGTCTTATAGATTGTACCCGGAGGTTCTAATGAATCATGCCCGGAGGTCTTATAGATTGTACCCGGAGGTTCTAATGAATCATGCCCGGAGGTCTTATAGATTGTACCCAGATGTTCTAATGAATCATGCCCGGAGGTCTCACAGATTGTACCCGGAGGTTTTAATGAATCATGCCCGGAGGTCTTATAGATTGTACCCGGAGGTTATAATGAATCATGCCCGGAGGTCTTACAGATTGTACCCGGAGGTTATAATGAATCATGCCCGGAGGTCTTATAGATTGTACCCGGAGTTTCTAATAAATCATGCCCGGAGGTCTTATAGATTGTACCTGGAGGTTTTAAATAAATCATGCCCAGAGGTCTTATAGATTGTACCCGGAGGTTCTAATGAATCATGCCCGGAGGTCTTACAGATTGTGCCCGGAGGTCTTATAGATTACACTCAGAGATTCTAATGAATCATGCCCGGAGGTCTTATAGATTGTACCCGGAGGTTATGATCTTATCTCATCATTTCAATTCTAACTTCAAGATCATCTTATCATTCCAGTTTCTTCTTTTTGTTATTTTCTATCTAAATATCACCTTTTTTCATCTCATCACATCTTTCAATCTCTTTTTCAATGTCCCATCATATCCATACCTTTTTAATTTCCTCTTTCTTTCCAAAATTTTAACATTTTTGTTTCAAAAATTCATACCTTTTTTTTTGCGTCTTATTCCTAATCCTTCTCACATTTTCTGATTTTTTCTTTTTCTCTCTTTTTTCTTCATCTTTTTTTTTTAAATTTTCCAAAATTTTGGTCAACTAGTCTTTTAGAATCGTTTTTTATCACATCTTATTCCTAATCCTTATCACATTTTCTGGTTTTTTTTTTCTCTTTTTTTTAAATTTTCTAAAATTTTGGTCAACTAGTCTTTCAGAACCTTTTTTTATCACATCTTATTCCTAATCCTTCTCACATTTTCTGATTTTTTTCTTTTTCTCTCCTTTTTTTTTTTTTTACAAAAATTTTTTCAAAATTTTAGTCATCTAGTCTTTCAGAACCCTTTTTTATCCTATTGTCTTAGCAAACAAACCCCTTTTTTTTTGTGTCAAAATGCATGTAATGGAATGCAATGCCATGCATGTCATGAATGCAATGCAAATGATAAACAATGCCTTACCAAGTCACATCATCAGTCTACCTCATTCCTTTCTTCAAAAATTTATCATCCTTCAATCTTCTTTTTGCCTTATCATTCAATCTTTCGCTGCCTCATCATTCTTCTTTCTTCAAATTTAGCAATCCTAAAATCACTTGCCTTATCATCGTCGTTTGTTCAGTCTTCTTATTGCCACACAATTCTTCTTTCTTTTAGCAATCATCACTCATTCAGTCTTCCTATTGCCCCATCATCATCATTCATTTAGTGTTCTTCTTGCCCCACAATTCTTATCAAATTAAAATTCATCTATACAAATCATAACAACAAAATCATCTCAAACTATTCACAAGAACACTTCACCACTTCCATATCTTCATTAAAAGTCATGATGTCGTAACAACCAAAGATTGCCGCAGGAATAGTCTTAAAAACACCTTTACCACACTTGATTTCTTTAAAACAAGAACTTGCCCCCATAAAATCTCAAAACTCTCATTTTTCACTTCCTCAAGTTTCTTTTTGAAAATAGAAAATTGCCCCACATAGTAACTTTCCAAGATAAAAACATTTGACATTTAAATCTCTTAAAAATTGGTGATTACTATTGAGAACAAATAAAATGAGTCACAACCTGGTCTAGCTGAATAAATGTACTGATTTGGTGCATCAAGGATTTTTGGTTATCAAGAAAGGTTCTATTGATCAATGTCTCTTCATCTAGGCTCACAAATGAAACAAATTCTTTGAAAATCAAAATTCCTTTTGTAAAAGCAACTTTCACAGAACACAATCCATTTTAGCATTCTCTTAATTTGTTGATATGTGGACTTTAACAAATGTCAAGACTAGCTGTGATGGCTCAAATTTCTAGGCAAGGATTCAAGTCTCAAATCAAATTTTCAAGGTGATGGCTTTTGAATTTCTCAAAAGGTCTTGATTGAAAGCATCACTCCTTTGGTTTTTCTTCTTTCTGGTTATTGCCTTAGCATAGTCACAAACAATGGCCTTGAGTTGTTTCAAATTTGCTCTAGACTGCCCTTTCATGGGTTTTCACCCTAGAGCTTCATTCTCTTTTTTCTTCTTTTTTTTTTATTTTAATTGACTATTCTACCATGCATTTGAGGATTCAAATTTCACTACAAACTAAATAATGATGATGGTTTCTCAAAGAAAAGCTTTTCAATACAAGCATCTTTATTTGATCAAAATGGACTTTTAAGCACGTACCGTAGGCCAAGGTTTAGGGTTTTCAAAGAATGGATAAATAGGCCCAAAATAAGTGTTTTCAAGGTTTACCAAGGATCATTTCTTCGATTGTGAACATCTGTCCTTCCCACTCTTCGAAGCATTTTTCTTTTCTTTTCTAACCTTTTATTCTCATTCATTTCTTTCTTTTTTCTTTTTTTTTTCACATCTACCTTTTTCATTTTTTCAATTTCTTGTTTTTTTTTTCATATTGATTTCCATCTTCACATATCCTTCTTCTCACATTTGCCCCTTAACAAGGGCATCATTTTCTTGCATTTGACATAAGACCAATCACTAATGCTTCTTAAACTCCTCTGATGTATTTGTCTCTCCAATGTGAAGGGTGATCCTTGGTCAAGGTTCATTTAAAAAGAAATCAATAAGCTCAAAAGGGGTAACAAATGGATGATTTCATTTCAGTAATAGGAATATGAAAGATGGCCATTTGTCATATCAAATATTAACACTTCTATTGAAAACCAATCCTTAAGATGAAAATTTGGCTTTTGAAATCATTTGAATATCCCTCATGCATGGTTTCATAATCAAATTTTTCTTCTTTTCTTTTTTCTTTTTTCTTTTCTTTTTTTTTACTTCCTTTTTCTTCACTTTTTTTTTTTCACAACTCATGCCCAGAATGTATCAACTCAACTTTATGAAGGCCATATGCAACAATTTTCATCATCATGGTTTAAGATCGGAAAAAGGATATCAATCAAATTAAGAATGGCCATTAAAAGATATTGAGGTTATCAACAGCTTAGCTCTTTCAATCATTTTGCCTCAAGGTGTAGCGAAGGATGATTTGAGTTAGAAAGTTCAAGTTATAAGAAAGAATTTTGGGTTGATGTGTTTGGGACTCTTAGCTTGGCCTTAACATCTATCAAATTTCCAAATACAAAGTCCTTAAGAGAATGCTTCATGAATTGGTCCTTCAAAACAATTCAAAAATTTTTGCAAATTCATCAATCATTTCATTGCTCATCGCCTTAACGAAGATCATTGACTTCAAAAGTTCATCATGGTAAGCAAAAATGAATGAATTTCAAGCTTGTTTGTCTCTTTATGGATTCCAAGTTTTCACTGAATCGGAAAGTATACTAGAAATGTAATGGCTAGGTCTATTCATTCTCAATAAAAATCACCAATGATTTCAAAATTATTTTATTTCATCTATTTGGAAAGAAAAATATGGAAAGCTTTCAAAACGACTTGATGAAAATTTCAAGAATCTTGAGAACATCTCACATCCACAAATTACATATAGGAAATCTGGCTTATGGAAGAGCAGACTTCCATTGTTCAATAAGCTCTTGAGTTAAGGCACCACTACTGATGAGTTCTTCAACCTTTTCTCCAACATGTCACATTTATGTTGTATCCCTACAGCCAGACTGTCAACTGCCTCTCTCTTTAACTTTTCTTGTTCAACAGGATCATCCAAGTTTAAGACAAAAATAGGGTCAACAGGACTAGACCCTATACCAAGTTAACTTTGGCCCAGAGTACGGCCTTGTCCTCCAATTGAAGGTGTTGCATGAGCATAAACCTTTGGAGACATTTGGGCTTGATGGGTGAACCCTGGAGGGTATGGTGGATCATCACTAGGATATTTCTCCGCTGTTAGGTCTTGCACAACTCCTTTCCCTTTAGTCATACTCATCATCAACTCCATCATCTTGGTCATTTGCTCTTGAGTTTCCTCTTGAGCTTTAACAATCTCTTGTTGCACCTTTTCTATTTCATCAATTCGTGCCAACTGCTCATTCTCCATGACTCTTGTTTGCAAACAAGTATCGTATGGGTGACTGGCAATTTTGACGACCGAGCTATCTTCTCACCTTTATTACCATAGTCTAAATCAAGATGCCATGATATGCACATACAAACCTATGTATGACCAAAAATGTCTAGATGTATAGGTGCAATGTTCAAATTGACATGTTATGCATCGCAAAATCAAAGGAAAGCCTCATGTGATGAATAGACACGTTTCATCTCTTTATTTTTTTTTGATTTTTTTTATTTTTATATTTTTGAAAAGAAGAAATTTTCCTTCATGTGTCCTGATCCTTGGTTATCTCTACACAATGAGCTAGCAAGGCTCTAACTTAAGTTGGCCTCTTAGGTTTCTTTATATGCTTGGTTTGGATAAGTAAGAATTCTAAAGGTTCTCAAATTGTTCCTCACTATCGTCCACATAAGACTAGTAAGGCACCCAATCCTCACCCATCACAGGTTACAAACGGAAAGGTTCAATTTGAGTGGGAGTATTTCGCTAGCCATTGCGGAGGTATTACCTCACGAGAGCGTAGATACTTTACTCCATCCTAAAAAGGACTGAGCCCGGGTCGAGGGCTTATGTATGCAAATGCAAAGTGATGTGTGTGTATGAAGGAATAATGTTTTATTTAATGTTCACTTTCTATTAAGATCTTTTAAGCAAATTTTGAGATCACCTAAAACTAAGTATTGGCCTGACTCTCTGAAGTCCCCAGTGGAGTCGCCAAGCTGTCGTAACGTATTAAGTTTCGGAAAACCTAATAGCTAGACACAAAGACATGGAGTCGCCACCAACCATTCTACCTAGGTGTGATTGGTCACCTATTCAAACTAAGGATAAGGCCTGGTCTGCGTTCAAAGATACTAGGGTTCGGGAGTACGGTTACGTGTGAGGAAGGATTAGCACCCTCACAACGCCCATCCTAGAATGGTACCACTCAGTTTTAGGTCATCTTCTAAATTTGCTTATGTTGATCTTTAATCTCGATATAATTATTATTGAAAAATATTTCTAAGTGTCCTCCATTAAGCTGGTGGGACAACTCAAAAATCTTTCTCACCTCAAGAGTATTCAAGTAGTACTATGCGACTTGCTTGAAGAGGCTCCGTCGTCGGATTCATTTTAATATTTTATGAGAAATTCCTAACTTTGACTCCTACCCAATTTGTTCTTACTATTCTATTATTTTCTATTATTAATTATTAATTTTATTTATTTATTTATTTAATTTTATGCAAAAATGAATATGAATTATTTTTATCAAAAATCCCTTTTAGATCTTCCATTAAGCTGGTGAGACCCAAAAGAAATTTTCTTACCTAAAGATTTCCAAAGCGTTACTTAAGCATAACTCTACTTGGAATCTCATCATAGGAACAATCAATATTTATTCTAAATAACTCCTATTAATTATTATCATTTTTTTATTTCATCAAATTTTATTACTATTTATTATTGTTATTTTATTATTATAGTTAACATGAATTATTGAAATTTTTTATCTTCTTAATTCACCACTTTGATTTTAATTTAATAATATTTTTTAGATACAAATAACTTATTTTATACTTTTAAAAGATGAATAGAAATCACTTATTATTGAAAACTATCTTTAAGCCATCCATTAAGCTGGTGAGGCCTCGAAAATAATCTTCTCACCTAGAGAATTTCAAGAAAACCACTTATGCGTAATCCTCTCGATATTTCATCATTGGAGTAATTCGTATTCACCTTCATTATAATTTTCATATCTAATTTTTATTCTATTCCATTCCTTATTTTGTGACTCATTATTATTTCTATTATATTATCATGGATTATTAATATCGTTTCTAATTAATCTTGTTCTAATTCAATGACAAATCTACTAATTATTCATATTTTAATTAAAAAAAAATGAATATAAATTACTTTTTATTGAAGACCCTATTTAGACCTTCCATTAAGCTGGTGAGGCCTTGAATAGAACTTTCTCATCTAGAAATCTTTAAGAAAATTACTTAAGCGTAATCCTCTTAATATTTCATCATCGAAGCAAATTATATTCATTTTCATTATTATTTTAATATCCAACTCTAGTTATTTTATTTATTTCCTTTGTTATTTTATTATTTGCTATTACTATTTTTATCATATTATTACTAATCATTAACATCTTTTCTAATTTTGTAAATAATTATTTTTATTGTTATTTCATGATAAACTTATTTTATTTTATTTTTAATGAATATGAATTATTTGTTATCAAAAATCCTATTTAGACCCTCCATTAAGCTGGTGAGGCCTTGGATAGAATTTTTTTACCTCAAGATCTCTAACAGTACCACTTGAGCGTAGTCCTTTAAGAGTTCCTTCGTTGGAATAACTAATACTCATTCTTTAGTATTCTATTTATATTTATTTTCCTGACTTTTTATATTCTAAATTTATTTAATTCCTATGTTTCTAATAATTTGCTTAATTTTCGTACCCATCAACTTCCAATTTCAAGTCTAATCTAACAAGTGAAATATACTATAAAAAAATAAATAAATACATAAATAAATACATAAATTTAATTCTCCAAACAAAACAAAAATCTAATTGAAGCAAAAGCATGAAGAAACGTGAAGTGCAATGATTACCCATAAACATTTATAAACACATGATAACCAAACAAAGTAACCATTCATCGTAAATTGATAAACCCATGTGCTATGACGTATGCTTCCAAATGAATGTATGGCCCACTATTAAATTTTAAAAATAAGCCAAGCAAATTTTCTATGAAGAATAGAAACAATGATCATGGAAGCCATATACACGGTTCAACACTATCAGATAAATGAACAACATTCAAGCAAAGCTTTCTCACCTTTCTTTCTTCTTCTCGTATTCCCAGCTACAACACTACCTCTTTGGCCTTTGGGTTTCTGTGCGACTTGAGCACCAATTTTTGGATCCTCCCACGACCTCCGGATCTTTGGCCACGCAACGCCTACTGCGCATGCCACCTGTACACAGCACAGCAAAGCATTGCCCAGGCGTCGGTTCCAGGATCAAGCAAGCTTCACGCCACAAACAGCCTCTGTTTCCAGCTCGTCTCCACTTCACGCACGCACCAGCAACTTCTGCCTAGCAATGCACCACTCGCTACTGCAGCATACGTTCTGCACAGTCCAGTTTTAACAGATTGAAGCTTTAGTAGCAACGTCCCAGGATCCAAAACAGAGCAAAACGACAGCGACGTTCCAGCCGTTTACCACTCACGCTTCAGCCTGTCTTCAGCAAATAGCCCGAGCAACAGCAACAGGCAGCAGAAGCAGTTTGAGTGGACAACTAGGAGAATGGGAGATATTTTTGTAGGAGCAAGTGGACAATTACAGAACAGTAGTCAGGCAGCGGAGGATGAAGAAGCTCTCAGATGGACTGCTTTAGAGAAGTTGCCAACCTAGGATCGATTAAGAACAAGTATCATCAAGTCTATTGGGGGGAGTGATCATCAGGGTGGCCACGGCAACGACAAGTTTGCACCCAGAGAAGTTGACGTGAGAAAGCTTCACAGTGATGATCGGCAGAACTACATTCATGGACTGTTTAAGGTTGCTGAGGAAGACAACGAGAAGCTCTTCCAGAGGATTAGGCCTCGGGTTGGTAAGTCCAGTTTCTCGTAAGGTTTTCCAGGGTTTTTTCTCTTTTTCCCTCCGTCTATTCCCCCTCGTGGCCAGCCCCTTTTTCCTAGCCTTTTTCTAGCTTTATTCTAGGTTTTTTTTTAGGGTTTTCCTGTGTGTTGTCTAGGGTTTTTCTCCTCTAGGGTTTTCTTTTTTTCTTTGTGTTTTCCTCCTCCCCTAAAACCCTAGTTTCCTTCTCCTTTTATAGACCTAGGTTTTTTCCTTTTTTTATATTTTTTTTAATTTTATTTTTGGTAATAATTGGAAACCTAGAATCAATTTTTTTTAGGAAATTTTATATTTCAAGAATCTAATCTTAAATTTAATATCAATTCCAAATTCAAATTAATTTTCAATCTTTTAATGGTTTCATTTAATTTTACTTTCCTATCAAAATTAATTTAGATTTCCTTCTTCTTTTTTTATTTTATTCTATAAAAATCAAAATCAAAATCCAAAAATTATATCTAAATACAAAAAAAAAATAAAGAAATAAAATTTAAAAATCAATAATAAAATATATACAAACTAATTAATTAAGAATGTTTTGAAAAAGAACCGGACAAAAATGGTGTCTACACCAAGCATACCTAGTTTTAATTCAAATATTTTCTTTTTCTTTTTCTCCCTCCTTGTTACTAATATCTTCTCTTGTTTTTCTTGCGAGTTACATCGGCCTAGTGCATGAGCCGTGCAAGGAGTGGTGAATTGGCTCCCCTTGACCCCGAAATTGAAAGAACTTTATGAAGAATCAAGAAGGAGAACCAAGAAGACCTTGTTGAAACAAATACCATGGAAGAAGCAGATACCAAGGCTCTTCGAGATTATGCAATGCCTACGGTGAATGGATTCGAGATGAGCATAAGATATCCAACCATTCAAGCAAACAATTTCGAGATCAAACCAGCCATCATCCAAATGATCCAAACTTATGTACAGTTTGGGGGTTCAATCAATGATGATCCTAATGCTTATTTGAAACATTTTTTACAAATTTGCTCCACTTTTAAGAATAATGGTATTTCTGATGATACAATAAGACTGAGATTATTTCCTTTTTCTCTCAGGGATAAAGCAATGGATTGGGTGAACTCATTGGCACCAGGATCAATCACAACATGGGAGGACTTAGTCCAGAAGTTCTTGGCAAAATTCTTCCCACCAGCCAAAACAGCTAAGATGAGGAACGACATCACCACTTTCATGCAACACGATTCAGAGTCACTTTATGAAGCATGGGAGAGGTACAAAGAGCTCTTGAGAAGGTGTCCTCATCATGGGATTCCAAATTGGTTGCAAGTGCAGATATTCTACAATGGGTTGAAAGGCCAGACCAGAACTACTATAGACACAGCTGCAGGTGGTGCATTAATGAGCAAGTCTATAGATGATGCCTACAACTTGATAGAAGACATGGCTGCAAACAGCTATCAATGGTCAACTGAGAGGCTTACACCAAAAATTGCAGGTATGTATGAGTTAGATGCACTCACCGCTCTTACCTCTCAAATCTCAGCCTTGACCAAAAAGGTTGATTCTCTTGGAGTCAATCAACCACCCAACCTAATCCATTCCATTCAAAACCCTTTCGTAACTTGTGATAATTGTGGGGGTAATCACTCTGGCGATAGGTGTCCTATTCGAGCCGAACAAGTCCAATATGTTTCCCATCCAAATAGGAACCATAACCCATTCTCAAACACCTATAACCCTGGCTGGAGAAATCACCCAAATTTGTCTTGGAATAATAATACCATCTAACCTAAGACCTACCTATCCTCCTGGCTTCCATACTCAACCACCACCACCACTTCCACATAATCCTCTACCATAAGTCCCACCACAAGAAAAGAAGCCTTCCTTAGAAGAGATGTTCACCACCATCTTACAAAACCAAGCAGCTTCTATAAAGAACCTTGAAATTCAAGTAGGTCAGATTGCCAATGCCATTAGTAACCGTCCCTAAGGTACACTGCCTAGCAATATTGAACCTAATCCAAGAAGGGAAGGTAAAGAGCACTGTAAATCAATCACCTTGAGGAAGGGTAAAGAAGTGGGTTACATACTTAAAGAATCAGAGGAAGATGTTAGAGTTAAAATCCAGGCAGAAGAAGAAGATAAGCAACAAAAGAAAAATGAGCAGACTTCATCTCAATCTGGTAAGACCATTGAATCACCTCCTCCACCTATCCCTTTTCCTCAAAGATTCAAGCAAAAGAAGACAGATAGGCAATTTGCTAAGTTCCTAGAGGTATTCAAAAAGCTCCACATCAACATCCCTTTCTCTGATGCATTGGAGCAAATGCCAATTTATGCCAAATTCATGAAGGACATCATCTCCAAGAAAAGGCAAATTGAGGATTTTGAAACTGTTGCTCTTACTGAGGAGTGCAACACCATTTTGCAAAGGAACTTACCACCTAAGCTTGAAGATCCAGGGAGTTTTACTATTCCTTGCACTATTGGTAACTTATTTTTTGATAAAGCTTTATGTGATTTAGGTGCAAGTATTAATTTAATGCCTTTTTCTATTTTCAAGAAACTTGGACTAGGAGAGACTAAACCAACCAAGATAACACTCCAATTAGCAGACCGATCTCTCAAGTATCCAAGAGGCATTATTGAGGATGTGCTAGTGAAGGTTGACAAATTTGTCTTTCCAGTTGATTTTGTAGTGTTAGATATGGAGGAAGATCGTGAAGTCCCAATTATCCTTGGGAGGCCCTTTCTGGCAACTGGTAAGGCCCTTATCGATGTGCAAAAAGGAGAGCTCACCATGCGGGTCAATGATCAAGAGGTAACATTTAATCTTTTCTATGCAATTTAATGATTGTTTTAAAGTGAATGAAGAAGAGAGTATAGTTCAGGGAATATTCATCAATCAACAACCTATGGACACCATAGAAGCAATTCTTGATGAAGAGAAGTCCAATTGTGCTGAGCCCAACGAGTTGGATGAATTCAAAATGCAAGCATATGAGAAGGCTAGACTCTATAAGGAGAGAACGAAGAAGTGGCATGACAAGGAGATAGTGGAAAGACAATTTGAGCCGGGGCAACAGGTTTTACTCTATAATTCTTGTTTGAAGCTATTTCCAGGTAAGTTGAAATCAAGGTGGTCTGGACCATTCATTGTTACTCAAGTATTTCCATATGGAACTGTGGAAATAGGAGCTGAATTTTCAAAGGAACCATTTAAGGTTAGTGGTCAGAGATTGAAACATTATTGGGGAGGAATGATCGATCGTGGAAAATCGGTTACTGATCTTAATGATCCACCTTGAAGAATGACAGACATAGTCAAGCTGATGACTATAAATCAAGCGCTTCTGGGGAGGCAACCCCAGCATTTTATTGCTTTCTTAGTTATTTCTCTTCTTTCTTAGTTTAGATATTTTATTAGTTGATTTCTTTTCTTTATTTTATAGGTGTCAGAGTCTAAGTTTGGGGGAGCGACAAAGGAATTTGGCAAGTTTTGCAGTTTGAGCTTCATAAAAAAAAATCAGGGGAGTTTCCTTTATCCTTTTCTTGAATTCTTGAATTTCTTATACATTGAGGACAATGTATGTTTCAAGTTGGGGGGAAGAGCAAAATTTTTATTTTTAAAGATTGAGCAAAATTTTTTTGATTTTCTTTTGAAATCTTTGCAAAAAATTTTGTGCTTTAAAATGGTTTTTACATTGAAGTGATTATATGTTTGCCTGATAATTCCTTGATATTTAACCATTGATTGAGAATGTTATAGCAAAATGAAATTTATGAATATGAGCAAAGTATGTGAATGAATTCTTTAGTGAATTATCTTTTTGATTGAGACTTTTCCAAAAATTGAATGCACTATGTTTTTATCATTGAAGTCATGCATATCTAGAGAAGATTTATGTGAATAGGAATAAACAATAGTCTTTAAAGTTTGTTATTTGTCTAGAATTTGTTCTATCATCTCTCAAGGCGAAATCCTAGAACACACTTAGCTAAAGAGGTGATTTAGGCCATCTTTGGACCGTTTGAGCTTTTCAAGACTACCATGATGTATTTTATCCTTAGTCACCCAATTTGAGCTTAAATATACCTGCTTTCTTGTTTTATCTACATTAATAATTAGCCTAGCCTATAAAAAAAAATTTTCCCATACCCCGTTATATGCATGAGGACTATGTCAAGATGTATTTAGAGCTACGCATATATGGAAGAAAGAGTGAAATTCAAACAAAAATGTTGGAAAAAAGAAAAAGAAAAAAAAGAAATTCAAAAAAAAAAGAAAAAAAAAGAAATCAAGTTGGGGGAATTATTTGAAAGCTCTTAAAAAGTCCAAGAAAAAGAATGCATGAATAGGGGTTAAGCCTAAAAATCCTATTTCTCCTACCTTTACCCTAGCCATACATTACAAGCTTATAAAGTCCTATTGATCTTTGGCTATGTGTGTCTACATTAGTGGAGAGAAGATGAGAAAAACAAACTTATGGAAGATAACTATTCTTTGAGATATTTTGTTATGTTCATATTTGTATAAATACATCCGGATTGCATGAACTGAAATGAAGAAACATTTACACACACACACACACGAAAAAATTCAATTGAATTGATTCTCTCTTTTGAATGAGTTTATATATATTTAGCTAATGTTTATGAATTTTCATGGAGTTGTAATGTTTTCAAAATCTTTACGGAAATTAAAGGGAAATTATTCTTGCAAGTGTATTTGACCTCTAGGTACATTTCTTTGGGAATGTTATTTTGCTCGAGGACAAGCAAAAATTCAAGTTTGGGGGTGTGATAATTCTATAATTTATAGAGTTATCATGAATTTAATGATATAATTTATCTCTAAATCATTACTATTAGATTCAAATCCCTCATTTATCTGTTAAATTTCTCTCAATAATGTAAGAACTCCAATTGATAAAGAAGTCAAAGATGTAAAGGATTTCAGTTCCAAATTCCATTCAAACACAAGACTTTGTTGATAAAACTTCATACATGGATATTTCTACTGGCTGCCAAGAAAGATAAATTGTTGCATTTATCTTTTATGAAGATAAATTATCAAGATGGACTTTTTGCTAAGGATAGAGATAATCAAGGGAGCTGATAAAAGATAAATTTTCTTTGAAGATAAAGATCGAGCCCTAGCAGCCAAGATTTTGAGCTAATCATCATCCCCACTGCCTCTATAAATAGCCAGCTTCAGCACCATGAAGAGCATTCAATCCTACTAGGGGATATAGAGTAGTTTAGTTTTATTCTCTTTGTTTTCAAGTTTTCATCTAAATTTCTTTTGGTTTTTATTTTGAAATATTTTAGAAGTTTTATTTAAATAAGATTTTTTATTTTCACTTTCTTGCTATTTTAAATACATTAGTGTTTTGATAAAAAAAAATTTTTCGATCGTTTGAATAAAATTAGGGTGTGAAATTTTAGTACTTAGTAAGCAATTCACAAATTCAATCCTCGTGGGAACGATACTCTACTCATCACTTTATTACTTGCTACGGTCCGTACACTTGCGGTACACTCATCGAGAATTCGGTAACAAGTATCATACAGTATCGAGAGTATTAAGTATTTTATGATATGTATTGTGTATCGTACGATTTACTTACGATTCTTAACAAAAACGATATAATATATAAATTTGCAACGTTTATATAAAAATCAAAACGTATCATCCGACATGTCGCGTATTGTACGATATTGATAATTATGCGTATATCCTTGTCATATATATATATATAATTATTAAAAATTGAATTCCAATCATTGGAAGTAAAAATGTAAAACGTCATAGATCACATCATTATTTGTATATGTAATTTTCACAACTCATTGGTTGAAGTTCTAACCATAAGGATTGATATATTGAAAAGTAGTAAAGAAATATCTCAATTAATCTAAATTTTAAATACTTCGGTAAGCATTTAAATTGGGATAAATTTTTACGATGTTGAGAATACTGTAGTTTGCTCATGAAACATAATGACATATATATATATATATATATATATATATATATATATAAACATTCAGAATGTAAACTTTAGTCTTTGAAAGGATATTTAAACGCAAATTAAACCTAATTCGAAGTATTTATAATTGGTTGATGTGAGAAAGGAAATGAAAATGTTGATTTTTTTTCGAAAGAAGTTGTAGTTTGAAAAAAAAAAGTGTTGTACTCAATAAGATTTAAATTTCAAATCCTTTAAATTACTTTATGAATAATTTGAGATAAATTTTAGTTTGAAATGTTGAACTTTAAGCCATTACCGTTTCAAGAAGAAACAAAAACCGTTAAACTATAAGTTTGAACAGTGAATTATTAGGCAAAATTTGAAGCGGCTGATGTTAACAAGTTCGCCGACGCCAACGGCAGATTGATATACTGACCAACTATTCCATTCAAAGCAAGGATTCAACTTATGTCTAGGTTGAGCTTGAGGCTTAAAAAAGTAGATACAACAAAGTCAGTTCAATCCTCTAAAAACCTAAAAGTAGAGCTCATCACGGCCCAATTCAGGCTAAAACTAGTCCAACAATGGATCCCACATGCAACATTTGGTCCCTACACTGCTTTCATTTTTTTTATTCTATGCAGCAACTGGTGAAAATAAAACGGCCGTCAAATAATCCGTCAAGCCACCCACGCCAAGGCTGTCAATTTGTCTCATGCTTTGGCCTCGCCACCGTGCACTCCTGTCAATAGCCGTTGTGGACACCAATGACAAATCACCATTTGCTTAAAATAATACAACTGAAATATTGGTTGTCGACCTTTTACATATACCGAGGAAAAAGCCAAGATTTGGGAAGTTGCAAAGCCAATAGCCTTGATTTTTGGCATTTAACTTGTAATTAAGTATTGTTTTTCCTTTGAATTACCATCTAGTTAAGAAAAATCCAATTGTTTGCCGTCTGGTATATAGTCCTCTCTCCTCTCTTTCCATGGAGTTCTTGTTGTCTCTTTCCTCAGCCACACTTGCCTTTCAATTCCGTATATATGTTGTTTATGCACTTGCTTCACCTTCCAACTTCAAACCGAATTGAAAAGTGAATTAATATACACACATATATATATATATATGTGTATATATATATATGTGTGTGTGTGTGGGTTGATAGAGAGACCAACAAACTTATGGAGAGAGATGGCAGCTGTTGAAGCTGAACTTCTTTGCAGTGCAGTCTGCAACTTGTTTGTAAGTGATCAGTAGATTGAAATTTATTTATATGCACCATCACTAAATCAAATGTTCGGATTCATTACTCGGTTTCTCCGTAGGTTTCATGAGATCTAAGTTAAAAGACATAATGCAAATATTTAAAAAATGACTACTTTGCATTAAAATTTTTTATTTTTCTTCCCATTAATATTACCTTTTAGATTAATTTACTTTCCAAAATCTGAAACCAGAATCGATAATTTTATAGAGTGTAAATCCCTTTCAAAATATTTACTCTCCTTATGTTCTGTATATGATAGGTTGAACTTGTATATATTCTTTCCTTTTAAAGTTAATATTCTAATTTTCTTTTCGGCAATTAAATTATTTCCTTTTATTTTACTTTATTTGTATAGCTAAACCTGCCTAGCCACTATAAATACGTTACTTGGCCATCATCTAAGGGGCATTCCCTTCAACACAAGCCTCTTTTTTTATTTTTCCTCTTCACAATACAAGATCGAGTGATTCTTCTTGTTTTTCAATTTATTTGACTGCTTTTGTTCAGCTGATTTAGCCCTAACCTAATCTCGAGGTACACTATTTTTTTTTTCATTTTGAGAATAAATATTGAAATTCAGATTTTTATTTAAAAGTAATTTATGTATCTATTTCTGAATTAAATCTTCGGTTACTAGATATCTGTGACATTTTACTATCATTATTTTTATTTTTATTCGATCTTTGACTATATATGGGATGTCTTACACGTATAATGACATGAATAATAATTTTAATGAATGCCTAATCTTTACTTATTTTAAAATTTTTTTGTTTATGAAATTTATTACTGTAAATGAAATAAATATAAAATGAATCCGTACACAAATTATTATTTGAGATTCATTAATTCCATAAAAGAAAATTTGCTTCAAAAGGCCAAGAAAAGTGATAAAAGAAACGTGTAAGATGGTTAGTTAAATTAATAGTACTTTACATATCATTGTTGTGAGATAGAAGCATTGGAATGGTTTTCTTCACAGGTGAACCGCACGAGGAGATAAGCAATGAAACGGTCACGTTCTGATCTGCCTGGCTCCCTGGATGCCAACTAAGGATGCTGTCGATGAGTATTGGCCCTTCCTAGTTGGCATCAGAGGAGCCAAGCAGGTCCAATGTTGGACAGATTTTTCCGTCATTTCAGGTATTTTTGTAATCTTAATTCCAAATGCTTTTCTCGCCTGCAATTTTTTTTTCCTTTTTTTGTTAGTTTTTTGTCCGCGGCCGCATGTTTTCTGTTGGAAAGACTGACATACGATAATGTTTCCTGGTAGGGGAATTCATGGATTCATTTATCATATTGAGTTTAGTTTAAAGATGTAGTTAAGTCGAGTTGAAATAATTTAGTATCATGTTTAAATTTGGTTTGATTTGATAACTCGATTTGAGTTTGATCAATCTTGATTTTTGAAGTTCAATTCTACAAAATACTTGATTGGTTTGAACTCGACTCAATAGGTTCAATTGATTAATTTTTAATTATATATCATGAAAGTAAAATTGTAAATTGATAATAAAATATTAAAAAAAGTAAAATAAGGCTCGTGAGCCGCTTGAGTTGAGTACTAAAATACTCCAACTCGACTCACTCAATATTCGAGTTGAGCTCAAACTCAAATAAAAAATAAATTAATCAAATTCGAGTAATCATTGAGTTCAGTTCAAATAACTCATGAATAACTTAACTTGTTTACATCCTTAGTCTAATGCTTGTTAAATTATTATTTTATTATGATTTAATTAATTATATCTTTGATTTTTTAACATAAATTTGATATAAGCTTGAAATCCATAAATTTTATTTTATTATAAATAAATTTTTAACATTTCAGAATAAAACAATTAAATCTAAATCTATTAAATGATACTTTGGATATCCTATGTGACAAATGATATCAATTACGGTAAAATTAAAGTTTATTAACTTTTATAATATAATAAAATGTTGAACACTTATATTTATGTTGTGCAAAAAATTATCTTTGACTATTAAAACCTTTTATTATTAAAATATAAAATATTATATTAATATTTCAAAACTATATTTTAGAATTAACGACAAGAAACTATATAATTTATTAATAAATTAAGTGAACCAGTTCAATTATAAAAAAAAAAAAGTTAATAAGGAATTCGTTTAATCGGAGATCGAGTTTGAATTTCCATGCTGAAGCCCAGTAAGAATCAAATCGGGCCAGTGGACCTGCGCATCTGACTATGCCTAAACGACTGTCCTATAGTGCTAATCATGATTAATGGATAAAAGCTAAATTAAACAATTTAAGGAAAAAGAGTTTCTTGATGTATTTTATATTAAAATAATTTTTAATAATTAATGTTTTTTATATTAAAATTTAAAAAAAAAACATAAAATATTAATCCACTCCGTCCAAGTTGAATATCTCTATATCAATACTTGTATATAATTTTTGGGTTTTTTAAATCAACTACCAATTGTCAATTTAAGTTTTTAATTTATTGATAAATTAGTTTGTATCCGGTGCAATATACACGAATTAATTCTATCTAAAATCAATGAAATAGAATAGAAATTAAAGAAACAGTAAAGATTTATCAAAATCAGAACTGCAAAATGTAAGAAAATAGGTGAGAAAAATTACAATGCAAGAATTGTGTCACTCACTCTTTTTTAGAAGCAGCGACCGACCTCTAGAGCAGCAATGAATACCTGTAGCAAGACTCAATCGAGTAAAAATTAATTAAAGAATGAGTTTTGAAATGGTGGATTGGTTGTGTTGTGATAGAGAAAGAATAATGAGATAACAGTTTAAGAAGAACGGGCATGTCAACGTCCATCTAACCTCCCTTTATATGTGTACATGTTTTCTTTTTTTTTTTTTTGAAGTAATGTGTACATGTTTTCTAATATATATATATATATATATATATATAATATATATATATATATATATATACATATATATTTTTGTCTTTTCTTCTCCCATAGCTTGACACTAGTCCATTTATTTTTTTTCCCTCAACAATTTTTTTTATTTAGGTCCCTTTATTTCTTTTTCAACAAGTTTTTTAGTTAAATCTTTAACATGTTTTTTATATGGCTCTTTAACTTTTTTAATCCAGCCATCTATTAATGTTTTATGGTATTGCTTTATATTTTTATTTATTTGCTTCTTTTACTTACATATATTTTGCTTTCGAATGAAATTTATTATATGAAAGGGTTTTTTTACCTCTAAATCTTGCAGAAAAAAATATTTTACTTTGCATATTGTACTTTGGAGTAAATATAAATAGTTCAATTAGTTATTCTTAAAATAAAAATACTTGCAGAACTAATTTTTCTTACTTCTTTATTAAATTATCTGAACTACTATACCGTATATATATTTTGGTGCTTTTAGTTTTTATTGTTGTTGCATCATTATCTTGATTTGTTTGTTTCTAGCACAAATTATCTGTTTATCATACTATTTAACTTCAGTATTATGCATTTTTTTAAATCCAAGCTAATCCAAATTTCTCAAAAATTATTTTTGGACATTTGTTTGATATATAAGCTCTATCCTTAATAAATATGTTTCTCTTTTGTACTAAATAATATGAAGGAAATAAATAATTTTATGAGCAACAACTCCTATCTAATAATCAATTTTACTAACTTTAAAACTTACAAAATAAAAATAAACCCACAGCATCGCTCGAGTTTTTAACTAGTATATATATGATTGCAGTACATGTGATATAATTATTGGTTAAACTTTACCTTTAAGTGGAACCCATTTTACCTATTAAATTTTATAAATGACAGCACATGTGTTCTGCATTTAATTTTACATATTTCCCGGTTAATTATTAAAATTAAATAAAATAATTATAACTTTATGTATATATTCATATTCTTTTGTTGTTATTTATATATTTAGAATTATGAAATGTATCTATAAGAATAATGGTATAAATGAATTTGAATTGATAAAAAAAGAAAATGTTTTTTATATTTCTTTTCTTCAATATTTAAATAATGCTATTAAAATATTTATGAGTGACTGGTAACAAATAATCCAATATTATTTCAAATACAATGCAACTATTTTCTTTTCCACTCTATAGAAAGCTCCTATACTCCTAGGATTTCATTAACTAAATAAAAAATTTAATTGTTGATTTTTTTGTCCCAAGAAATTTAATTGTTGATTTCAATCCCTTAAAACAATATATTGATTAAAGATTTTTTAAAAGGGGTATAAATTGTGTAACCTAATTATCCGAAATGAATTGATAAAATTATTGATTTTTTTTCAATTATTATTGACAATAAAATGTAAGAAACAAAGCTCTTAAGTTTTGAAAAAGCTCTTTATTTTCAGTTTAATTTTTTTTATGTTTTAATATCCTATAAAGGTATAATTTTTTTTGTTTTAAATCATTAGAAATTAAGGGGTCATTTGGTATCATTTTTGTTTCCTGTTTTTTATTTTTGTTTTCAGTTTTTTGGAAACAAAAACAGAAAACATGTTTGACAATATATTTTCGTTTTTAAAAAACGAAAACAAAAACAAAAATTTCTAAAATTGTTAGAAACAAGAAATTCTTGTTTCCATTGTTTTTAGAAATATGTTTTCATTTCTGTTACTATTCATAAGTAAGTGAACAGAGTTTATATATTAATATAATATTAATATTTTTATAATAAAAATATAAATAAAATTAATTAATTTTTTAAAGAAAATAATATTAAATTTTAATATAAAATATTAATTAATTAATATTTTAAAATTAATATATTTATTTTAATATAGAAAAGTTGAAAACGTAAAAAGTAATTAAATATAAATTACATTGAAATATAATATTATAATATTATTTAATTTAAATTTTTATAATAATTTATTGAATATATTATATATTTTAAATAATATCATTTATTATAATTTTGATATGATAATAATTAATATTGTTATCTAATATAATTAACTTTTATTTTACTAAACAATATTATTATGTAATGTTATATTCTATCTTAAATTTAAAATATATCACTACTACTATTAAATAATTTAATATTATTAAATAAGTAAATACTTAACATTAAATAATATTATTTATATTAAATATAATATATTTTAATAACTATATAATTTAGTGTAAATTAATTAGTTAATATTTTATTTAATAATGTAATATTATTATTACAATTAAATAAAAAATTATTATTAAATATAATTTATGATTATTACAATTAAATTAAATAATATTATTTTATTGAATATTATATTTAATTATAATATTATTTAAATTATATTAAATTCTTATATGATTAAGTGAAAATATTTAATATTAGTATTAAATAATATAAAATAATATTATTTAATATTATCTACATATTATTATTTAATAAATATATTATTTTTTATTTAATTTTTAAATTGTATTTTGTGAATTGAATTATTATATCTTAATTAGTTTAAATATTTGTTTTCAAAACGTAACAGTATTAAACAAACATATTTTTTATTTTCAGAAATTGAAAACAAAACAAAATAGGCTTAATAGCCAAATAAGCCCTCAACCTTTAGCCCAAAATGGAATTCAGCCCTCAACGCTTGATCGCATGAAATTCAGTCCATAAACTTTTATTTCAGTGGAAATAAGCCCTCAACCTTTTATAATTATGCAATTAAGTCAAAAACTGTTAAATTACACTAACTGCCGTTAGTTTTGCATACGTGGCAGCTGACGTGGATAGCTTAGTTAGCTGCCACGTGGCATGCCACGTATGCAAAACTAACGACAGTTAGTTTATTTAACAGATTTGGTCTATTTCCACTAAAATAAAAGTTGGTTAATTTTTTCAATTTTATTTGATTTCAGGTTTATCTCAAACTATTATATTTCATGTATTTTTAATTTAATTTAATTCATTTTTTAAAAATTATAATTTAACAAATATTAAAAAATGAAGGCTCCATTTAATTGGCAAATTCCATTTTTCGAAAAATGTTTTTCTCATTTTCCTTATTTGGTACATCGAAAATATATTTGGTCAACTGTAAATGGACTTCACTCAACTAACCCTTAAAAAAAAGGTCTTCCTAAAAACAATCCTACCCTAATCACACTTGTCAGCATCACCACAAATCTCATCGTTATCCTTCAACAACCCTTTGCCGGCATCCTTCAACAGCCGTCTTGCCAAAACCTTTCCAGATCTGAACACAAAACATCTTCTGTTGTCAAAACATTTTCAGATCTAAACACAACATCGTCTGTTCCAGAAGTTAGGTAATGATGTTTCACTTTTTCTCGATCTTGATTAAATGGGTTTAACTTAGGGCCATCCGCATAGCACCTCTGTTTAGAGCTTTTGTTTTTGGGTGTCTCCTGCTTTTGATTTTAGATATTGTGAAAGTTTAAGTTTTTAAAGAGTTTGATTTTTATTTTTTAGGCGTTTTATCCCTAAAGGATTCAATAGAAATATAAATTTTTCAAAAAATAATCAAATAACAAAAAATATTTTTAAATATATCAATCAAATAATAAAAATATCAATTTTTAAAAAAAATTAATTTTTTTAAAATTTTTTTTAAAAAAAAATCATTTTTAAGAAATTATTTTACTCCAATCGGACGATGCTAAAAATAATTAAAAAATGATACTGACAAATAAAAGTGACCCGAGTGGAGAGAGTAGCATACAGCTTTTCGACTTCTCCCTGTCCAATTTCGCCTTAATCTATTTTGTCCAACTACTAGCTGTCTATTGACATTGATTGAGGATATTAAAAATATTATATAAAATAAAATTTTTTATTTGTAATATCTTGCTCTAACTAGTGATTCGTTTACAATTTAGTTAAGACAAAGTGGTCATTCTAACTCCGTACAACGAGGAGCCGTCGAGTGGAGTGTCGCTGTCGCGTTTTCTCGTTTGTGAAACAAAATTAGAATTTTTTATACAAAATACTTGATAAAAATTAGACTTGCTTATTTAGTTCGAAGTGATAAAAAAATTAAATTTAAATCATTTTTATGTATGTTTTAATCAAAATTAAAACATATAAAATTCATGAATAACGGACTGGATCCCAGTGCGGTTGTCAAAAATGTTGTTCAATGGGTCAAAAAAGAATTACACTATTTTTTGTTAGGTTTTTTTTTGCTCTGTCAAATAAGAATGAACCATTAACGGCAAAAAGAAAACCTTGGAAGATCGTCTGAGTACAAAGGTTCAGGACCACAAAGAGGTCACAGACCTACAAACAAACAAAGCGATGAGTCGAAACATAGCACATTTCACTTCTGTTAACTCCAATCTTGGCTAGAGAATATGCAAAAAAGTCATCTTCCCTGAAGAAGTTGACAAATTCCACTCTCACAATTTCTACCTTTAGGCTATCAATTTCATTAAGAAATTTTATTAAAATTCTTAAAATAATATGTTTTTCTTTTCTCAAACATCCATATCTTTATTTTTTCAGTATATTCTTTATTTTTTTCAATCATTTATTATTTTATATTTCGTAATCCACGAAATTAAAAAAAAAATTAAATATATAAAAAGAGATTGAAAATTATCTTTTAAAACACACATGATATGAAAATTTTCATACAAAATATTTAAATAATTACAATGTGGTTACAAAATTTTAGTACAAAGAGTAAAAAGAAAAGGATAATTATCTTTTATGGCAATAAAAAAAATAATCTTATTTGAAAATGAATATTTTAAATTTTACAAGTGAGATTTACGGATTAATGCAAATTGATTAAGATATATCTAAAAACTCGATCATCAATATATATAGAAAATAATAATCCCAAAAAATTCAATGTAAAGATATCTTTCTAAAATTGAAGTAAAGAATTTTCATATTTTGAAAATAATCATTAATATATCAAATACATATCTTCAATATATGTATTCAAACAATTATTCGTTATCTCTTATTCGTTAAAGTAACAAAATTTTCATTATTTTTTTTTTTTACTGATAAAGTTCTTTGTATACTTTCAATAAAATCTTGACTTAATGGCAAATAGAAAATCTTGAAACCTTGAGGTCTAATTTTTAAATTTCATGATGTTTGAGTTTGGTCCAATATTATGTTGGATTTATCCAACTATATGTCAGTTTGGTGTTTGGTTGGTTTATCTATTTGATATAATTCATTTTTTTTTGTTACAAGGAAAATATTTAATAACGGGAGATGTGATGAGGTTACTTGGATTCGAATTCAAGATTTATATTATGTCATAATTCATCTTAAACCATTCCGTTAAGAGGTTGTTAGCTATTTGATATAATTCATCGGTTTCTTATGTGTAATATTAAAATATGATCATAATTTATAAGTTAATCCTTAATGATACAAATGTCCATCCACTAATAATAATAATAATAATAATAATAATAATAATAATAATAATAACAAGTTATGTTTGAGACCAAATTACGTTTGAAAGATCAAGGATTAAAACGACAAGCAGCTTAAATTCAAAGTTTAAGGATCGGTGGTGCCTATTAATTACTTTATAAAAAGTTTTAGATATTTCAAGAGAAAGTTGCATTTTTAGTAAATGCGTTTTTTATCTCATCAAAATTCTTTTTTTTGTCAGAATGTTATTATATTTTACGTAAATATTTGTTCTTTTAAATTCAGAGTTTGACGACCATAATTGTACAACAGATGATAAACAAAGAAAGAAAGAGGGCAACAAGTCTCCTTCACATGGACACCATTGCCTGTTCAACTTTTAATCATCCCACCCACACAAGATTTGAAACATAGAGATTAGAGGTCTGCAAGACGTAGTATTGAATTAATTTCTCAAACTTAACCTGAGTTAAAGCCATGCATCTGTCTCTTGTCGTCCCCCGTAATATTCCTGTCTCTTTACAAGAAGGAGCAAGAGGGTTCACGTCCATATAGTGGAATCTCATGCACATAATACATTGGGTTAGATTGGCTGCAGACTTTCGCTGCTGGCTTTTCCACTGCTGGCTTTTTACCATCCACGGTACTCACGCTCACCAGCTCCGCATGCCCCATACTCTTTCTTAGCAGAATTGTGAGCTTAACTGGATCAATCCCAACCCCTGTTACCTCTATTTGGCTCTTGTCATCGCCCTTTAAAGAAGCAGACTCCACTCCTGCAAACAAAACAATCAACAATCAGTATACATCAACAATAATAATGAACGAAAACCGGCTGGTTTTCCGTACCTACGAGACCGGCTGCAATATGCAAGGCCTTGGAGCGGCACTTCTGGCAATTCATAGTTACCTTCACTACCATCTTTTGCTGAAAAAAGAGAAGCAAAATTCAATTCAACACAAAAATCAATCATATTAGAAACTTCTTTTTCTATGTAATCCATAATTCATTTCCATACCTTCATAGTTTCGTTTATCTCTTGGTAAAAACGATAATGGCGTATATATGAAGGAAGAAGCTAGCGGGGCTTGATTTGTCTAGGCCGAGATAACTAAATTCTGTTGGTATTTATAGACAGTACGGGATTGAGTTGGCTTAAGGGCTATGGAAATTTCTTTGCAAGTTGTTGAAACCGTTCGTTTTATGATAAATTAGGTGACCCTACCAGGTTTACTTCGTCAGCTTTCATCCCTACTACTATCAAACAAAAACACTCGTATATGAAACCTTGATTATATTTTTTATGGCTATGACTTGAGATCATCATTGTTGCATAAAGAACATGCCCAATATCTATTTGATTTCTTTAATAATCATAAAGTGCTTAATGCTGGCATTAACAGAAGACAACACAACTTCAGCAGCTCAGCAAGTGATAGCTCAGCAAATGAGGAAACCAACTTATCCAGCTCAGCAAGTGATAAGACTGATGTATCTTGAGTTAGTTAGTTACTTGAGAACTTGATGTATATATACCAGACAGTTGTTAGTTTTTGTAATCAATCAATTTTTTTCATTCCTCAATCAATGAAGTCTTTGATTCTCCAAGATTCAACATGGTATCAGAGCTTGTAAATTCTTTTTGAAATCTCCATTCGAGATTCATCTTTTTCTTCTTTTCTTCTTATATCGACCAGTTACAAGATGGTGGAAATAACAAATGATGTTTCCAATCCATTTCATCTTCACGAAAGTGAAAATCCAAGCTTAGTTCTTGTTTCCCCTGTTTTGAATGGCTCAAATTACCATTCATGGTGTTGATCTATGAAAGTTGCCTTTCTTTCCAAGAATAAACTTAAGTTTGTCGATGGTAGCATTGAAGTTCCAGCCAAGACAGATCCAACGTTCCCAGCCTGGGAAAGATGCAACACAATGGTATTGTCTTGGATCATTCACTTTGTTTCACCCTCAATTGCTCAAAGTGTAATTTGGCTTGATACAGCTAAAGATGTTTGGAATGACTTTAAAGATCGGTTTGCACAAGGAGATGCTTTCAGAATATTAGATCTTCAGGAGGAAATTTATTCATTTCATCAAGGATCTTTGAGTGTCACAGATTACTTCACACACTTAAAGATTCTGTGGGATGAGTTCTTGAACTTGAGGGTAATACCTTCTTGTACCTGTAATCCACAATGCAAGTGTGAGGCCTTGGTTCTTGCAAGAAAATACCAGCAGAATGATCAAGTTATCAGATTTTTAAAAGGATTGAATGAGTCCTTTTTGATAGTGAGATCCCAAATAATGTTGATGGATCCACTTCCCCCAATCAACAAAATGTTTGCTTTGGTAGTTCAGCAAGAAAGACAGATCAACTCTCAGATGATTTCATCCAAATCAGTTAGACCTAGTGCCTTTCAAGCCAAATCCATTATGGCAAATAATCCACAAGCTTCTGTGTTCAAGAAACAGTCCAAGTTCAACACAAAGAGACCAGTTTGTACCTATTGTGGATTTCAAGGTCATACCACGAAAAGTGCTATAAGAAGTACTGTTACCCTCCTGGATATAAACCAAAACCAAAGTTTAACAGCAGTGTCAATCAGGAAGAGGGTTCACTTCACTTCCAGGAGAATTCTGATGTGTTGAACAAATCTGGACATGTTGAAAAAGTTAGTCCAGTAGCTTTTACTAAAGACCAATATGGTCAGATAATTGCAATGTTGAAATCAAATAAGTTGTCATCTTCTTCAAACAATCATGCTAAGACAATCAATGCTACTTTCACTCCCTTCCCAGAAAGCCAAGGTATGCATATAGCCATCTGTACAATTAATACTAGTAATAATTCATTTCATAATTCTACTTGGATATTTGATAGTGGTGCTACAGACCACATAGTTTGTTCACTCTCATTCTTTGAGTCTTACAAAACTATTAACAATGCCATGGTCAAATTACCAAATGGTAATCATGTTTTTATATCACACCTTGGAACAGTCAGACTTTCTCCATTTTTACTACTAACAGAAGCCTTATTTATTCATGAATTTAGTTTCAATCTTATATCTTTTAGCAAATTAACCAAGGCTATTTATTGTATTGTGCTATTTTAAAAGGAATTTTGTATTGTACAAGACCTCAAGTGCTGGAGGATGATTGGTTTGGGTAAGCAAGTGCATGGTCTTTACAAGTTAATCCAAACCCAATCTTGCACGTAGCATACTTCAACATCTGATGCTCAAAATTCATTGTCATTACCTGTTCGATGTAACTCTGTGTCAAAACCTATAGATATATGGCATTACCGCCTAGGACATGTTTCTTATCCTCGAATCAAACTATTTCAAGATCTGGATCCTTCAATTTGTGTAAAAGAGAATCTAATATGTGATATATGTCATTTTGCAAAACAAAAAAGAAATCCATTTCCAATTAGTAACAGTGTCAGCAGAAACTATTTTGAGCTAGTCCATATTGACGTTTGGGGCCTTTATCACATACCATGCATATATGGATATTCATATTTCTTAACTGTTGTAGATGATTACAGTAGGAGTACATGGACTTTCCTTATGAAAAGAAAATCCTCTGTCAGACTTCTCATTGAACAATTTTGTAACTTTGTTGAAACTCAATTTTCCATTAAAATAAAATGCATTAGATCAGACAATGGAGAAGAATTCAATATGAAATCATTTTATGCATCTAAAGGAATCATACATCAGACCTCATGTGTACAGACTTCACAGCAAAATGGAATAGTCGAAAGAAAACATTGAACTCTTTTAAATGTAGCTAGAGCCTTGAGATTTCAAGCATCACTACTAGAAGTATTTTGGTCAGATTGCATACTTCATGCCACTTATATAATCAACTGGGTACCATCTACTGTAATTAATAATAAAACATCTTTTGAATTACTTTACAATACAAAACCAGATTTCTCACTTCTTAAGGTTTTTGGATGTCTTTGTTTTGCAACAACTTTATCTCATAACAAATTCAAATGTGATCATAGAGCAAGAAAGTATATTTTTTTTAGGATTTTTACCTGGAAAAAAGAGCTATAAGCTATATGATCTTCATTCCAGACAAGTGTTTGTTACAAAGGATGTTACATTCTATGAACATGTTTTCCCATTTCAAAACATTACACATTACTCATATTCATCTCCTTCAAATACATTTGTTCTTCGTACACCTATCATTGAAGTTGTTCAACCATCCTCTGACCTATTTGAATCCTTACATTCTACTCCTTTACCAGCTTCAAATCCTACTGAAATACCAGAATCTGGCCCTTCTCACACCGATCAATCTTCTCCTCATCTATTCTTACTACCTATTCCTCAAACTAGAAAATCCACACAAACAAAAACTCAGCTAAGGTACTTGTAGGATTATCATTGTAACTTGACTTCTCATGCTTCCCAATCTACTCCTTTTTCAGCACTTGGTTCTCAATGCAAGATTCAAGGTACTCCTCATTCTCTTTCTTAAGTTCTATCATATAATAGATTATCTACTAATCATAAGGCTTTTACTCTTCATTGAACCAAAAACCTACAACCAAGCTGTCAATTATGATTGTTGGAGAACTGCCAAGCAAAATGAGATTGATGCATTACAGTTAAATGATACTTGGGATTTAGTAGAGTTGCCACCCAACAAACAAACAATAGGTTGCAAATGGGCGTATAAAATCAAGCATAAAGCTGATGGTTCTATTGAAAGGTTCAAAGCCCGTTTGGTTCCAAAGGGGTATACACAGCAGCATGGGGTTGACTATCTTGAAACATTCTCTCCAGTGGCTAAAATGACAACCATCAGAACCTTACTAGCAGTTGCAACAGCCAAGAACTGGTATCTCCATCAATTGGACATCAATAATACCTTCCTCCATGGTGATTTAACAAAGGAAGTATACATGGATCTTCCACCTGGTTTCTCTTCAACTTCTCCAAATCAAGTCTGCAAACTAAAAAAATCCATCTATGGCTTCAAGCAGGCCAGCCGACAATGGTATGCCAAACTATCTGATGCCTTGTTCAACCAAGGTTTCTACCAGGCTCCAATAGATCCTTCTTTGTTCTTAAAGTCTACTGGTTCTACATTCACAGCTCTGTTGATTTATGTTGATGATGTGATAATAGCAACTAATGACCTTTGTAGACACCCCATTTTGTCCGGGGTCTTTTAATGTTATTGGGCCTATTGAGTTTGATAATTAGAAGATGAATCTAATTTTTGTATTACTATCTTGTTTATTATTAAAAAAAAATAAAAATGAAAAGAAAATAAAAAATAGAAAAAAAATAACAAAAATAAAGTGATCAAAGAAGGGAAACTTGGAAAAAAATCAGAATCTTAAAACAAAGGCAAAGTCAAAAATTTGAAAATTTTAGAAAGAAAATCAAAATCAATGAGTGAATCAAGTGAGAATTAATGAAGATATAAGTCAAACTCAAATTGGTGCATGGATGGAAAGGAAATAAAGTTGGTTTAATACTTGTATCAAGAAAAGGAAGGAAAATTAAATAAATAAGGGGAAGGATACACGATTTTGAAAAAAAAAAAAGATCTCCAGGGGATAGCGGGACCACCTTCCTCATGACTCTCGCTACATCCCTAGCTTAAGCCTTCTTGCTATAAAAATTCTGGCCTCATAATTAATTGGGGAGGAGAGGAAAAACCCTAAGGGGGCTCTTAGTCACAAAAGCTGCCATCCGCATCATCATCCTTATTGCCTCTGTCATCTTCAACTCTGCTTCTAGCAATGCCACTGCCCAAAACCATTTTCTTCTACCACTGTCATCGCACCTTTCATCGCTGTCCCTATCATCATCCTCGCTACAGCCCCGTTGTCCCAACCTCGTACAACATTGCATGAACCACTGGCCTGTATACTAACCCCTGCCATTACTACTCTGTTTGCACGCCTCTGCATCCATCCGCTCCGCTACACCGTATCACACCTTGTTTCATCGTCTTCATCACTGCACCGTGCATCATCACTATTCTTTTGGCTGCTACATCGCACTACTTGGCCACATGTTCCTGCTGCAGCACCATTTCCACGTGAAGAGGAGAAGTGAACGCTGGAGAAGAAAGGAAACTTCAATAAAAAAAATATATCTTCAAGAACACCATTATTTTGAGCCACCATCACCAGGGTTCGACCGCTGCTGCCTTCGATGGCTCCTTGTGCTAAGATCGGCGTGATAGCCAAGCCAAGTTACCCCTTTGCTTCCTTGTTGACATTGCTGAAACGTTGCTGCCCTTCAAGTCGCCAGCTTAGTTGCTGCTGCCAACGCTGACCTTGTCGTAGTGTCGCAAATTCCTTTACAGGTTTTCTTGCTGCATGCACATTGCCTAGCAAATACCTCTGTTTGCAACGGTTTTGGCCTTTCTTTGCTACAGTGTTTTCCCATCTGCACCATTGTTCTTGTAGCACGTCATCATATTAAAAGAAAAGTGGAAAGTGTAAGTGAATAACAAGGAAATAGGGCAAGTAAATTCATTTTCAGGTTCTTTTCTTTTCTTCTTTACTTATTTTATTAATTAATTAGATGATGACTTTAATAGTTAATTTGCTAATAACGATGTGGTATATTTAAGTTTGTATCATGACTATATTTTAATAGATTAATATGAGCAATAATGTGCATGTTGGTTGAAACTAGAAATTAATTAATGGAAACTCGTAGAATAGTTAATTTGAGCTAAAGATTTGTTAATTTTGTATTTGATTTGTCTAAAGTTGATCTAGTTGCAAGATGATATTTTTATATGTTTGCATTAGGATTTAATTAAATCATGTGATTGTATAATTTATATGATTGTTTTTTTTTTTAGGAATTGATTTTTAGGAAATAAGACCCTTAAAAAAATATTATTAAAATTCGAACTACAAAAAATAAATTAAATAAAAAATTTAAAATCCAGATATGAAGATAAAGATGAGTTATTCCGACGATGGAACTCCGAGAGGATTGTGATTGAGTAATATTCTCGGAGAACTTAAGGTGAAGAGGTTCTTTTTAAGTCTTACCAGCTTGATGAAAGATTTAAAAAAATATTTTCGATATTTAAAATTCAAATTTATTATTAAAAATCGAAATAAGAATCAATTAAAATAAATTGCAATTAAAAGAATAAATAATCAAATTAGAAATAAAGAATTATAAAAATTAATATATTTAGAAATAAAATAGAATAAAATAATAAAAATACAAATTATCCGACGACGGAGCCTCTTCAAGAAAGGCAATTGGTCCTACTTGAAAACTCTTGAGGTGAGAAAAAAACTTTTAAGTTGTCCAACCAGCTTGATGGAGGAGACTTAAAAGATTTTTTTAATATTTAATTATATCGAAATTAAAGTAAAAGGCAAAATTAGGATAACCTTAGATTATTTGGTACCATTTTAGGATGGATGTTGTGAGGGTGCTAATCCTTCCTCACACGTAATCGTACCCCGAACTTAGAACTTTTAACGTAGACCAAGCCTTATCCTTAGTTTGAATAAGTGACCAATCACACCTAGGTTAGAATGGTTGGTGGCGACTCCATAGTTTTGTGTCTAACTATTAGGTTTTCTAAAACTTAATACGTTATGACAACCTTGAATCCATTTCTACTATGAAGTCTTACTTGGATTCGGCATTTAAGATCAAAGACCTTGGTCCCCTCAAGTTCTTTCTTGGACTTGAAGTTGCTCGAACTAGCAAAGGTGTCAATCTCTACCAAAGGAAATACACACTTGACCTTCTTCAAGACTTTGGATTTCTTGGATGTAAGCTTGCGAAGACTCCTATGGCATCTAATCAGAAGCATAATATCCATGCTGAGGCCCAATTACTAGCTGATTCAACCTATTATAGACAGCTCATTGGAAGACTTCTCTGTATCTCACCACTACTTGACCATATATCACGTTTGTTGTTTTACAGCTGTCTCAATACCTAGACAAGCCAATAGATCAGCATATTCAAGCAGCTCACAGAATTCTTCGATATTTGAAGTCCTCTCCACGTCGAGGCCTCTTTTATCCTGCCAATTCTGATCTTCATTTAAAGGCATTTTCAGATTCTGATTGGGCTGCATGTCCAACCTCTAGAAAGTCCATCACTGGATTTTGTATCTTCCTTGGCTTAGCCTTAATTTCATGGAAGTCCAAGAAACAAGCCATTGTCTCCAAATAATCTTCTGAGGCAGAGTATCGAGCCATTGCCTCTACCACTTGTGAACTCCAATGGCTCCATGAGGAATGCTAGCGGCAGATGAATTACCAGTCGCCTTCTAACACTCGCTGTTTCAAAAAACCACGTCGTCATTCTTTTTTAACTCCAAACCGGTTACCTGCTATACAAGTTTCTAAGACTTCTCACATACTATAGCTAAAAGCCTCTCAAGTACTCTTCCCATCTAGTTTTTGGGAATTTTAAACAAGCAAAAAAAAAGTTCTCTACAACTTAAACGTGGGAAACAAAAAGAAAAAAAAAATCCTAACTTGATATTTTTCCTTCCATTTGAAATTATCAGGTAAAATTAAACCTTTTCTTTTTTTTGTTAAATCAAGTATATCATGTTAAAAAATATTATTTCTTCTATTTTTTTTCACATTTTTTTATTTCATTCATGGCAATTTTTGAAAAGCCATTCACCAAAAAATATGTTTTTTTATAATTTACCTTGAAATATATAATAACTATGTAAAATTTACGATAGTAGCTTTATTTTCAAGTAGTGTGTAAAATGTATAATAAATGTACGAATTTAGGGCTTATATAATTTTTATTTTTTTTATATGTTATAAGAAATGCTTTAATATTTGACTTAAGGCAACAAAATGCTATGTTTTTATCTCTTTCATTATATGTAATATTAGTAAAACAACACTAATTGCCCAGGCCCCATGAATGCAACTAGATCCATAGTTTACATATAAATTAGATAAACAATTTATTTTAGCGATGGCAATGGGTATCCTATAAACTTGTATCCGACACTATCCGATCCGTTTGGTTCGGGTGGTATTCGAGTAGTGAAATTACTACCCATTATGGGTTTGGGTAAGGTTTACGTAGTTATCTTAAGGTATCCGTTACCCAAACCAATTATAAATAATAATAATTAATATAATATTTATATTTTTTTATATATATTATTTATTATTAATGTTGTATTTAATTAAATTAATTCTTTAAATATTATAATTATGATTTTTAACTTTAATTTATTTTTGTGAATTAAATTAAATTTATTAATTTAATTTTTTAATTAAGTTATTCTAAAATTGATTTTAAATTTAAATTTGAATGTTAAATTTTGACTTAATAAACGGGTAGTTTAATTTTACCTGATAATTTCAAATGGAACGAAAAATATCAAGTTAGGATTTTTTTTTCTTTTTGTTTCCCACGCTTAAGCTGTAGAGAACTTTTTTTTTTTGCTTGTTTAAAATTCCCAAAAACTAGATGGTAAGAGTACTTGAGAGACTTTTAGCTATAGTCTGTGAGAAGTCTTAGAAACTTGTATAATAGGTAGCCGGTTTTGAGTTAAAAAAGAATGACGACGTGGCATTTTGAAACAACGAGTGTTAGAAGGCGACTGGTAATTCATCTGCCGCTAGCATTCCTCATGGCTCCATTATCTTCTTCAAGATCTTCAAGTCCCTCACCCCAAACCTGTTGCTTCGTTTTGTGACAACAAATCTGCTCTTCATATTGCTGAAAACCTAGTTTTTCATGAACGTACCAAGCATATCGAAATAGATTGCCATATCATTCGACAAAAAATCAAAAGTGGTTTACTTCATCTGCTTCATGTATCTTCACTTGATCAACTTGCAGATTTATTCACAAAGCCTCACACCTCTGCATCTTTAGCTCATTTTATTTCCAAACTAGGCCTACAAGACTTGTATGCTCCAGTTTGCGAGGGGCTAATAGAAGACAACACAGCTTCAGCAGCTTAGTAAGTGACAGCTCAGCAAGTGAGGAAACCAACTTATCCAGCTCAGCAAGTGATAAGACTGATGTATCTTTAGTTAGTTTTTAGTTAGATAACAGTTAGTTAGTTACTTGAGAACTTGATGTATATATACCAGATAGTTGTTAGTTTTTGTAATCAATCAATTTTCTTCATTCCTCAATCAATGAAGTCTTCGATTCTCCAAGATTCAACAGGCATCGTCGGTAAGAGGACGATATCCCAACTTATGAGAGCACTATTTATTGTTTTATTTTAAACCAATGATTAAATTATATAAAAAGGATAATATTGTTATATTCTTAATGAAGTCCTCTATAAGAATGAGATTCAACTAGACCTGGCAATCTTAGACACGATACAAATACACGACACGAACACACGACACGAATAAATGACACGAGGTGACACGAGATGACACGGGGTTAAAATTAAGTAAAATTAATATATGAATGTGGTAAAAGCTAAAAATAACATTTTGAGTTTTTCGTGTCGACATGAATTTTTTACACGAATACACGACACGAACATGACACAAACACGGTTTTACATGACACAAAAACGAATTTTTGACACGAATCGCCAGGTCTAGATTCAACTCATCCGACTTCAATTTTTTAACTTACTATTAATAAAGATCAAATTATTTTGAAATTACTATTAATTTAAATATTTTAGTCAATTATATTTGATTTATTTAATAATATTTTTAATTTCAAAATCATGCATATAATTTTTATTTCTATTAATATAATCATAATTTTTTACTATTAAGATCTTTTGACAGTAAATAATTAGTTATTTTAATTTTATTTTTATAAATTTTTGTTAGTATTGCAAAGGGAAAGTTGTGTATAATGACATTTTTCAAACACCACAATGAGAAAGTTTTGTGCACTGAATTGTCTTTTTTTATTTAATAAAGAAATAAATAATATATATGTATATGATTTATACATATGCACTACATTACAAGATACAAAATAACTGGATATGTTTACATGCACGCTTACATGAACAATTTCTTCTAAAAATGCATAAAATAATTTCTAAATTCATTTATATTTTAAAATTCAAGTTTAGAATAGGCCAAAATTTTGTATTTGAAATTTGAAAATGTATAAAATTTTATAAAATACCAAAGTTAAAATGGATCAAAAATCGTTTTTTAAATTACTATTTATTAAAGTTATTTTAGCCACTAAATTTATTTTGTTTTATAATCTTTTTAACTTCAAAATCATGCATACCTATTTTATCCGTATTAATTTAATTATAATTTTTTAATATTAAGATCTCCTTAGACGAAATAATCAATTATTTTCATTTCATTTTCATAAATCTTTGTATCCCTTTTAGGATCAATTTTAGCATTCCATAGCTACTTAAACTTGAGTTAATTTTAATCGAAGTATTAGAGTTTCATGATATGTTAATTTTTTTTGTAAAATGAACATCCAAGAGTAAGTTATGTTAATTTAATTAAAAAATAATTCAATTAATGTACAAATAAATTTACTAAAATTTAAATTACTTAAAGAATTTGAGACCCTAATATTAATTGCCATTGACATTATTGAAGTATATATTCATTTCTAATTACGCACAAAATAAGAAGATTTAAAAAAATATATATACAGTCAATAATTCACAAAGTGTTATTTCATTAAAAAGTAAAATTTAAACAGTATTCTGACTTTTAAAAATAAATATTAATAAAGTTCCTTAATTTATTTTGTGGTTTATTGACAATGTATAAATGCTATACAAATATTAATGAGATAACTTTACTCATTATTTTAATTATTAATTTATTTATATCAAATGATATAACTTTACTCATATTTTAGTTGTTAATTTATTTATATAAAAATTTTGTGAGCTGTGATTTCTTTTTTTTTTTATAAGAAACTATTTGATAATTGGATATAGGGTGGGTTGCTTAGGTTCGAACCCAAGACTTATAATGCAACATAACTTTTCTTTAATCACTCAATTAACAAATAATTAGCTTTGTGGATTGTGATTTCCTTTGCACCACATGAGGTCAAAAACTAATGTCTTATCTTTTCAAGAATTAGTGGGTTATCAAAAACTAATGCCTTATCTTTTCAAGAATTATTGGGTTATCATCTTATTCTTAGCCTTAACCACCACTCAACAATAATACCCAATTGAATGTACTACCTATATTTTTATGCAATATATATTTATAATTTTTTTTGAAAACTCAAAAAGTTTTATTGATAAAAGATCTATCTTACATCTAAGCAACCAAATCTGAGTTTCTAGATACTCCACATTTGACAACAAAATCCGTAAGATCAGTTGCATCTCTGAAGATTTGAACAAAAGGAATGGGAATGGAATATCTCTCAACCCAAAATAAAGATTATGCGATTTGTTAATTAAGTTATTATTTTAAATATTTTTAATCCCATTCCAGCATTTGCTCCACTAAGTTGAAAGGAATAAAATGTTAAACCGACTCTCTGTTTTTGGCACAGCAAATTGAGCTATCATCTAATCATTGAGTCAAATTCTGTTGAACAAACCATTGTTATGTGTAACTATTTATGTAACATACCACATTCTTCTTTTTTTTTGGTGGAATATGTAACATACCACATTCGAAACTTATAATTAAGCCTTAATTATATATGTCAACCCACTATTTATAAATATTAAATTACATTTGAAAAGATAGAGATTAAAATGATATGCAGTCCAAAATTTTAAAATTACAAGTTGTTATTTATTTTAATTAATCTAAGGTATTTCAAGACAAACTTGGCATAGCTTTACGAATTTAACGGACTTACTAAAACTTTAATTTTTTGAAAATATTATTATATGTTCACATGTGTTGCATGTGAATACATTTTTAAATATATATTATTGATATATTTTTAAACTATAATTATAATAGATAAATAAATAAATAAATAAATAAATAAGCTTTTAATTAGTAAGTGATTTAAAAATAGAGGTTCACATCCGTCAATATTAAAAAAAGCTTATACTGTGAAATTAAGATACTAGGCGTATTAAAAAAATAATTACAAGTAAAATTATTCATTAAAATAAATTAAAATTTGAAAAATTATATAATTATTATCGAGTGTGTTAATATGGAAAATATTAACTAAAGGACATGGAAATCAATATGAGTAATTTAATTTATGATAATTTAAATTCAAATATTCCTCTTAGTTTGAAAATCGATAAATTATGATTATAAAAACAAAAGAGTAAAAATGTCATGTTATAAAAAAGTGGCAAATAAGCTGGCTCGAGTGAATTTGTTTTCGAGTTCAAGTTTATTTTGAGTTTGGATTATTTCAAGTTCAAATAATTATGATTGATTTGAATTTGGACGATTTTGATAGGTTTGCATAATTATGAGAATTTACAAGTTATGTACATGTTGATTATTTTAAACGTAAAAATTAATTTTTTTTGCTCAGCGAATAAAATAGGATTTCATTAATTGAAAACAACGTATACGGTATACCTAAAACAATTAGGTAGAGCTTTTATAAGATAGAGCTCCTAAACATAACAGACAGCCCCCAAATAAGACACCTGAAACAATCAGGCAGAATAGAAGAAACATCAAAACATTAACAACGCATAACAGACAGCCCCCGCAAATAAGATAGAGCTCCTATCTTGGGAAGCCAATTAGAGATCCGAGAAACCAAAGGAGATTGTGAAGGAGGTAATTTGAGGAAAAAAGAGAAAGTCTTTCTTTGAGTAGTTAATTACTTAATTTGGATTTTTTTTAAAATAGTGTTTTAAACCAATTTTTTATCATCAAATTGGACACAGTGGACGAAAATATTGCATGGGGCAACATCAGCAAAAATGACGTGGGGCAAAATAATTCAATGTCTCATATGGGTCACACATGCGTGTAATGCTCTTCTAGAACTCTATCAGAAAAAATCTTAATAATTCAATGTCTCACATGCGTCACACATGCGTGTAATGCACTTCTCTAACTCTATCAGAAAAGAATCTTAAATTGTTTTATCTCCGAAACATCATTTCCTGATTTGGAACAAATAATTGGTTGTTAATTGGGACTCTCTCCAAAACTATATCTTAAATTAAGCATTTAGTTATTTTTTTTAGGTTAAAAGCTATTTCCCTTCAAATTTGAAACAACAAAATTTTTTTATCAATTATTTACCCTGCACTTTCCATGCATGCTACTTAAATTTTACAAGTGAATTTAAAAATGACACAGTTCAATGAATTAGAAATAAATAAATCGTTAACATGACATAATTACTAGTGAAATTTAAGAACTTCATTACAGTGCATAAGGTAATAATTTATGTAATTGCATTTTACAGTGAATGGAGAAACAGGATCTAAGATGCCAATGGGAGCATCAGCAGAAGCTCAATTAAGGGTCAAAATATATAGTGACTTATCTTTAAATCTTAAATACACTAAAGTAATATAAGTTTGACATTTGACTCCTTCCACCTTATATTGGGCTTATGATTTCTGGCTGCTACTTTGAACCATACAACCAATCAAACACCATTTGCATGAGAATTAATGGACTATGCTTATCATTGCTCTGCTCATAATTGAAAAAAAAAAAAAGCTTTATTTTTGAGATAGGACGATTTTAGATTTTACCCCAAAATTTTTTTTAATCGATTTAAGCAGGTTGAGTGCTTATCAAATAAAATATTTTCTTCCTATTTGGCAAAAAATTGACCACATGATATGAACTCTTTATTAGTAGTAAATGACATTTGTTACTTATTTTTTGATGGTATTTTTGTCACGCCACACCCTTCAATAAAAATAGATTAAGTGTTTTAATCTCACATCAAATATGAAAAGAAACAAAATACGATTGGCCATATAAGTGTTGCAATACACATCTTAATAAATCGGTTTTGAAGTGTGAGGGTTATGATAAAATGATAAAGTGATGTTTTGCATGGCTTCAAGACTTGGAATCAAGAATGTTTTCTCCTTATATAAAGGGAAACAAGAGAAAAAGTGAAATTTCAGTCTTTCTCCTCCAATTCCCTTTATTTGATATGAGCCAAAATTTTGGTTTAAAGGAAGTAGGAAAACAGAGAGATGAAAACAACATGAAAATTCACACATGTTAATCATTAATTTAATTGTACGCCATACAGGAGACATTAAACTTAAAAATCAGACTTTCACTATTATAATTGTACAACAGATAAGATCACTTCTACACCATTGCCTGTTAACTTTTACACATGAAACATAGAAGTCTTAATTACAGGTTGATCATATACCGCTGCAAGACATAGTATTAAATTTCTCAGACTCAGCCTGAGGAAAGTAATTAAAGCCATGCATGCATCTGTCTCTTCTGTTGTCCCCTGTAACATTCCTGTCTCTTACAAGATGGCGCAAGAGGGCTCTTGGTGCTGGGCATATCCATATGATGGCACCTCATACACATAATAAGGTGGATTATATGGCCACACATACGCCGCTGGCTTTTCCTCCTCTTTCTTCTCTTCCTTCTTTTGGCCATCCACGGCACTCACGCTCACCAGCTCTGCATGCCCCACACTCTTTCTTAGCAGCCTCGTTAGCTGAACAGGATCAACCCCATCCCCGGTTAGCTCTATTTGGCTTTTGTCATCGCCTTTTAAAGAAGCAGACTCCACCCCTACAAACAAAAGAATCAACAATCAGTATAAAAGTTTTTTCCAGAATTTATCATCAGAATGAATGAAAACCAAAGTTGGCCTCAGCTGGTTTTCAGTACCTGAGAGACCGACTGCAATTTTCAAGGCCTTGGAGCGGGACTTCTGGCCATTCATGGTTACCTTCACGACCATCTTTTGCTGGAAAAAGAAAAACAAATTCAATTCAATACCAAAATTAATCAAATAAGAAACTTCTTTGCCGATATAATTCAAGATTCATTTCCATACCTTCATATTTTCGTTTGTCTGTTAAGATTGCAAGAGAGTAGCAAAAACGATAGTACTATGAAGGAAGAAGCTAGAGAGGAACTAAATGCTGTCTTATTTTGTGTTGGCCGAGGTAACCAAATCTTGTAGGCATTTATTGTCTGGGAAGAATTTTGCTTACGGCCTACGAATATATCTCTGCAAGTTCCAGAAGCCGTTGATTTTTGTCATTGAGGTGAGCCCACCAGGTTTACTTCGTCAACTCCAAACTTCGATTCTGTACTCTGCATTAGGAGGGCGGGCGTACACACTGCCAAGCCATCTTTATCGCATTCCCACTTTTAACATTTAAGGCATCGTTTGGTCAGCGCAATGTAAGTTTTTCTATCGGAATATTACTTTTTCGTAATTGTTTGCTTTAGTTTGATTATAAAATTTTTCTCTGCACTGTGAATGATACATTCTCAACGTTGCCAAAGAAAAGTGACGTTTTTTTTTTCTTTTATCCTCAATTATAATTTTGAATCATTTTTTTTGTCTCTTAAAATTATAAAATAAAAGTGTTTTATTATGTTACAATCTTACATACCTCTTCTTCTTTTGAGAGATATTTTTAATCCAACTATTAAATATTATTTAAATATTATTTATATGTTAAATAAATATTTACATATTAAATAAACAAATAATTTACATGTTAGATAAATAAATTATATATTTAGAGCTAAATAATTTAATATATTAAATAAATAAATAAACAATTTAAATATAAATGTTTGTCTTATGTTATTCACTTAACACAATTAATAATATAATTGTTAATGATAATATAGTAAAATATGTCATTAGTTATTCTTACATTATCTCAACTACACATAAGAATTTTACCTTTTTCCCAATTAAATCAAATACAGGAACTAAACATTCCGAAAATTTTTAAACATACAATATTTTGGCCGTAATTGAATTTTGAAAAATAATCTAATTTTTGGAGAACCAAATAGCCATTAGATAAAATGGTATTTTAACGTTTATGGTTATAACTTAATTTGCATGATGTCAAGTGTTCGAATTTCTCCGGATGAGAAAGAAACTGTGTGGATCTTGTTAAGTGATCCAAACCTAAAACGGACAGTACGAATGAGTAAAGTGACTCTGTTCAGTGAACTGAAGCTTTACATTAAAGAAGAAAAAAGGCATACTCAATATCAATTTAATTTTTTATAAAAACAAAAATATATTGGTTGTGGTCATGAATCAAGATAAGGCCACTGTTCTGACAAATAACCCAGTGTAATTTAAAATTTAAATCCGTTTATTTATTCATTAAATTCATGATTTTTCTTGTTTTCCTCCTAAATATCTTTGCCTTTTTTTTCTGCATTCTTATTTTATTTTTAAAACTATAAAAAATTAAAACAATGAAAAGTTGTATTTGCTTATGTTTTTCACCTAAAGTGTATGTGCTTACTGCTTATGGCCAACAATATCTAAATCCTTTGACTATGTTAGCATCACACTTAGATTTTTTTTAATTAGACAAATTAATTAACACACATCAGTAATCAAAAGTTAATTAGTTGATTTTAATTATCATGAAATTTTTATATAACTTACTTGCTTTTAATTACTGGTGTGTTTTCTGATTAAAAAAAAGGAACTTCACCAATTAATAGATCCCTATATAAAATATATATAATTCAAAGATTTTATAAAAATTTGTTTTAAAAAAAAATCAAACTCTATTGCCTAAATCTCTGGTGTGATGTGCTCGGTTAGCTATGAACATTGATATTTAAAAATTAATGATTCCTAAATCCCAACCCCTTGAAAATGACCCCCACCACGGAAACACAAAGACTAAACAAACTCAATCTCTCGTACAATCTTATTTTTTGGTATTAAAACTCTTACGTAATTAATTTAGAGAAACAATTGAAAGAATAAGGCATGTAAAACAAAGAGTTAGTTGAATGTGAACCTCTGTTGAATATTAGTACTATATTTTTTAGATAAAAGGTTATAAAAATAAACAACAATAAATAAATTAAACTGAGAAAGTTTTGTTGGAAGAAAAAGTTGAGTCAAAGTTCTTTCTTTCCTTTATTTTTTTTGAATAAATTAGATTATTTTTGTCACTTTAGATTAGTCTTTCACGAGGTAGAGGGCGTGACCTTTCTTCCCAACTCATTGGCCTTTTTTATTTTTTTTTTGACATTTAGAAATTAATCAAATAAGAAGAAACATTAAACTATATTGGTGTAAAATTAATTTGTTTTATGTTTTTTTTTTATAATTTTGATTAATATTGTTTGTTATGATCAAATAAGAAGAAACATTAAGCATTATTTATGTATGTAGAATATAAAATTCAATGGTTGAACTAAAAAAATATAAATAATATAAATTATATATAAAAAAATTTAAAATTAAATTAATGTTATGCCGATATAAATTAATTCCTACTTGTTAATAATATATTAAATTAGATTAAGCTTTGCGTAATAAAGAAAACTTTAGCTTAATTGATTGGCTGATGATTCCTGGGTCAACTTGACTTAGTCATCTAGTCTTTAAATAAATCAGCTGGTCAAGTTGTATGAAACGTGAGACATGCTTAAGCTTGACAATGTATACATTTAAGGTGAGACTTACTTAAAGGTTTGAGGCAAAGCTCATAAACTTTATTAATGATAACTAATTACTTGAAAAATAAAATTAAAAATTGAAATGAAAATTTATTGATATAATTTCATGTAAAAACTAATTACATGTAAAAAAATTAATTAAAAAATAAAATCACAACTTAAAAATTTATCATAATCGTTCATAGAGCACAATATTTAAATATTAAACCAAATCAACAATCTCTAGCCTTCGGCAAGTTTGCATTTTTATTTAATTTAATTTTTATTTAATCATTTTGATTAAGGGCTAGTTTAAATGGGTGTGCGATCGGCTCTGATTGGATCCGGTGAGATTGAAAACAACAATGGCAGGGATATTAGTGTCAAATGGTGATGCGTTTGGATTCAATTGCAGTGATGACAGTGAGTGTTGGTGTACTTAGGAAAGGCAAGGGAGATTGGATTTTGTTGAATTCGGTTCATTACTCTATTTGTAGCCTGTGTATCTTGATCAGATTTGGTCCATAATTTCACGTGATTTTCAACCTATTTCTCTAACTAATTTTGGACACAATTATGTGATGGTTGGAATTGTGATTTTCTTGCCATAGTTACAAGCTCTCATTAAAATAAAAAAAGAGCTCTTTCCGATACCCAAGCACCATAATTCCATTTTGTAAAAACATCATCTATTGAGGCTTTGAGTGCTTGGAAGTGATTCAAGGAAGTCTGTCGATTTCATAAACTGGATCAACAACAGACAAATAGTAAAGTAATGGTTGGACGTTAGTTCGATCTTCAGCATGTTTTTCCACATACAGGCTATTAATATATTCATGTATGTTTAGAAACACGTTAAGTTGCATTTTTGATCTAACATTTGGCATTAGAGCAGTAGTATAATATCTATCTTGCTGGAGATTTAAAGAGAGAAGCCATTAAAGCTTCATTTTAAGCTTTTCATTTTCGGGTTTCTTAAAACCCATTTTGTTTTCATGTGTATTTTTGCTCAAAATTGGAGATTTGTTGCTGTAAAGCCTTTAGGGATAAAAAAAAACATGAAAAATGACAAAAACGGGACTGAAATGTGGGGTTTACTAGTCGGGTCGAGTTGAATACAACCAATTTTCTGCAAAAGCCTCGATCGAGCAAGGAAGGAGAATCGGGCGTGTGCGTGGAAAACAAGGTGCGTGCACTACACGCGCCAGCCTTGTTAAAGGGCAACTGAACCGAATAAAAAAAAATCAGCCATTATTTAGGCATTTTGCTGGGCCGGCCAATTTCTTTCATTTTGGGCTGTTTTTTGTATGCTTTAAAGTGGGCCATTTCTTTAAGGGGTATGGTCTATTGTTTTATTAATTTTTGTTGGACCATTTGGTTTATTTAATTAATTTGGGCCATGAATTATTTATATAATTTGGGCAAATAATTTTATTATTAATTTTAATAGGCCATTTTGCATGGAATTAATTTAGGCTAAATAAGTTTATTATACTTTGGGCAAATTAAGCATTTTGGCAGAATTTTGCGATCTCATAATATTTAAAAATTTTCATGAATTGTGTAAATTTTCATAAATTTGGACTTTATGAATTTTTTGTATAATTTTGAACCTTACAAATAATTCATAAATAAATTGTGGAAATAATCATGAAAATTTATGGCTGATTTGTCAAAATTATGAGAATTTAATTTTGAATATTATGTGTGCTCATTATCAATGTGTATAATTTTTGTCATTTCATACTATAGTTGACTTCAAGCACATATAGCTAAGTTTATTCATATTATTTAGAAATTAAAAATTGCCTTATGTTAATTGCAATTTAAAATATGAATAAAATAGATCTTTGCCAATATATCTAAGTGATCTATAATTTGTTTAATTAGAGCTTAGCCACTGCAACCTTAATTAAATAAAATTATATTCATGATCACATAACTGTATTAGACATAGATTGTAATTAGTAATGAAATTGTAATAAATTTTATCCTACAAGAATTTTTATTATAATTTTATAAATAATTAGGATAAATATCAAATTAGTTTCTTAATTTACCCACAGGGATTACGAAATGACATAATTTGATAGCTTTATCATAATAGTTTGAATCTATTAGAATTAGAACTTTAGCTCACATGCAAGTTTTATATCTGAGATTCATGAAAGCGTTAGAACCTATACTCTGGTTCTTAAGAGTGGTTCTATTTTATAATTTGAAAAGACCTTTTATATTCTTAGTTTCTCGAGAAATTTAATATCTGTGTCTAGACTGGTACCTTACGGATATTCCTTTCAATCATTATAGATATTTCAAATGTGATGTTGTTGGGAATGGTACTTTATGTGATGATCTTTTCTCCATTGATTTGCAAAATGACACTACTCATAATGCATTTCATGCTCAAACTGGCACTAAAATATGTGTTATGAATGACGATTCTTCCACTTTATGGCACCGGAGACTAGGTGATATCTCTATAGATAGAATTAAGAGATTGGTAAATGGCAAATACTAAGTACTCTAGATTTTACTGATTTCGACACTTATGTGGATTGCATTAAGGGCAAGCAAACCAACAAGTCTAAAAAGGGTGCCAATAAGAGTTCAACCATATTGGAAATCATACATTCTGACATATGCTGTCTAGACATGGATCACATGGTCAGAAGTACTTCATCACCTTTATTGATGATTACTCGAGGTTTATGTTTCTCTACATGCTTCATAACAAGAACGAAGCATTAGACACCTTCATAACAAGAACGAAGCATTAGACACCTTTAAAATCTTTAAGGCTGAAGTAGAGAAACAATGTGAAAAACCCATAAAGATAGTAAGAACTGATAGAGGTGGGGAGTATTATGGTAGATATACTGAAGATAGATAAGTACCTGGACCATTTGTGAAGTTTCTTCAAGAAAATAAGATTGTTGTTTAGTATACCATGCCTGGTTCGCTAGATCAGAATGATGTCACAGAAAGAAGGAATTGAACTTTGATGAAAATGGTGCGTAGTATGCTTAGCAACTCAAAACTGCTTAAATCCTTGTTGATTAAAGCTTTTAAAATGGCAGTATATATATTGAACTAGGTTCCAACCAAGGTTGTTCTAAAGACACCTTTTGAATTATTCAAAGGTTAAAAACCGAGTTTGCGTCATATGTATATTTGGGGATGCCTTTCTAAAATAAGAGTTTACAACGCACAAGAAAAGAAACTAGACCCAGGACCATAAGTGGGTATTTCATCGGATATACCGAACAGTCCAAGGGCTATGGATTCTATTGTCCTCACAGCACTAGAATTGTGGAATCTAGGAATGCTAAGTTTCTTGAAAATGACTTGGTTAGTAGAGAGATCAATCTCAAGACCTAGTTCCTGTGAGAGATCAACTCTTTACTTCAAGCCAAAGGTTTGTTATCGTGAACAGTATCCCTTCTGTATAGCTGGATATTGAACAACCAATTATTGAAGATCCACAAGTAACTAATAACTTACCAGTAGACAAGGCGCCTTTGGATATGTCAGAATTGAGTGAGCAACCAGTTGAATAACATGATCTTCCAAAGAATGTTGAACCAACATTAAGAAGGTCTACTGGGGAAAGGAAGTCAGCCAATTATATTATGTATTTACAAGAGTCCAATTTCAATGTTAGGATGATTAATGATCCGAAGACATTTTCACAAGCCATAAACAGCAAATAATCAAAATTATAATTCGATGGAATCAATGGAGTATGAGATCTTGTCAAGTTACCTAATGGGGCCAAGGCTATAGGTTGTAAATGGGTCTTTAAGACCAAGACTAACTCGATAGGCAACATTGAGTGTTATAAGGCAAGACTCGTAGGCAAAGGATTGACTCAAAAGGAAAGAATTGATTACAAGGAGACTTTCTCTCTTGTATTTAGATTTTCTCTGTATAATAATGACATTAGTTGCACATTGTGACTTAGAGTTGCAGCAAATGGATGTGAAAACAACTTTCCTTAATAGTGATCTAGAGGAAGAGGTTTATATGAAACAACCTGAACGTATTTCCTCTAGTAATGGTGAGCATTTGGTCTGTAAGTTTAAGAAGTCCATATATGGGTTGAAACAAGCTTCCTGCTAATGGTATCTAAAATTCCATGGAGTTATCTTTTCATTTGGTTTTGTTGAAAACATCATGGATCAGTGTATATACCAGAAGGTCAATGGGAGCAAAATTTGTTTCCTTGTGCTATATATGGATGATATATTGATTGTAACCAATGATAAGGAGATGTTATGTGAGGTGAAACAATTTCTTTCTGAGAACTTTGATATGAAGGATATGGGTGAGGCATCTTATGTCATAGGCATAAAGATCTATGGAGACAGACATAGAGGTATATTAGGTTTGTCATAGGAAGCCTATATTAATAAAGTCTTAAAAAGGTTTAGAATGAAAGATTGTTCACCATGGGCAACTCTCATTGTGAAGGGTGACAGGTTCAATTTGAACCAGTGCCCAAAGTATGATTTTGAGCGGGAACAGATGAAGAACATTCCATATGCCCCAGTTGTTGGAAGCATTATGCGTGCAAAGGTTTGTACTAGATTTGACATTGCTTTTACTGTAGGAATGTTGGGTAGATATCAAAGTAACCCGGGGATAGACCACTAAAGAGCTACGAAGAAGGTGCTTAGATATTTGCAAGGCACAAAGAACCGCATGCTTATGTATAGATGGACCCATGAGTTGGAGGTGATTGGCTACTTAGATTCAAACTTTACTGGCTGTGTTGGTTCTCAAAAATCAAATATCCGGTTATATCTTCATGTTTGTCTATAGAGCTGTTTCTTGCAAGAGTGCTAAGTAGACACTGAGTGCCATTTCCACTATGGAGGCAGAGTTTTCTTGTTTTGAGGCTACTGTACATGGTGTATGGCTTAAGAGTTTTATTACTGGGCTTAGAATTGTTAATTTCATATCTAAACCATTGAAGATGCATTGTGATAATTCAGCTATGGTATTCATGGCTAAGAATAATAAGAGTGGTAGTCGAAGTAAGCACATCGACATTAAGTACTTAGCTATAAGAGAACATGTTAGAGATAAAAAAGTGGTCATTGAACATGTTAGCACTGAATTGATGTTAGCTGATCCTTTGACTAAGGGCATGCCACCATTTAAATTTAAGGATCATGTAGAGCGGATGAGACTTGGTCCCACATTATGATTTGTAAATGAGACTCTTATTAATGATATGATGTTTCTCGTTTGATTTGTGTGCACTATTGTTTTATTTTGGCTTAATAAACAAATATATCCCCAACGTTTATGAAAATATGCAATTAAGCCCTCAACGTATAATTACATGGAAATAAGGATATTACGTTTTATTTTCAGCATATTAAACCTAAACGTTATAAAATGACAGAATTAAGGATATAGCCGTTAAAAACTAACAGTGTCTGTTAAGCTTGCCTAGGTGGCATGCCACCTGGACAATGACGTGGCATTACATTGCCACGTGTCATGATGACGTGGAAAAAAGTTAATTTTTTTTAATTTCGTTTTTTTTAAATAAACATTTTTAAGTTTTTTTTTTTGCTTAATAACCAAATATATCCCTAACATTTATGAAAATATGCAATTAAGCCCTCAACGTATAATTTCATGAAAATAAAGATATTACGTTTTATTTTCAGCATGTTAAACCTAAGCATTATAAAATGACAGAATTAAGGATATAGCTGTTAAAAACCAACAATGTCTGTTAACATTGCCTAGGTGGCATGCCACTTGGACACTGACGTGAATTATAATGCCACGTGGACCAATGATGTGGCATTATATTGCCACGTGTCATGATGACGTGGAAAAAGTTAAAAAATTTTTTAATTTTGTTTTTTTTCATAATTTTATTTTTTTTAAAAATTACATTTTTTTCATCATTTCATTTTTTCTTCTTCTATCTCCCTTACAAGAAGTTCATTGAAGATGTCATTACCTGTAAGGCTATAAGGGAGATAGAAGAAGAAAATGAAGAAAAAATGAAATTTTTTAAAAAATAAAATTATGAAAAAAAATGTAATTTTTTAAAAAATAAAATTACGAAAAAATGTAATTTTAAAAAAATGAAGTTATGAAAAAGATGTAATTTTTAAATAAACATTTTTTAAGTTCATTTTTTTTCAAATTTACATTTTTCATAATTTCATTTTTTAATTACATATTTTTTAAAAATTACATCTTTTTCATAACTTCATTTTTTTTAAATTACATTTTTTTCATCATTTCATTTTTTCTTCATTTTCTTCTTCTATCTCCCTTACAGGCAATGACATCTTCAATGAACTTCCTGTAAGGCTGTAAGGGAGATAGAAGAAGAAAATGAAGAAAAAATAAAATTATGAAAAAAATAAAATTATGAAAAAAAATGTAATTTTTTAAAAAATAAAATTACGAAAAAAATGTAATTTTAAAAAAATGAAGTTATGAAAAAGATGTAATTTTTAAATAAACATTTTTTAAGTTCATTTTTTTTTCAAATTTACATTTTTCATAATTTCATTTTTTAATTACATATTTTTTAAAAATTACATCTTTTTCATAACTTCATTTTTTTAAAATTATATTTTTTTCATTATTTCATTTTTTTCTTCATTTTCTTCTTCTATCTCCCTTACAGGCAATGACATCTTCAATGAACTTCCTGTAAGGGAGATAGAAGAAGAAAAAGAAGAAAAAATGAAATGATGAAAAAAAATGTAATTTTTTAAAAAAATAAAATTATGAAAAAAACGAAATTTAAAAAAAAATAAAATTATGAAAAAAAAACGAAATTAAAAAATTTTTTTAACTTTTTCCACATCATCATGACACGTGGCAATGTAATGCCACATCATTGGTCCACGTGGCATTATAATCCATGTCAGTGTCCAGGTGGCATGCCACCTAGGCAAGGTTAGCAGACATTGTTGGTTTTTAACAGCTATATCCTTAATTCTGTCATTTTAAAATGTTTAGGTTTAACATGCTGAAAATAAAATGTAATATCTTTATTTTCATGAAATTATACGTTGAGGGCTTAATTGCATATTTTTATAAACGTTAGGGATATATTTGACTATTAAGCAAAGAAAAAAATGAACTTAAAAAATGTTTATTTAAAAAAAACGAAATTAAAAAAAAATTTAACTTTTTTCCACGTCATCATGACACGTGGCAATGTAAGGCCACGTCATTGTCCAGGTGGCATGCCACCTAGGCAAGGTTAACGGATACTGTTAGTTTTTAACGGTTATATCCTTAATTCTGTCATTTTATAACGTTTAGGTTTAATATGCTGAAAATAAAACGTAATATCCTTATTTCTATGCAATTATACGTTGAGGACTTAATTGCATATTTTCATAAACGTTGAGGATATATTTGGCTATTAAGCCTTTTATTTTAAAACTATCCTTGTTGTTTGGACTGAGGATAAACATAGGGTTTATTTATTAAGTAAATATGGGTTGATTTAGAAGCATTTAACATAGTAATACATGCAAGATAATACTCGGCATTAGAAGAACTATTGCCGTGATTCATGTGATTTGCTTCTTGTATAAGTGAAATATATGGACCAAGTGGGAGAGTGTTGGTATGTTCAGGAAAGGCAATGGAGACTGTATTTTGTTTAATCCAATTCATTACCATATTTGTAGCCTATGTATCTTGACTAGATTTGGCCATAATTTCACGTGATTTTCAACCTATTTCTCTGGCTAATTTTGGACACAATTCTATGATGGTTAGAGCTATGATTTTCTTGCCATAGTTAGCAAGCTCTCATTAAAATAAAAGAGAGCTCTTTCTGGTCCCCAAGCACCATAATCCCATTCTGTAAAAACACCATCTAATGAGGCTTTGAGTGCTTGGAAGTGGTTCAAGGAAGCCTATCGATTCCAAAAACCGAATCAATAGTAGACATATAGCAAAGCAATGGTTGGAGGTTAGTTCGATCCTCACTGTGTTTTTTGGCATGCAAGGCTATTAACATGTTCATGTATGTTTAGAAACAAGTTAAGTTGCATTTTTGATCTAACAGTGAGATGAGTTATAAAATAACCATTAAAAATATATTAAAATTAAAAAAATAAAAAGAAATGGCTAAATTGTAATTGTAGTATGGTGAAATTTTTCATCGTGCTGCGCTGAAGCTTTAAGTGCTCCCAAACTAAGCCTAAGAGTTTCATAGATTTTAGGTTAAAAACTTTTATCTAAAAGTCTAACTTTATCTTTTTATTAAGTTATAAATTATAGTATATACTAGTTTATTACTTGTGCGATGCACGAATTTATTTTATTTATTTAAATGTACATATAAAAATATAAATATTTCATACATATAAATATATATTTACGATAAAAAATTTAAATGTATTAGATAATATTTTAATTTTTTAATTTTTCAAATGGATTGAGAAAATTTGGCAAAGTGAAAAAGTGGATAATATTTTAAATGATTTAAGATATTTGTAACAAAAAAATAGAAGACATATGTTAGTGTTGGCTTAGGTGAACAACAACATGATAAAATTTACGTGTGATTATTTAGATAGAATGTCCACGTAAATGTCCATATAAGTACAACTTATTAGGATTGCTTGTTGAGGTGGACGGTCCTTATAGTTTGAGGGGGGGTGTGTGTGTGTGTGTGTGCGCTTTTATATATATATATATATATATATATATATATATATATATATATATGTATCCTTATAGTTTGATGGTATGTGTTTGTCTCTATGTGTGTGTGTATATATATATATATATATTTATTTATTTATTTATATTTATATATAATTTATTTAAATTAGTTTCTCTAAATTTAAATTGTTAATTTATTTATTTATGTTTGATTTAGAAATTAATTTTTTGCATTGAAAATTAAGAGGAGTTAAAATCATATAGCTATTTGTCTATGTATTATACCTACCAATCATTAGTTACAAATCCTTAAAATTAATAGACTTTTAATAATATTTAGATCACAATCATTTGAATTTAATAAAACTCAATTTTTTTTTAGCTTTTTTAAAAGACTTCAAATTCTTAATCAAATATCAATTTTGTTTTTATACAAAGGAGCTCAAAGCTTAATGTGTTAGGAAATTCTTTAAATGGGTCTACATATATCAATTAATTGTACATTATAGGTTATCTTATTTGTTTAGTCCATTCAAAAGTGATCAAATAAAAGTTTAAGTTATTGAACTTTAGAGCATATCATTTAGTATGGGCTTTGCAATGTCCAGAGACCCAATATTTTATTTTATTTTCATGATGGGCCAAAATAAAATAAAATATACTACAGTATAAATAGGTTATGGTCCCCAGTCTAAACATAAGGTAATTCTCATTCTTAAATTCCATCATTGAGTGAGATATAGATTCTCTCAAAAGGTTTAGACGTAGAAGACTTTAACCCCAAAAAATCAATTCCAATGGATTGAGGTACGCTTCCGTATTACTTTTTTTTTATGACTGAACATGAGATCCTGTGTGTATTTATTTATATGATTTTCTTTCAAGCGGTATCAATAGCATGTTCATGTTTAATTATCAAGATTTAAAAATTTTTCTTTGAAACAATAGGGCTTTTATTCCCTATAAAATAAATATTAGATCATGCAAACAATTTTATGAATTTTGTTTCATGATTCAAGTAATTTATTCTTTAAGTTTTTTAAATCCCGAATTAAATATTCAATCAAAACAATTATGTTTTGTATGTTTTGATTCATTGATGAAGGATAAATGCTTTTTTAACTTATATAGTTGAATCTAAGTTACAAATTTAAAGAATATTTGTTTTTTGATTGAAAGAAATCAATAAAACATAATTGGGTTACAAAGATAAACTTGTACAACAATTAGGGCATTTATGATTAGTCTTTTGAAAGTGATAAACTTTGTTTTAGGCCAATTGTTGAAACCCTAAGTTTTAGGCAAAAGCCTAGGGCATTGGAGTATATTTGGTATGTCATGTTTTATCCAATTGTTGGAATCCTAAACTTTAGGGTATTAAAACTTTATTTGAATATTGTATTAAACCTCACATCTTTATTTTTAGTTTTTCATTGGGCTTATGTCTGCTGGGATTAGATACCCTTAAATACTTATTATTTTATTATTTTAATATTTGGGGTTATATTCTTGGGGATCTTAGGATATTCTTATTCTTGGGATTATAGCCCTAGTATTGTTGATAAATTTGTGTACTCTCAGTATATACATATGTGCATATTTGGTGCAAGATAAAAGTTCAAAATAAATTAAATTGATATAAAATGCCACCAAAGTGACCTTTTTTATGTTAATTTATTTATTTGAAAATTAAAGTTATCATTTAAAAATTTAATTGACCGTATTTTTTAATCCCTGCGAAAAATAATAGGCATAAAGGAAGGTTATTTTTTAGCGGACTACAAACACAATAAGGTAGTAAATATGTGATAATATTATTTTTTATCATGCATGCAATATGTCGGCCCAGAGGAAGACATGTTGTTGTCAGGATTTGGTTATCAAAATTTACTAATATAGTTTAAGAGTATTGATTACAAATTAAAATTTTTGTCCAAAGACTAAATTTCAATGTTGTGCTCAGTATCTTATATGGCCCAAAATTATTGTTTGTTAATTATGAGCTTATTATTTTTTATTTTCTGCTTTCAATAAATGTTTCTTCTTTATCTACCAATTTGAACAATATTCCAATGTTCAACGACACTAACTTCGAGAAATGGAAGGAGCACGTTACTATTGTGCTTGGGTGTATGAATCTAAACTATGCAATCAGGTCTGATAAACCTCCCGCCCCTACTAATAATAGTATAGCTACGGAAAGGGCACTTTATGAAAAATGGGAGTGTTCAAACCGCATGAGTTTGATGATCATGAGGGACTCAATTCCTGATACCATCAGGGGCACAATGCATGAGGAAGAAAATGCTAAAAGTTTCCTGTAGCAAATTGCAAATGAAAAGGTCAAAAAAAGCACCATCTTGTTTAAGCTTGTTTCAATGCAATATAGTGGAAAAGGAAACGTAAGAGAATACATTATGGAAATGTCTAATCTTGTTACAAGATTAAAGGCATTAAAGTTAGAGTTGTCTGAGGAATTCTCATGCACTTGGTCTTAATTTCTCTTCCTGTTCAATTAAGTCCTTTTAAGGTAAGTTATAACACTCAAAAGGAGAAATAGACTCGTAATGAGCTTATTGCTTAATGTGTGCAAGAGGAAGATAGGTTGAAACAAGAGAAGATAGAAAGTGCTCACTTAGCATCTTCTTCCACTGATAATGTTGCCAACAAAAAAAGGAAATGGAAGAATACAAGAGAAGGCACTGCAAATACTGGAACTTCACAACCTAAGGAGTAGCAAAAATAGGATAAGGTGATTACCTGTTTCTTTTGGCGTAAAGGTGGTCATATGAAGAAGGATTGTTCCAAGTATGCAAAATGGCTTGCCAAAAAGGGAAAACTTCTCAACTTTGTTTGTTCTAAAGTTAACTTGGCTTTAGTACTCAATCACACTTGGTGGGTAGATACGGGTACAACTACTCACATAAGTGTGACAATGCAGGGTTGTCTAAGGAGCAAAAAGTGTAAGAACTGTAAATTTTCGTAAACTGATATTGTACTCAAGTGTAACTATAAGTGAATATAATGCAATATTATAATTTTGGGGTTTTGCAAATAGAAGATCACGGTTACGTACACAGATGAATCAAATGAAATGCATGCATACATGCAAATATACGTATGTATGTAAATACATATAATTAATTATAAATAAATAAATAAATGACGAAATGAAGCAAATATATATATAAATACATGTATATATGTATTTATATTTGGAAATATACATAAATAAATATGACATACTCGAAAGAACAAGGAATTTTTAAATACATATACTAAGTATGAATATATCTACAAAAAAAAAATTAATAAAAAAATAAAAAAATAAAATATATATAAATAAATATAGAAGTGTATAAATGAAAATTAAATATATATAAAGAAATATATATATCTAATAATATAAATAATTTATATTATTATATAAGAATATTATAAAAAAAAAAGGGTTAGGGAGTTAGAACACTGCCTCCCCATCACTCACGTCTATTCTTTCTTTTCATTCTAAGTCTCTAGGTTGTCTTCCTCATCACTGATCATCTCTCTCTCATTTTTCATTTTTTCTTTCTCCCGTTACCTACCTCACCGCTTCACACTCTTAGCTGCAATCCACCATCGTTGTTTCCACCATTCTCACCTTCCTCGTGCGTCCCTCCTCCACGTTAACAAGACAGCAGCAGATTTCCTTTCATCGGCCTACAGCAGCTTAACCACACGGCTTGCGTACAGTTTCCTTGACAGCAATGGCCATCTTCATTTCTCCTCCGCAACGATGGAACAGAAAAGGAAATTAAGAAAAGAACGAAGAGTGAAGCAAAGAAGAAAGGAAGGGTCGAGAGAGCTGTAGGAATTAGGAAACTGCTGGTAAGGAATTTGGCTGAAAGTAAGGTGTGAAACAGAGCTGACCTAGGGGTCAGTTTAAGGGCTCTCGAGTGCTTCGTGGGACAAGGGTTCTAGGCTATGACCGAGGCTGGTTAGGACTGAAAATGGTATTGGTTTGGCTGCTAAAATGAGACTGATCGAAGGAGGTTTTGAGACTTGAAGCAAAAGTGAAACGGGCATAATGTTACTGAGTTTGGAGCTAAAATAAACGGGGAAATCAAGGTGATTCTCAACTGGTGAAGGCTAGAAAATGCAAGATGATTAATGGTGATTTTAAAATGTGAAGCAGCAGCTGAATGAGAGCTGCTTTGTAGGCTAAGAACCGATGAAGCTCAAAAAGAGGGGGGACTGTACATGTGTTAAGTGCAATAGAAAAATGGCTGGTTTCAATAATGGTAACAAGGCTTAAAATATAGATTCTTGGCTGACTTCTAGAAATCATTTGGAGCTGGAATTAGGTGGTGCTTAAAGGCTGGACAAAGAGGCTTAGGTAAGACTGACCAAAGGCCATTCGGTGGCCTTTCTAGTGGCAGAACTGAGTGGATTTGAATAGGTTAAGAAACTTTGATTCTAGTGTCGAATTGGAACCGCAAAACAAGGCCGAAAAAGAGGTTTTCTTGACACTAGATGTGGGCCACGAAAAGGCTGCAAATGGCATGTGCCAAGGGCTGGATCGGTGGTGATACAGGGCTGCTATGGAGGAGTGGAACAAGACTCATTTGGACTGGAAATAGATACAAACCGAGAAAGAGCATTGTAAAGCCTGATCTCAAAGCCAAATTTAAAAGGTTTTTAACCAAGGTACATGTTGTCTTTGAACTGATTTTTAAGCTGACTTTGAGAGATATAATGTGCATGAAAATAGGTCATGAAAGGAATACTAGGAATGCTCTCGCGCTTAAAAGTTATAGATGAATATAAATATAGATATAAGGACGAGAATGGTGATAGATATTGATATATATATATATGTATATACATATGTATATCATGATAAATCGATATAATGATATGCCATTAAAAATAAAGTGTATATATATATACATAGATATATATATATATATATATAAATATACAAATGTACTTATGCATTATGCATAGTTATATAGAGAAAGAAAAGAGATAAGCATGAGTAAATATATATATCTATAATATATACATATATATATATATAATGGAATATACACATGGATATAAACACATAGGTGTGTAAACATATATAAATATATGTGTGTATAAGGACTCAGACCATGGGTATATCACAACTAACGATTAGGAGGTAGTTTCGGATTAATAGTTAATTGAAATCAATAACGTTTTAAGATCCTTGCTTTAAGTACATGATTAAGCATAGTGATAAAAACTTATCGAAATGTTAATGGATTATGTGTAGTGAATCGGAACGGTTGAGGACTTGATTTCGGATTTCAAAAGGTCGGGAAGAAACGATTAAACCTCGAGGTAAGTGGGTTAAATAAATCTTACTAGTATCATCTCGTAAGAGATGAAAGAACCCTCATTAAATAATTAATTAAATTTATATAGGATATTGGTTGGACATTACGGATAAGACAAATAGAATAAGTATGGTAGGATTTTTAAATCGGACATAATGTGCCTGTGAAATATGCTTATTTGAAAGGTGATTTTGCTGTGAATTGTGTAATGTGTTATGTGTGATGGCTCTCTTATGATTACTGAACATGTTAACATATTGTTATGCTGTGAGTATGGACATGTGATTTGAGTACTAAATATACATATCGCTCCCGATGTTGAGCCAATGGACCCTAATTAGCACCTAGTTATATTTGTCGAAAGCTAGGAAAACTAAAGGCCCAACCGAGCAAAGACTTGAATTCCGAACCGTGGGAGCCACCTCTAGAGTCCTTCGGGAACTAAGTGCTACACGTGTTTCGATGTAAAGGCCAACCGAGCAAAGACTCGATTTTCGAACCGTGGGAGCCACCTCTAGAGTCCTTCGGGAACTAAGTGCTACACGAGTTTCGATGTACTAAAGGCCATATGAGCAAAGACTCGATTTCCGAACCGTGGGAGCCACCTCTAGAGTCCTTCGGGAACTAAGTGCTACACGAGTTCCGATGAAATACAAGAAATCGTGGAATATTGTGATGTTAAGTAAGGGATTGTAATTCATGAATGAGATGAATGTTGAAGGATGAAATGGATCTGAGGCATATGATATACGAAGTGTGTGATTATTAAATTATATTTGTACATGCCATTTGAATATGTACTACTTGAATGTTTGTTTCTTTCGATTATTGGATTATGTTATATGTGCCATTTGAATATGTACTACTTGAATGTTTGTTTCTTTCGATTATTGGATTATGTTATATGTGCCATTTAAATATGAGCTTCTTGAATGTTGGTTCTTCCACATATAATCATACTGATAAAGAGAATAATACCTTGTGAAATCAAGGACGAAATGTAAGCATGAACAAGTTTATGTCGTTTGAGCACTTACGAAAGGATAATAAACCTTAGTATAATCCATACATGCTAATTTACAATAACTCAAGTATGTATGATCGTGTTTTACGATATGAGCCTAGTATGTTTTATTTAAACTACTTACTGAGCCGTGGATTGCTCATCCCTTAATTTAACAACTGCAGATCATACGAGTTGATAGCCGGCTCAGGCTTCGTGTAGGCTCCCGGGAAACCGCACCTAGTAGTGGTACCCATTTGCGTTCTCCGGAGCTAGCATTTTGTATTTTGAGGTATACTGCTAGTATATCATTTTGATAATTATGTGTACGTTAAATTTCACAGTACTAGGAAAGTATATGGGATGTAACTTTGGATCGCACTAGATGACTATGTGAGTCTAGGTAGTTATCGAGTCCGATCCGGGTCCTAATGTATGTTTTGAATTATATATAATGTGGTAGATACGAACTTAGTAATGGTTAAACTCTCGAGATCTTTGAAATACATGATTGCATGAAACTGTGGAGAAACACCAGCTTCTATGTTATGTGATTTAAAATGTGTTTCAGTGCAGGAAATTATACCTGGGGAAATTGATAAAATACCAAGGGGAGGTTTTCGACCTGTTTCTTTTGGGAATAGTAAAATAAGACGAAAATCATAAGAAAAACCTCTTTGAGAAACGTGTCATAGCTCGAGAAATAATAAGAGTAAGATAGGATCGAAATTTAGATACTACACTAACACCGAATACAAACCGTAAGTAGAAAAAGAAAAAATTTGGTTCGAAATTTTCATAAGCAAATCAAGTAAGTGTTAAGTTGACGTCATTGGTCTTCGGGTCGTGACAAAAAGCCAACTGATGCTGAAAGATTCATCAACGTAGAAAATGGTGAAAGGGCTCCTGTTGAGGCTATTTGTCTATTTAGATTAAAGTTAGGATCTGGTTGCTATTTAGATTTGAACGAGACTTTATATGTACTGTCATTTCGACGAATTTGATTTCTATTTCTTATTTAGACAAGTCAGGATATTTTTGTTCATTTGGAAATGGAAAGTTTAGTCTCTTCCAGTATTCAAATCTTATTGGTACAGGTTTTTTAGTTGATAATCTATATAAATTAGACTTTCATGCCTCACACATTAATGAATCCTTCAATATAATTAATCATGGTACAAAGCATAAATTAATTAATGAGAATTCTTCCACGTTATGGCACAAGTGTTTAGTGCATATTTCTGAACAAAAAATAAAGAGGCTTGTGTCGGAAGGAATTCTTGATTCCCTTGATTTTTCAGATTTCAAAATCTGTGTAGAGTGTATTAAGGGAAAACAAACAAATATTAAGAAAAATGGTGCTAACAGGAGTTTAAACATCTTGGATTTAATTCATACTGATATTTGTGGTCCATTCCCTACAGCTTCTTGGAATGGTCAACAATATTTTATTACTTTCATAGATGATTACTCTCATTATGGGTACTTATACTTGATTCATGAGAAGTTTCAATCATTGGATGTTTTCAAGACCTATAAAGCTGAAGTTGAAAATCATCTTTGTAGGAAAATTAAAGCCGTTAAATCTGACTGTGGAGGTGAATATTATGGCAGATATGATGGAGCAGATGAACAATATCCAGGCCTTTTTGCAATGTATTTAGCAAAATGTGGCATCGTTCCTTAATACATCATGCCAAGGACTCCAAATCAAAATGGTGTAACTGAGAGACGAAATCAGACCCTAAATGATATGGTTAGAAGTATGATTAGTCATTCTTCTTTGCCAAAGACAGTTTGGAGAGAAGCCGTAAATTGCAGTGCACATTCTTAATCGAGTTCCAAGTAAAGTATTAGCTAAAACCCTATAAGAGTTATAGACAAAAAAGAAGCCTAGTATTAGGTATTTACATATATGGGGCTATCTAGCTGAGGCTAGGCCATACAAGCCTAATGAAAGGAAATTGAACTCAAGAACAATAAGTTGCTACTTTGTTGGATACTTAAAAAGATCGAGGGGTTTCAAGTTTTATGATCCCTCAAATAAATCTTTTTTTGAAGCGAGAAATGCTAAATTTATTGAGGATGTTGAATATGATGAAAGTGCAAAACTTAGGAATTTTGTCTTTGAGGAAGAACATGTTACTGTTCCTACAATTGCAATTGAAAATGATCAGATAATTATGTCTGACATTGTTCAAGATGCAAATCCGGATTATCAAGATGCTCATGGGTTACCTCCTACTCATATTGAAGAGTAACAACAACCTCAGTTGGAAGTGCCATTAAGGAGATCCTTAAGAGAGAGGAGATCAATGATTTCAGATGATTATATCGTATATCTCTAAGAACATGACTTTGATATAAGACTGGAAGATGATCTAAAATCTTTCAGTGAAGCCAAACAATGTGTTCACTCTTATAAATGCATAGAGGCCATGAAAGATGAGATGAAATCAATGGAGGACAATAACGTTTAAGATCTTGTCGAATTGCCTAAAGGAGCAAAACCAATTAGTTGTAAATGGATCTTCAAAACCAAGCAGGATTCAAAAAGCAATGTCAAAAGATATAAAACACGTCTAGTTGCCAAAGGTTTCACTCAAAAGAAAGGCATTGATTATAAAGAGAATTTCTCCCCGGTTTAATTGAAAGACTCTTTTAGAATCATTATGGCCCTTGTATCTCATTATGATTTAGAGCTACATCATATGAATGTAAAGACAACATTTCTCAATGGTAACATTGAAGAAACAACTTATATGGTGTAACTAAAAAATTTCGTGTCGGATGAATCAAAACATCTAGTGTGCAAATTAAAGAAATCCATCTATAGCAAGTATCTCGTTAATGGTATAAAAAATTTGATCAAGTGATCACCTCTTTTGGTTTTAAGGAGAACATTATTGATAATGTATTTATCACAGGATCAGTGATAGCAAGTTTATTCTTCTAGTGTTATATGTTGATGATATCTTACTAGCAAGCAGCGATGTAGGCCTATTGCATGAGACTATAAGATTTCTTTCAAATAAATTTGAGATGAAAGATCTTAGGAATGCATCTTTTGTGTTGGACATACAGATCCATCGAGATCGTTCTCGAGGAATACTTGGCTTATCACAAAAGGCATATTTCGATAAGGTGCTGCGTAGATTTGACATGAAAAATTGTGCATCAAGAGACACACCCATTGCTAAGGGTGATAAATTCAATTTGCTTCAAAGCCCAAGAAATAAGATTGAAAAGGAAGAGATGCAGAAGATTCCTTATGCTTTAGCAATAGAGAGTCTCATGTATGCTCAAGTTTGTACACGTCTGAATATTGCGCAATAGTTGTATGCTTGGCAAATATTTAAGTAACCTTAGAATGGATCATTGGAAAGTAGTAAAGAGGGTTTTGCGATATCTATAAAGAACTAAAGATTACATGCTCACATATCAAAGGTCAGATCATTTAGAGATTGTTGGGTATTCAGACTTTGATTTTGCTGGTTGCCTTGAAAGCAGAAGATCCACTTCTGGTTATGTTTTTATATTAGCTGGAGGAGTTGTATCTTGAAAGATTGTAAAGCAGTCACTTATAGCTTCTTTCACCATGGAAGCAGAGTTTATAGCTTGCTATGAGGCATCGAACCAAGCAATATAGTTGCAGAATTTTATAACTGGACTATGCATTGTCGATGGTATTGAGAGACTATTGAAGATTTATTGTGATAATAAAGTCCCAGAGTTATACTCTAAGAACAACAGAAGCTCATCGAAGTCAAAGCATATTGACATCAAGTTTCTTGTTGTTAAAGAGAGAGTTCATTGTCTTCAGATATCTATTGAATATATCAGTACAAACTCCATGATTATAGATCTGCTTACTAAGGGTGTACCACTTAAGGTGTTTCATGAGCATGTATCTCGTATGGGTGTGGTTCACTGTAACATATCATAATATACAGTAATTCTCCATAATCACACATACAGTAAGTTGGTTGGGCTGTCTGTGATGTCTTTATTACATTCACTTTTAACAGTAGATCACTTTTTTAAAATAAAATTTTATTTATAACAAAATATTATTTCCAGTATCTTTCAGAAGTTCTACATCCCTTATACATAAGTATATAAATGTAGTACTATACATAAAAAGTCTAAACATATAAAAGAAATAAAATATACCTCCAGGATCCAATCACAGTTGCCTCAGGGTACTATAAGCGTAGCCAAATATGTAAAACAGTATATTATTGTAGATAATCTGTGAGGTGGAAAAATAAAGGGTGAGCTAACGTGCTTAGTAAGAGATTCGTATGCAAGAACTGATACTATGAAATCTATATGCATAAAAACATTTAATTCCTAATAGTACACTAAGGTATAAATTATGAAGGATACTATAGTCGGCTAGGAAAACGGATGGAGTATAGGAGGTACTTTAGAGTACCTATTGTGTCCCAGTCCCTAGTAGCTACTATAGGGAGTAAACAGTTGAATATGATATGTATACACAGTTTAAATCACTTGAAATCAGTTCATGCACTTTTCAATATATGAATAGTATATAAACACTTTAACTGAAATCATTTCAGTAAACAATTTAGTATAGAAATCTAGTAAATAGTACAGTAAGACTTTAGAATTCTACAGTACAGTCGATATTTAAATCATTCACTTTGGTACCAATAAGAGTTTCAGTTCAGTAAAACAGTATAATATAGTGGAGACCAGGTAACACCCAATAAATATCATGTTAAAATAGTATCCCAAGAAGGGAGAAACAGTAATAGTACGACATATGGCCATAGTCACAGTTGTCCATGGTGTACACTTGCCATGTGACAATTGCGGAAGCTGAAGACTTGGCAAGTCTATCAGCAATAGTAATAGTAACAGTCAGCATGATACGGGACCTAACAGTCTCAAAACAGTTTATTAATAGTAGAAACACTGTTTATGAAATCAATTTCAGTGATAATATCTTCAATCAGTCCATAAATAAATATATTGAAAAATATAATCAAGTTTAGAAATAAATATTCATAAAATATTCACATTTTGGTATTCTTTTGTAAAAACATTCTATTTATCTGTAAGACAGTTATAAGTATATGCTGGTACCCTCATGCACGTAAAATTCATTACATGAATTTTTAAATATTGTTTTTTGGTATTTAATAAAATATGCAACTTTAATAAATAATATGAAAATCACTTAGAAATTCCTATATTTCTAATATTTTAGAATATCAAAGATAATTTCATAGAATTTCTAAACTTTTCGGTAATTTAACGACTGTTTCTAACCTAGTTCTCTTGCATTAAAAACACAGCTTATTAACCAACCGGTACCTACAATTTCACCAATTCCAAAGCAATTGACTTTCAAAACTATTTCATAAAATTATTTTAAATCATAACACGCATTCACAGTATCTCTACGTCTTCAATACTCATCCCGTACCTGTCTTTTCCTATTGACCTGCCAACTGTACCACACGATAATTCCTTACTCCTGGGTTGCAAAATATTATACCAACACTATTATTGTCTCCAATTTCTAATTTATAACTAATTTTTCTCCAATAAATTCTACCACATTGTCTACAGAAATTATTAAACTAGTATAATTTACACTGGTGCTAAAATATAACTATGCCTAAATCAATTCCAATTTTAATTCCGATTGCATCGGCAGTCTCCTCTTAATTTATACAGTCTCATGGAACCTAGAATACATCAAATTAAGCATCATTTCCCTTTCCCCTTCATGTGGTCGAACGCATTATGGTATGAATTACATGATTTTCCAACAATTTAACCACTAATTCATGCTTAACCATTAATTTCTACTTCTCTTACACCATTTTCATGCATCAAAACACAATGGTTCTTAAGTTCTTCATCATGGCCAAAACCCTAAGAGAGTGATTGAGTGAGTTTTGATTCATTCCAAGGCTAAAATCATGCTTAACACACTTAATTGCATCATTTTCTATCATTAAAAGCTAAAGGAAATGAAAGCATAAGGATACCTTGGTGTAGCCGAAACTTATGGGATCCCTTTCCTCTTGATTTTGTCTACTTTACAATAAGATATGGCTATGGGCTTGTAGAGAATTGAATTTTGAACAACTTTGTAGAAGAAATTTTGTGTTTTAATGGTGTTTTTGGTGGATTTTTATTTTCTTCAAGGTTTGCTTATGGAGGTGAGTGGCGTGAGGTTGAAGATGATGAAGTGGTGGCCAGCCCCTTTTGTGTAGAAATGTTTAGAATTTTTCCTTAATAGTAAAATGACCAAAATGCCCTGGGTTTTGAGGATTTTGGATAATTTTACCTTTAAGCTACCATAATTTTTCTAACTATCCAATTTAACTCCAAAATATTTTATTTCATCACTAAATATTATTATTGAACATAATTTAATGAATCAATGGGGTTTTATTAAGGCTTGACTAACTGCAACGGTAAAATTACGAAAATTCCCCCTACCGATCTAATCGCATAAATTTCTAGTTTCACCACTAATTCAATCTATCTATTGACATGGCCTAGAACTTATTTATACTTAGATTATCATACTTCAGTCAATTGGTCAAAAGTCAATTTAGTTTGACTGTTATTAACGAAAATTCAATAGGGTTATGTTCTTTATTGTCATTTTCTAAATTGTCGGCACACTTCTCAAAAATAACTTAAATAAAGGATTTTGGGTTCTAGATTCTTATCATAGGCTTATTTGACTCTCCATACAATCTCTGTCCAGTCTCACATCCATCCGGGCATTGAAGGTTTGTGGGACCCACCGCTCTGTTTACTTTGTTACCTGCGAAACACACAGGAATTGAACAGTGGTGAGAAGAGTCTGACATATGTAACAGTATCAAAATATGTGACTCTCACATTCACTTCGATTATATGCTTGTAAAATGGGAGTTTGTTTTAGTTATATTCATTTATTATTGAGACATTTTTTTATTAGACTAAAGTATTGTTGTTATTATTGAAACTCTGAAATAAAGTTTTATTTTTTCAAATTGCAGTTGCGCATAAAGCTTTGAAAGTAGGACCAGTTGGAAATAGGCATGTTTAAGGGATCACGTCGCATGTAATTTCCATGCTACGCATCCTTAATTGATCTATGTCGTTGATTATATTAATACATGTGATCGTCGATGGGTTTAGATACAAAATTTATGTAACGAAGATTGCTTTGATCCTATGTTATTATAATTGATGGATGAGATTGTTTAGAGATGTTGCCTTTTGAAGATGGCAAGTTTAGAGCTCTTAAAGTTATTTTAAAATGTACAATTATTAGGTGACATATGTGGCCTAAGTGGGAGATTGTTAGAAAATTCTTTAAGTAGGCCTACATATATCAATTAATTGTACATTACAGGCTATCTTATTTGTTTAGTCTATTTAAAAATGATCAAAAAAAGTTTAAGTTATTGGACTTTAGAGCATCTCATTTAATATGGGCTTTATAATATGTAGATACCTAATATTTTATTTTATTTTCATGATGGGCCAAAATAAAATAAAACAAAATATACTACAGTATAAATAGGTTATGGTCTCCAGTCTAAATTCCCAAATCTCATCATTGAGTGAGATACAGATTCTCTCAAAAGGTTTAGGCAAGGAAGACTCTAATCCTAAGAAATCAATTCCAATGAATTCAAATACGCTTTTGTATTACTTTTTTGTGATGATTGAACATGAAATCTTGTGTGTATTTATCTATATGATTTTCTTACATAAGGAGAGTAGGAGAAATTAAGTTTTTTCTTTTGATCTTTATAACTTATTATAATTTTTTCTCTCCATATAATATTTTCTTTTTACTGTAGATCTCTATTTGATGTCGTCATACAACCTTTTTCAATAGAAAAATTAAACTAGGATCACTTTATAAAAAGTTAAAAAAATTCTTAACTTTTAATCTCAAAGTTTGAACTTTATTTTTTAAAAAAAGTATGTTTATTTTTTATTCCAATAAACATATTATTTCAAAATCAAATGTCAAGATCCACTACTATTTGCTTGTATTGTGCAACATCATATATATATATATATATATATATATATATATATATTTATATATTAGTGAAAGTTTAGAAGCTTTAAAAATGACTTATGAACTGTTTGTGCAATTTTTGAGCTAAAAGTATCCCTTGTGAATAAATAATAAAGTTAAATTGTTACGTGTAAAGGAGCCGTCCAATAAATATACTAATGTTAAGAGTTAATTATACTTTTGATATCTGATTTTTTTTAAGGAAAAAAATTGTACAATTTAGTAGTTGAATATCATTGTATCGAGATAAGGCTTCATTCTTACAACAAAGAGATAAGGCTTCATTCACTAAATCTTAATTAAATTATTTTTTCCCTTAATAAATAGGTGAGACGAAATCTATAACTATATATAAAAAAAATCTTTAAGAGGTTCTTTGTTTGACAACTGTCCAAACGACAGAATAGTAATTTATGTTTTAAGATAAGGGATAGACTGGGCTTCGGGCAGGGCTTAAGGGACCAAGTGAGAGACTAAGATCAATTTGAATAAAAAAAATTTTTTTTAAGCATAAATTTTAACTATTTTTCTTATTAAATTTATTTTTTTATCATGTTAATATAGCTATAATAAATCCAATACATTAATGCTTGAAAGAAGTACGATTGATTAGAAAAAAAATAAATTATACAAATAATATTCTTTTAAAAAAATAATTGTGGATATTTGAAAGTATCATGTGCTCATTTTTTTTTTTCATTCTATCTAATATAAGTTAAGAATTAAAACTATAAGTTCAATGTAGTTTCAAGGATGTGAACCTATGCTTAATTAATAATGATATAATGCACACACTTTAATATTTTAATATTAATCCCTTAATAAACCGTTAAAATTTATACACACACACACATCTATTACTATAGATGAAAAGACGTAATATGTATCTATTTTTTATTTATAAATATTTTAAATAAAAAATAATATAATTTAGAATATATTAAGGAAAAAAATATAATATGTACATTTAGTTTATGAAATTGCTTTTTTTAAAAAAATAAATTTGAGCAAAAGATTTTAAAATATATATACTCATTAATTAAAATGAAATATATATTTTAAAAAAATCATCTTGAGATTAATGTTTATTTCTATGCATTCAGTCAATAATCATTTTTTTTTGAAAATATGTTTTTTAAATGAGCCAAATTTTGTTTTGTTAAGTTAGAATAAATCCTTGGGGGTATTTGAGTACCTCATTTTTGGTACTTATAATTTGACTTTAATATATTTTAAGTAAAACAGGTTCAACAAAAAAATGTAATTAGTTTAATTTTATTTCCCCTTTTTTTTACAAACATATCCACTTATTAATGTCACGGACTTTGTACCCCAAATTAGGGCTAGCTTTTTCTTTTTCACTCATATGGTAAAGCTGTGGTCAGTGTCATCAATTTAATATTAAGTTAAAACTTACTTAACTAGATCAATATCCAATTATTCAGATTGGTCTTAGTACAATCAATTACAATACATGTTTACTTTTCTCTACATTCTCACTTCATTTATGTTAAGTCATGTTAGATTACTTCATAACTATACTTAACTAAACAACCTCAAACTATATAAATATCATGTATCATACTGTAAACCTCAGTATACATTTATTTCTATATCGAATGACTAACATTGACATTCAAACTCTTATAGTTTACATCCCTTTAACACACTAAAGTATTGTACAATAAAGTTTGAATATATAAAGTAACTGTATGATTATACCTCCATAGTACAATGCCAAAGCCTTGAAGGAATTCGATCGGAATGCTTCCTTTAACAAGGTAGCTACTAAAGCAGATTATCTGTGAGATGGAAGAGAGGGTGAGCTTTAAGCCCAGTAAGAAATATATATAAAAGAGCAGATATGTCACAACCCGATTATTACTCCCAGCATGAACTTTTATAATTGGTTGGATTGTCTGTAGTGTCCACACTTAGATATCATTAACGATCAGACCCAAAATCCAAAAACATTCACTCCGATATATATATATATATATATATATATAAAATATATATAACCAAATTGTAAATTTATACAACTAACTTCAATTAGTATAGTTTGCATCCCTTGTAACAAAATTGCATACATAGTAGCATTGTACATACTTAGTCTGAACGTAAAAAAGTAAAAATCGTATACCTCTACGGTGATTGGATAACCACCTAAGGGATACCGATAGAAGCGACCTCCAAAATGGAAAGGAACTACTACAGATAATCTTGAAGGAAAGTAAGGGAGGTGAGCTTACGCTCAACAAGAAACATATATAAAAGAGCTTATACTATATATAACTATATGCATGTATCATAAAACATTTACCTATACATGACTTACTACTAAAATAAAGTTTAAGGCACTCTACTAAAAGGATACTACAGTCGGTTAGGTAACCAAGTTGAGTTCAAAAGGATACTTTGAAGAACCTCACTTATCCTAGTCCTTAGTTTCGATTATAGGGAATTAATATAGTTTATTAAATTAACATTATAGAGGCTTTGTTTCTGATTAATCTTTTTGTAAGCAACTCAGAAAACATTAACATGCACTCAGTAAATGAAATAAAATTCAGTTCGAAATCTATTTTAATTAAGAAACTTAGTAAACAGTCGATCAGATTCCATAAACGATTAGTAAATCAAATCAATCGATTAGATTTAGTAAACTATTTCAATGCAACAATCGGTAAACAATCGATCAGATTTGATAACAATCAGTAAGTTAATTCAAATGATCAAATTCAGGAAACACATAGTAAAATAGTTTAGTAACATTATAATGGAGATTAGGCAACACCCAATAGTATCATGCAGTATAAAAAATTCCCAAAAAATAAGTAATAATAAGACGTATGGTCATAGTTAGTAGTGGTCCACAGTGAACAGTTGTCAGGTGTCAGCTGTGGCTGTTGAAGACTTAACTAGGGTCTAACAGCAACTGTACAATCGATCACTCATTTAGATAAGCATGATAAGCCCAAAAGTTACTATGAGGCCAACAGTATCAAAACGACTTATAATTTAGTAGAAACATTCTTTAGAAATCAACTTGATAAAATAGATCTGCAGTTAGTCTATAAATCAGTAACAATAGTAGTCGAAGTAAAATATTTGGCAAATATTCATAGTTCAGAATCCAATGTTTAAAATATTTTATTTACATATAAGAATGATATCAGCACTTATAGAAAATTTGGAAACGAAGAAAATCTTTAAAAACAATTTTGAAAACTGTGTTACAAATTAGGTATCCTTAATGACCTGCATGCGACTCTTAGTTCATTCACTCCTTTAGCTTTGTTTCAATCAAATTACAATCTATCCCTCATAGTTCTAAGGTTTAGGGTTCAGTTCATGAAATTTCAGCAGCATAACGGTATGGTTATTCCTATACCCTCCTGCATTGAAAACACAACATATAATTCCTACACAATTCTCAATTCAATCATTCCTCAACATTCAATCACAATACATCACAATTCATTTAGTACTAATGCAACATAGTATCCCTACGCTTTTTACATATATCCCTTACCACTCGAATTCTGTTGATTCGCTCGTTAGCACCAGTGTTTCTCACCTTACTTTCGAGCTACAAAACATCATTCAAACATAGTCAATTCATCACACTTCATTTATAACAAATTCATAACTTCTTGAGATCTACTATATAGCCTACAGCAGCTGCCAATCCGATCTATTTTATATCGGTGCTAACACTGTAACTATCACTAAAACACTTCTGTTTTCGGTTCTAACTTCGCCTTGTCTTGGCTTAATTGGCCTACCTTGCCTACACACCCCGTTTCAACGATTTAAGGTCGTAATTATGTTCTAAACATTCTATATATGATTTCTACACCATTTTTGCATTGAGCACAATCACACACACAGATGGGTTACCTTGGCTGAAACCTTAGGGAGTCAGTTCTAATGATTTTGATCCAATAAAAGCTTATGGCTAAACATCTTAAACACATAGTATAAAGCCATTGAAGCATGAAAAAGCACACTTTCTCTCACCTTGTATGCTTAGCCGAAAATGGAAGATGTGCAAACACCAAGAATATGACCTCCTTTATGTTAGATTTTGGTATTAGATTGTAGAGCACAAAGAGCTAGACAACTTTGGCGAAGACAATTTTTGGTTTCGATAAGTTTTCGCTAGTGTTTTAAGAGTTTTCTCTCTCTTATTAAGGTGTAACTATGGAGGAGTGAGAAAGAAGGAGAGGGGGATGGCACTTGAGGAAGAAGGCCAGAAAACTTCATTAAAAATTCATATTTTAAGTGACAAATTACTAAAATGCCCTTATACTTAACAAAAGTTCCAATTTTACCTTTTGCAATTTGACTTCTTTTTAAACAGTCAGTTTAACCTTCAAAATATTTCATTCAATCATAAAACACCTCTATTTAATATGCTTTAATCATTGGTTGAGCTTTTGTTGAGGTTTGACTGACCAAATAGGTAAAATTACCAAAATACCCCTAACCATTGAATCGCGCAATTTTCTACTTTTTCGTGTGATTCAGTCTATCAGTTAGCATGGCATAAAACTTTATCACATGAAAATTTACTTATAACTGTCAATTGGTCAAAAGTCAACTTAGTTTGACTGTTATTTAAGAAAATTCTATTGACCTATAGACTTAATTGTCATTTTCAAAATTGTTGCAAGCTTTTCAAAATATGCATAAATAGATGAGTTTGAGGTGTAGATTTATACCATCACAATATTTGGCTCTAAGTTTCGTGTCTGCCAAGTTTCACCTTCATCGGTACATTGGAAGGCTAGTGAGACTTGCCATCTAGTTCCCTTTCATACCTATTGTCCAAATTGCATTGGGATAGTTGTGAAACACCTATTATTCCTAACTTTATAAATAGTAATTAACAGTAATAGGAAGAGTGGATCTCATAAGATACCATGCTAACTATATGCACGTATCCTATACATGTTCTTACAATAACTGTTTGCCATCAATAACATTAGACTTGATTTCAGAAGGAGTAGATACTATGCAACTAACATGCATGTATTCTAACTATATTTCTTACATTAACATTTATTATTGTTAACCATAACATGGGACTCGGAAGGAAAGAATTATTATAATCGGTTAAGGATAGCAAGTCGAGTAAAGAAGGATGCTTTGAAGCACCTCACTTGTCTCGGTCCCTAAGTCTAATTATAAGTGTCCTAAGTGAACTTATAGACTTGCATTTATGCATTTTCAAAACATTGGAATTTCAATACCATACTTTTCAATGATCATGACAATGAAAATGATAAACATTTCGTTTAAAATTCATAATTCTGACTGTTAAAATGATAAAATTCGATAAACATTTTTAATTTTAATCGATAAAAATCACGATGATATCATTCATTAAACAATCTATTTTTAAGTCGATAATCATATCATATAAAATCATTCATTTGAGATAGTCATTAAATCATTATGCACCAATAAATGATAAAATCATATCTATGATAGTTTAGAATATCCTTTCTTTTAAGCAATAAAACCATACCATCAATATATTCATTTGCATTAAAACGTTTGCATCAAAACATTTCACTTTGATAACTAAAAGTCATTAAAACCATATGTAACAGTCCACAGTACAGTAAATAACATATTTATGCACAATTTACGGTTGGGCTGTCTGTGATGCCGTTAACACTTTAACAGTCACAGTAATAAACGATAAACATTTCTTTATTTAATAAATGCGAATATGAAATTTTACAATATTCCTTACACTTTACATCCCTTGTTTCTATTTTATCATAAAGTAGTACTGAATACATGTGTCTGAACATATAGGAGAAGTGACAGTACCTTCAAAATTCAACGCACTTTGCCTCAGTGTGCTTACTTGTAGCTCTATTTATTCAAGGAAGATCTCAAATAATCCTTACAATAAATTTGGGAAGTTAGAAATTAAAGGGGTAAGCGAACCGCGTGCTCAGTAAAAGAGTCGTATGTTACTTGATACAATGAAATCTATATGCTGGAAAATATTTATTTTTCCATAAATATAAATGGAATAAATTATTTAATTTCCATCACTTCAGTAGTAGTTCGAAACACGTGATAGTTCAGTGATAAAATAGTACAGTGAACTGTAGAAACAGTATAGTGAACTGTAGGAACAGTAATCAGTCACTTTCAGTACAGTAGTTTGTAAATATCCAAAATCATTAGATAAACAGTTCAGTAATTATTTCTATATTAGAAATAATTTTCATAATATCCTTTTTTCAGTAAACAGTGGTTCTCAGTACAGTTCAGTAAACAGTAATCAATATGATACAGTTCAATAAAACAATATTCCTCAGTACAGTACATTTCAATAAACAATATTCAGTAAAATCCATTTCAGTAAACAGTATCAGTGGGTTGAGACAAGGCATCACCCTAAATCGTATCATGCTATCATCATCCCCTAAGGGACACAAAAATCATCCCTGAAGGGACACAGTAACAGTATACAGTTAGATCTATGGCCATAATCTATAGGGGATCCTTGGGTACACTTGCCAGGTGATTCCGGGATCGCTGATGACTGTTGGGTCAATCAGTCACGTGACAGTAACAGTAATCAGTAAGCATGAAATTGGGGCCTAAGTCTCAAAGCAGTATAAAAACTGTATCATAGCCTTTATGGATCTTATTCAAAATAATTTGAAATATTTCATATTTATCCATAAGGCTCTCAATTTCCTATATTTCCTCTTTTCGTGAATTTCCATTATTTTCACATTTTTCCCAAAATCATCTCATCATTTTATTCCCTATTTCATCACCTTTATGGAATTTATAAAATAAATAAAATCATCACTTAATTCCATAAAGGTATAAAACCATTCATTTTCTCATAAAAATACCTTTAAGGAAATTAATGAATTAATCATTTATTTAAATAAATATTCCAAAAAGTTATTTATTTCATATCTCCAAATATAGGAAAAACAGTTTATAAATATTCATGTATCAAGTGAGAATCTCATAAATATTCTTTTTTTAATAATTAATAGTAAAAAGAATATGTTTCATTCTCACTTCAAAAAAAAAATCCATAACATGAATATTTAATTTAGCATTTTTCAACAATTTCCATTTTATGGAAAATTTATGGAAATGATTTCCAAAATTCATGATTTATTCCATTTATGCATCTAAAATATTTCATGATATTTTAGAATATTTTTAATAATTTTTCGGCAATATAACGGCTGTGAATTTCTAGCCTTCTGCACGAAAATTACAGTATGTAAACCAGCTTTTAACCACAATTTGCATGATATTCATGGTAGATCAAGTTTTCCATAATTTCATAAAATTAAACTTGATAAATCATGCAATTCAGTGTATCCATACAACTCACACACTTCCCCTTACCTGTCTAGCGACACCAAGCTTCTCGGTTGCGCCTACCGAATTTCGTAATTTCCGACTGTAAAGTAATTTTATCACAAATTATTAATAATTTTCCTCTTAATTTTGAGCCACTAACTTTCATAAAATGTAGCCATTAATAGTACAACACATGTATAACCAGTATAAATTATACTGTGTTAAAACCAAACTTTCTCATTTTAGCTTCTTTTTCGGTTCTATTTCCACCAACTTTTTCCTTCAATTTCTATAATCATTTTCTACTATTGATCATAAAAATTCAGCATATTTTCATGCTTAAAAAGTCATGGCCGAAACCCTCTTTATGGCCATTTCATTGACTTTCAATCCTTTCTTTAATTTCTTGTTTCCAGTTTGTTATTTCTTGTCCACGTGAGCATTTCATATATTTTCCTGCATGGACATAAAAATTTCCCATCTTCTCATGCCAAACCGAAACCCCTCATTCAACAGCCAACTTTTGATTCTCAACCCTTTCATGATTCCAAGCTTTCTATTCATCTTATTCATGTTCCTTAAACTATTTCTCATCATTTTTATACAATTTCCAGCAAAGTTTCTTGCTTGGTCTCACCTATATCAAAACCCCATCTTATTCTAATTTCATGTTCTAATGAGGCTTAACTAAAAATAATACTAGAACCATGTTTCTCATGTTAAGGAACATAGAAATTCACCATTTAATATCAAAAAACTGTAGAATTATAGAAATTCACCTTAATTGAATTGCACCACTCCAAAACAGAATGTTTTCTGCCTCAAGTCAGCCCCTTTTCTTAGTTCTTAGTTGGTTTTAAGGTAAATGTAAAGTCTATGGAGGAGATTAAGTGATTAACTAGTAAGGGGATGAAGGTTTGCTAAGAAACTCATGGAAGAATTAAGTAAAAACCGAACATAATATGTAGCAAACAGAATGCTCGTGGAGTGGCAGGGGAGGTCGGTAGGAAGATAAAATTTTTGCTGAAGTTTACTCTCTTTAGTCTTCCATTTATTCAAGATATCCAATAAAAGGTTGCCACTGAGCTACTTATCCATTTTCCTTCATCATTTTATGTCTTATTAAGCATTAAAAATGGCCAGCAACAGCAGTAAAAAGGAACGGCTGAGGAAGCTTGCTTGGCTGTTTGGTTTGACCAAGTTTTCCTTTCCTTTTTGTATACTTCAACCAATGAAGTTTACTCACATGTTAAACTTTAAATGACTCTTCCTTTAAGCATTATTTCTATTGTATTTTACACTATAAAAGTTTGCTTTTCAATTTCTTTAGCAAATTTCCAGCCATGCAACACCAAATGCAGCAGAAAAGTGGCGTAAGGATTACCTTGTGGCTGCACGGTTTTGCTTGTTTTCCACTTCTTTTGATATATTCCAACCAATCATCATTCATCACTTGTCCAATAAATTAATTTCCTTCTCTTAAAAAAAATCATTTCTTTTATTTTTCATGCCATTGAAATTGTATTAAATTTCTCAATTTTCAGATTTGCTCCTTTGTTTATTTCTATACCTTAATTTCATCCTTTAATATTTATTTCACCTTTTATACACCATACTATAAATCATAAATCTAAAATCCAAAGTGGAAATCCTCATTTAATTTTTATTTAATTTCACTAATTAATTTATTTCCACTATCAAGGATTTACAAAATATGCTGTACAGTACTATATAATCGGGTCTCACACCATATCACAAATACATTTTTTTGTAGTAAATCATTTCATTTAAATAAATCAAATTCAATAAAACAATTCATTTCATTTCATTTTATTTCAATAAAACATTCGATAGGAATAGTTCATTCCATTGCATTTCATTTCAATAAAACTCTTAATAGAAACATTTCATTTCAAGAAAACACTCAATAGAAACATTTCATTTCAATAAAACATTTGGCAAAAACATTTCATTTCGTTTCGGTTTATGTCAATAAAACATTCGGTGGAGACAATCAACATCCCATTAGAATCATGCGACATTAGGTTCCTAAATGGGAATAACATTAAGACATATGGCCATAGTCATAGTGGTGTCCATCTAGTGTCACAGAGCTAGTGACATCTTGCGAACTGCTGAAGACTTGCTAAAGGTCAACAACAAACATTACATCCCACAATACCATGGAGCAGGTGATACAGATGTGGTTGTAGACTTGCTCAAGGTCTTACAACAACATTACATTACTTTACATTAGCATGATTACCCAAAGGTAACAATGGGAGCTAGTAATCTCAAAACATTTACTTGATTCCCGTGAAAATCATAAAACAATACTTTATGCATTCAAACATTATACAATATACAGTTGAAATATAAACTTTTAGGAAACGAAGTTTCATTTTGCATTCCATGGTTTCTAACGATGAGGTACACTGTGTAGCACTTATCTCCTTTGGAACCCTAGAGGTACTTACATGATCGTTAAACATTTCATATAGCACATAGGTCCCTTAGGACTCTAGAGATGGCTCCCAGAATATAGCTCTCAAATTATAACATACCATGTTAAAACATTTACAATAACCCATCTTTCATTAAACATTTCATTCAGTATAAAACCAAAACATTTCATTCAAGCTTCAAAACATTTCATTACTATAAAGTCAAAAAATTTCATTCCATTTGATTCAAACTTCATAACATTCAAAACTATGCATTCTTTTAAAACCATTAAACATTAACTATGCATTCTAAAATCATTATGCATAATGATTGAAAAACATCAAAATAATGATTATGCATGCAAACAATGCAATTATACATGACTGACACATGCCTAATTATCATTTCATTTTTGATTCTATACCATCTTATAATTCCAAATCCAATACTTTCGATATGATTCATAACGTCTAATCATTAATCTTATATAATCATTAACCAATCCCAAATGTTTCTTTTCATTCAATAACAATCAACCATTTCAATTCATCCAACCTTAAAATTTATACGATCATTTTGATACACTCCAATTTCAAACATTGTACTTTAAAATCTTTCAATATTTTTCATAAACTTTCAATCATGTTATATAACTCAACATATTTTAAAATGTATACCTTTAACTCAATATCAATCATTTCAATCCAAAGTCTCATTCTAAACTCATGATTCACTATCAAAATCCAATAATTCCAAAACGATCGATAGACATTACAACCTTTATGAATACGTTAACTTACTTAGGTAGTTGACTGGTTTTAAGACAAAACTTCTAGGTAAAATGCAGTCAATTGGTCGTCCTGGCAGTCAATTATTTTTTAGAAAGTATGATTATAGGTAAAAGGTAGTTGACTGGTCTTTAAGGCAGTCGGCTGGTTCTAAACGATTTTATTCATGAGCAGTCGACTAGTCTAAGTCAGTTACTATGAAAGCACCCAAATATTGTGTCTGGGCAATCAACTGCTCCCTTGAACAGTAGCATGCTCCTAAACAAAATGCTATTTAGGAGTTAAAAACCATTTTCAAAACCTCTTATACATTTAAACATAGTTCAAAATACCACAATTCAGCCATAATTCAATGCAAACACGTTATCCCTACGTTCCTTTATACATATCCCTTACCAAACAATCGCGATTACAAGATAACAATCTCCTTAGTACCAATCCTCAATGAGCAACCCTAGATGTTCATTTATTTTAGAGCTATAGAGATCAATTCAAACACAATTTTCTAGATCAAATTTCATATTCATGCTCCACAGACTCAAAACTATCACATATATCTAATTGAATCAAAACCAAAATTTCTCTCTCTTACCTTCATTAGGGCCAAAACTTTGAGTTTGCTTTTCACCCTCCAAATGGTCGCTCCAACACACCATACCACAGTAGGTTGTAGAGCTCGTTTAGCTGAATAACTTTCCTTTAGGTCACTTTTTGGTTTGGAGCAATTACATTAGGGTTTTATAAGCTTTCTCCCTCTAAAACATGAAAAAGCTGAAACTTTCTCTCTCCTCCCTCTCATGGTCGGCACACCCTTTGGAGAAGATGACAAAATGCCTTTAAAATATCTTTTATACGTATGTATTTTAAATATCTTGAAAAATTACCATTTTGCCATTACATAATTTCATTAATTCCTTTTATGTCCCAACTATTTAATATTCATTTCAATATCCAATTTAACTTCAAACTATTTTTATTTTAATGCCAAATATATCTATTTGACATAATTTAGTCAAAATATTGACGTTTATAGAGGTTTGACCAGTCATTTTGGTGAAGTTACCAAAATAACCTCGATTGTTCCTTCGCATAGTTTTTAGCCTTTTTATGTGATTCAGACTACAATTTGGAACTACGTGAGATATCTTCACACGAGGATTCGTCTATGACAGTTTATTTGTCAAAAGTCAAACTACATTGACCATTATTCACCAATATTTTTTCGACCTATGGACACAATCGTCATTTTCGAATTTGTTAGACTTTTCTCAAAACATGCACAAACGAGAAAATTTTGAGATGCAGATTCTTACCATCTCATTATTTCACTCCAAATGTCAATACTCTGAAGTTTCACCCCAATCCGGACTCTAAAAATCCTAGTGGGACCCACATCGCGGTTTTCCCCAATCTTTATAAAACATAATATTTACTATACCTTTCTTTGATACTTCAAATTAAACTCCAATCACGACGAGTGTCATACCATGGGTAATCAATCCCCAAGTATCAATAGCCTACTATTTCGGGGTCATTTCAGATCTAAACATATCCTTTGGCCCCATATCCAATTTCCCTCTAACATAATCACTATAGAGAAATCTTTGCAATTAGCTTTCACTTTTCGATTTCCAAAATAAATAACTTATATTGGTTATTGGGAAATTGTGGTTCTCACAATTAAATATAAATATATATTCTTAATTTTTATGTTAAACAGTAAAAAAAATAATTATTTGAAAAATCTGCAAAGAATCATGAAAATTATTTTAGAATTTATAATGGCAAATTTAAAAATATTTTTTTAGTTTCATATAGTAAACTTTACTAAAGTGCATGAAATTTTTTAAAATTTACTCAAATTAAACAATAACTTCAAATGATCATAAAAAATTTATTTTTATTATTAAAATTAAGAATTTTTTAGTTTATTAGATAAATAAAATATCAATAAAAATAATAAGAATATAATAAAATATACATTTTTAATGATTACAATATATAAAAATAAATCTTATTAAAAAATTATTTATTTTAAATAATTAAAAATAATTTGAGAGAGGGAAATTAGTACTAGTAACTTCTCTCCCTCTTTTTAGGGAGTTCTCTTCTTTTTTTTTTCTGTTAAGTTAGTGAATTTACTTTCATTCTTAGTTCTTAATTGATCTAAAAGTGCTTTCCTTCTTTGATTGTATCAAGAGATCTGAGAAACCAAAAGAGATTATGGAGGTAACTTGAGGAAAGACAAAAAAGAGAAAATCTCTTCTTAAGAAGTTAATTACTTAATTTGGATATTGTTTTAAATTATGGTTTAAACCAATTTTTTATCATCAAATTGGACACGTGGACAACAATATTGCCATGTCACTAAAAAAATGACACCCTTGACTTGCCACATCAGCAAAAATGGCAAGTAAGCTAAACAATTCAATGTCTCACGTTTCCAAAACTCATTGTAGAGTCGAAAAGTTCCCTTGTAAGTATCTCGACTTGCCATTGGGGCAAAGGTTGGTTCAATTGCTTTATGGAATCCAATTATTTGTTCTTTCAGAAACGAACTAAACTTATGGAAGAGTAAAATGCTTTCTATGGCTGGCAGGTTGGCACTCGTAAAATCCATTTTGACAAATTTGCCAATTTATTACATGTCAAGGTTTAAAATGCCTTGCAGATTTAGGAATGAGTTGGAGAAAATTCAAAGACAGTTTTTATGGGGTGATACAGATGATAAAAGGAAAATGTTGATTAGAATACGATTTGTAGAAAGAAAAGAAATGGTAGATAGGGAATCATTAACTTCTAGAATTGCAATCAATCTCTATTTATGAAATGACCCTGGAGATTTGGGATGGAGGGACAATCACTATGGAAGTAAGTGATCTATGAAAAGTATAATATTTCTTTCTTTACTTTGTGGCCTAAACCTTGCAAGGAGAACTCTCTTTCTAGAAGGTCAAGGGATATACAAAACATATGAAAAAAGAGTGATTATACTAACCTTTTTAAATATAGCTTTCTTCTGTGTGCAGGGGATGGCTCACGAATTTATTTCGGGACTGATATGAGGATCCAAGGAGTTATTCTTAAAGATTCTTTTACAAGAATATTTGCCTTGGCCGAGAACGAAAAGGGATTCATAAAAGATTATGGAACATGGTCTAGCTACACATGGGAATGGATTATCACTCTGAAGAGATCTCTCTTTGATTGGGAAAAAAGATCTTGGATAGACTTATGAAGCTTCTCAATTCAATCACTATCTCACCTTCAGCAAAGAACAAGTTAATATGTACTCATTCAGTTCACGGAGTATTCAATGCTAAATCATGCAGAAAGTTATTGAAGACTCAAAATCCCAAAATGAAATGGTTGAAAGTGCTATTTGGAAAGGCTTTTCACCTCCAAAGGTGGAATCATTCTATTGGAAGGTTCTTCATAGCTCGATTCCTACTATTGAAGTCTTGCAAAACAGAGGGTGTATGACTAATCTTGTGAACTCTTGTGCTTTCTACAACAACAAGGAATTTGTTGAGAATTTATTTCTTCATTGTGATCTTAATTGGACAATTTGGTGTCACTTTCTATAGAATTGGAACCAGGAATGGGTTATGCCTAAGAACACGAAAGCTCTCTTTTTTACTTTTGGATAACCTCCCAATTAACAAAAATCAAAAGCAGATTTAGATGACTTTAGGGTATTCAATTATGTGGTTTATTTGGCTCCTTAGAAATGATAAGATCTTCAACAACAAAACTCCAACTTTTGATCAAATTTGCTATCTCATTTTTGCTAGAAACTGCTGGTGGTTGAAAGCGAAATTTAGTTGGGTGGACACGCTTAATCTCACCATTAATCTTCAAAGCCTCTCCTTACCGGGAAAATCTAAACCAGTTAAACCAAAGGTGTGCTGGATTCCTCCCCCTCCTAGAGCTTGGAAGATTAATGTGGATAGATCCTCGCTTAGGAAACTCGGTCCTGCAAGTATTGGAGGTGTTATTAGAGATTGTAATGGAAGCATTCGCCTCAATTTTCCAAAAGCATTGGTGTTGTGGACTCCAATATTGCTGAATTGATGACGATCATTGAAACTTTGTTGATGATAGTTAAAATAGAGATCAAACCATTCCCCCACTTATTATCGAAAGCGATTCAAAGGTGACATCTCTTGGATAAAAAAGATTGGAAACAGTCCTTGAAGATACTTTAATTTGATCAGCAAGTTGTTAAATCTTCTCTCATGTTTAGGAGAAATTTCTTTTGTTCATGTTTATAGAGAAGCCAACTTCTTGATTGATTTTCTTGCTAAATCTAGAGTTTCTCTAACTCAGATTTTATAGCTTGCATGGTTGTAACTTCTTTTAATTAATAAAACATTTTCAACTTTCAAAAAAAAAATTCAGTGTCTGACATGATTGACATATGCATGTAATGCACTTCTTTTAACTTTATTAGAAAAAAGTAAATTGTTAGATCTCCAAAACTGTTGGTGTTTACCTTGAATCCTATATAAAAAGTACAAGAGAAATTATAAGGGCTCTTCCCTTATAAAGAATGTGTCAGGCTTGGTTTGTAAAATATCCCAAATAGTTGTAAACAGTAATAGAATAGTTAGGATTTGGGCTATTATAAAGAGTGTAGTTGGATTTTTTAGGATTTGGGCTAAAAATTGTATAATTGTAATTATTTGATTGGTTATTAAATTGATTAGGTGGTTATAGGCCAATTTGGTTGGGCCAAACCACATTAAAAATTATTATGTGTGTTTTTGCTTTCTTCCATTTTGTAGGTGTTTGTTTGAGGGAAATTTTGCCTAACAAATGGTATCAGAGCTGAAGGTTCGTGATCTTGCGAAAGGAGGAAAGCTTTGGTTGAAACTATGTCTAGAAGTATGCCTAAGTTTGATATTCCTTTATTTGAGGGTAAAAGTAATTTTATGTTATGGCAAAGTACGATTTAGGATCTTCTAGTGCAACAAGGTCTAGATTTGGCATTAGAAGAAAATAAGCCAGATGGAATGTTCGATAAAGATTGAGTTGAAATTCAGAAGAGGGCTGTGAACACAATTAGATTAGCACTTGCTCCAAAGATTAAGTATAATGTATTGACTAAGACGACACCAACTGGATTGTGGAAGAAGCTGGGAAACATCTATGCATCAAAATCGTTGATGAATGGATTGTGTTTGAAGATAGATTTATATTCTCTGAAGATGGATGAAGGTGTGAGTCTCCATGATCAATTAAATGAATTTAATAGACTAGTTTTACATTTATTAGCTATTGATTCTAAAGAGTTGAAAGAATAAGAGACGGCATTGCTATTGTTATCATCTTTGCCTAAGTCCTATATATCTTTAGTTCAGACTTTATTGGTAGGTAAAACTACTTTGACGTTGGATGACGTAATTGCTGTGTTGCGTGATAATAAAAGATTTATGGGTAAAGAAGATTCTTTATCTACGGGAAGTGTACTAGCTAGTTGAGAAGGTTCTACTCGAGGGAGGACTAATGAAAGAGATGGTGGATCAAGAGGGAGATCAAGATCAAGATTCAGAGATTATAGGGAGGTGGAATGTTAGAGAAAGGTCATATCCAAACACGCTGCAAGACATTAAGAAAGGATATGGCTGCATTCAAGATGGCTCAGTAAAAGAGTGATGATGGAAAGAAGAATGAGACATGTGTTGCTCTAACTGATTTAGATGATGATGTATTGGCAACTTGTTTAGATGGGCCTCATACTTATGAAAAAGGTTGGGTTTTGGATTCAGCAACATCAATGCATATTTGGAATGATAAAGATCAGTTGAATTGAAAGAGGTTGAAAGTTTAGGCAATATTGCGATTGTGAATGGTAATAGAGTGAAGATCGAAGGTATTGGGAATGTTCAACTCAAGCTTTGTGGTAATGGTGTCAGGACTATTCGTAATGTGAGGTATGTATCCAGTTTTAGCTACAATTTGATTTCTTTGGGTAAGTTAGCTTCACATAGGTACACATATGTTGTTAATGACGATTATTGCAAAGTATATAAGAATGATGATTTAGTTTTGCAAGGAAAGATGAATGAGAAACAACTATATTTGCTTGATGATGCAAGGATAGAGTTGTTCCCAAGAGTAAAAAGACTCAAAGGCCTGTTAGCTTTTCAAATATCGTTGAGCAGTTTGGGGATTCAAGTCAAGGGAGGATTTGTTTGGGTTTGCCTTAATTCCTATATCAAAAGTATAGGAGAAATTATAAGGGCTCTTCTCTTATAAATAATGTGTTAGGCTTGGTTTGTAAAATATCCTGAAGAGTTGTAAACACCAATAGAATTGTTAGGATTTGGGTTATTAGAAAGAGTGTAGTTGGATTCTTTAGGTAATTGGGCTCTTTAGGTAGTTGGGCTTCAGGCTTGTAAAGAGTTTGCAATTTTTTTCTTCTAAAAATCGCATAGTTGTAATTATTTGATTGGTTATTAAATTGATTGGGTGGTTATAGGCCAATTTGGTTTGAGGCAAACCATATTAAAAATTATTGTGTTTATTTTTGCTTTCCTCCATTTTTGTGAGTGTTTAATTTGAGGGATATTTTTTCCAATAAAAACATCATTTTCTGATTTAGACTCCCAAAAAATTAGATTCTAAATAAACGTCTAGTCATTTTTTGTAGGTTAAAAACATTCCATTTAATTTCGAAACAACAAAAATGATTTTTTTATCAATTATTGACCTAGCACTTTAAAAAACTTGCATGCTACTTGGATTTTACGAATGAACTAAAACTGACACAGTCGATCAATTAGAAATAAATAAATCCTTAACATGGCATAATTACTAGTGCAATTTAAGAACTTCAATACAGCGTTTAAGATGATAATTTATGTAATTGCTTTTTTTTTTAATGTAAACAATCCATGGTGTTTACTTAAATGGTTGAAGGAATCCAAACTTGTATTTTGCACTTTGATCCTTCTCCCTGTTTTCCATAAGAAGAAAAAAAGTTGGACTCTCTACCCAAACTATACCCTTGGACTCTCTACCCAAACTAGACCCTTTACCCTTACAAGAGTCCAACCTTTTTTGTTCTTTACAATCAATAAAGAAACATTTTCTAAGATGGGAATGGGAGCATCAGCAGGAGCTCAACTAGGGGTCAAAAAAGTTATGTTTGAATCTTAATTCACTAAAGTAATATCTGTTTCACATTTGATTCGGCTTATGATTTGTTGCTGGTACTTTGAAGTTTGAACCAATCAAACAGCATTTGCATTAGTAATTGATGGACTACACATGCTTATCATTGCTTGTAGTAGTAAAAACAATAAGTTTTATTTTAGATATCACTACAACAAAAATAGCTTTTTGTTACATTTATTTAGCGGTGCCGCTAGATGCCGTGTTTTTAATCAATTCACAGTGTTTTTCAGTTAAAACGCCGTAAAATTTAACAAATATCAACGTTTATGAGATTAAATGCAGCTAAATTAATCAGGTAGCAGCGTTTCTAAGAAAGAAACGCTACTATATTTTAAAATAAAGTAAAAAATAAAAATATTTATTTTAGTTTTTTTTAATTTATATTTCATCAAAAAAAGAAAAAATATATTAAATAATCTAAAATTAAATATATAAAATAAACATAAAACAAATGTATTTCGATAAAAAATCTAATAAAAAAATCGATCAAAAACCTCTGCTCTCATAAACACCCTAAACCAAGATTTTCCCAATTCTCTCTTCGATTTTTACAATGCTGCTCATATTTCCCAATTCTCTCATATTTCAATCTCTGATTCTCTTTTTGATTCCCTCTTAGTTAAATTCTCTCTCCGATTCTCTTTCCAAGCCTTCAAGCTTCTGAACTTTAGTAGGGTTGGGATGGGATTCTTCAATTCTCGTCGATTCAAGGTTTAAAGAATTTGCATATTAATACCTTCATTTGCTTCTAATTTTGACTTGGTAGCTAATTTATTGTCTGATTTTATACTTTATTTGCTTTTAATTTTGACTTGGTGGGTGATTTCTTGTTTTAATTTGAAAGCATTAGGGTTTAGCTAATTCACTTAATTTACCAAATTACACATCATGTATTATATAATTTATTGAAGACTATCTTGTCATGTCCCGAAATATTAAATAGTTAACTGATAATAGAAAATAAATCACTTACGGTTCGATTGTCTACAGTGTTAGTTTTATTCAAAATGAAAATTATTTATTTTTATACAAATCTAGGATTCAAAATCCAAGCACATAAACAAAAATATAATTATTTATGTCCCAAGTATAATATACATAAAGTAACACTGTACAGAATGTCTAAATACATAAAAGATAAATGTCGTATACCTCGACAATATACAATGCTCGACTGAGGGATACCAAAATAAGGTCCTCTAGAAGCAGACCTAAGCTACTGTAGATAATTTGGGAGTGGAAAAAATAAAAGGGTGAGCTAATTGCTTAGTAAGAAATATATGTACAAATACTGATACATCGTATCCTATATGCAGTTTAAAATTTTGTTTTAATATAGAAACCGTAAATTTCACGACTGAAATCTTGTGGGCTCAAATGTCGTGAAAATACTATAGTGGATTAGATAACCGGATGGAGTACAAAAGAATGCTTTAGAGTACCTCGCGTGTCCTGGCATCCAAATCCACTATAGGGAGTTTTGAAATATTTAAATTAACCACAAATTCAATAAATATTCAAGAGCTTGTTAAACATTTCTTAAATTAGTCAGAAAACAAAATTACTTCGTAAACAATATTAATCACATTTGTATCAATTTCCAAACAGATAATTCAAATAAATATAATTCACGAAACATATAAGCATATTATTCAAATCACATAACATAATTGTCATATGATTCAAAAATCGGAATAAATCAAATCTGGGAGTGCCTGGATTTATGTTAACTAAGGATTTACCATCCCAGTATAAATTTTAGTGGAGACTAAGCTACACCCAATAAACACATGCACTATTGTAGACATATGGTCATAGTCAAGGGACCACAATGTAAACACTAGCTAGATGTAACCTGTGGGAGCTAAAAACTGGGCTAGAGTCAGTAGCATCAGAACGGAACGAAAACGCATGTACTAGCAAGTAGCGGTGTCGCATCCCATAATGCATAGTAAAATACCGTTTTTACACACGCACAGTGACGATTGGGCTGTCTACGATGTCTTTACCCCTACACTATTTAAAACAGTAATCACTATAGTAATGATATTAAATCAAAATCTAATAAAAATATTTACTGCAAAATATTATATAAAGTATTTACACATGTTTTATATCCCCTGTACATGAAATAACAATCGTAATACTGTACAAATATGTCTGAACATGTACAAGAAAATAATACCTCCAGGATCCACTCGATGCTGCCTCAGGGCGAACTATAACGTAGCTTAATCCATAGAACAATATCATTGAAGATAATCTGTGGAGTGGAAAAATAAAGGGGTGAGCTAATGTGCTCAGTAAAAGAATTGTATGTAAAACTGATACTATAAAATCTATATGCTATAAACATTTAATTCCTAATAGTTCACTAAAGCACAATTCAGGATGGATACTATAGTCGGCTAGGAAACCGGATGGAGTAAGGAAGGTATTTTGGAATACTGTCTTGTCCTGGTTCCTAGAAGAACCTATAGGGAGCAAATAGTTGAATTTAATATTCAATCAGTATGAAAACCATTAAATTTGCATAGCAAATAATCTACTTAAATAAGTAAATCAAATAACATTTCTTTTCAATAGCAAATATTTAGTTCAAATCTGATAAACACCGTACAGTCCATAGTTCAGTAATTGGTATACAAAATGCTCTGTAACTGTAAACAGTTTAGTACAAGCTAATAGTTCAATAAAATAGTACCATCAACAGTACCGTATAATGGAGACCAGGCAACACCCTAAGTATATCATGCTATAATAATATCCCGAATAGGGAGAATAATAACACATGAGATCTATGGTCATAGTCTATGGGGTCCACAGCGTGCACTGATAAAGTGCCAACCAAGACGTTGATAATAGGATCAGTATCTATCAGCACAATACAGTAATAATAAGACGTGACACATGAGCATAATATGGGGCCTAACAATCTCAAAACAGTGAATACACAGTATAAACACCATTTATAAAATCACTTTCACTGATAGTATCTTCAATCAGTCTATAAATAATCAAAATGAAAATATATTCATTTTATGAATAAAAATTCATAAAATATTCATACTTCAGTATTCTTTCCAAAAAATGTTCTATTTATCTATAGAACAATATAAAGTACATGTTGGTACTTTCACGTAATTAAAATTCCTTAACAAGAACATTTAAATATTATTTTTCGGTACATTATAAAATCATGGAATTTTTAATAAAACCATGGAAATCACTTGAAATTGCACTCATTTCTATCCTTAGAAATATTAGGAATAATTTCATAGAATTTCTATAATTTTCTGATGGAATGACGACTATTGTAACCTAGCCTTCTTGCACTAAAAACATAGTTGTATAATTCAACCAATAGCCACAATTTCACCAATTCCAAAGCCATTTATTTCCAAATCACTTCATAAAAATAATGTGAACCAAAACATGCATTTATAGTATCCTTACGGTTCACATATGCATCCCTTACCTATTTGATTAAGTCGGGCTTCCCGATAGTACCACGCGTAAATCAAGACTCCCAGGCTGCAAGATATTACACCAAACATCATTATTCTCCATAATTGAAATTCTAATAATTTTTCCTTCACTAATTTCTACTACTTTATCAGTAGAAAATAATTAACTGATATAATTTATACTGGTAATAAAACCTAACTTCGCCAAATTAACTTCGAATTGAAATCCGACTTCACCAACAGTCTCCTAATAATTTCTACAGTCTCAAGGCATCCTAAATTCATCAAAGGCAGCCACAATTCCCCTTCTCCTTTGCTTGACCGAAAATGGCGTCATGCCATACTTATGGTTTTTCTTCCATTTAACTATTATTTCTAGTTTAAACCTTAATTTCCTTTAATTTATCATCCTTTTTATGCCTTAAAATGCATGGAATCCTAACTCTCCATCAATGGCCGAAACCCTTGGAGTGTACTTGAGCATGATTTAAGTTAATTCAATTAAATCTAATACTATAATCATGCTTAATACATATAAATTCTTCATTAACTACTATTAAAATCAAAGAAAAGTAAAATCATGAAAATACCTCGCTTGGCCGAATTCCTTGGGCTATTTTTCCTCTTGATTTGGCCACTTATTCAAAAGGCTATGAGTATAGGTGAAGAGAGGAAGATGAGTAGAGTGATTTGGTAGTTGGGATTTTGTTGAAAAAGTGTGTAAATTTTGACTTTTAAAAGGTTTTCTTTTCTTTTCTTCTCTTTTCTATGATGGCCACGTGAAAGAGGGGAAGAAGATGAAGAAATAGTGCTGGCTGCAGCTTGGAGCAGAATTTAGAGGCTTCTAGGTATGGCAAAATGACCATTTTGCCATTGGTTATGAGTTTTTCGGACAAAAGTGTCCTTAAGCTTTTGTAATTTTTATAACTAGGTAACTGAACTCCAAAAATTCATATTACATCACCAAAAATTATTATTAAACATATTTTGATAAATGGTGGTGATTTGGTTCGGGTTTGGACCTACCGTGAAGGTGAAATTACAAAAATACCCCTTCGGGTAAATCGCGTAAATTTTTTATTTAACTACCGATTTAATCTATCTATTAACATAGACCAGGACTTATTTTCATGTAGAATATCATGCTATTTTTACTTGGTCTAAATTCATTTTAGATTGGGCACAATTTATAAAAATGCCACTGAGCTATGTACTTAATCGTCATTTTCTAATTTGTTTTCATGCTTCTCAAAAATAATCTAAATGGAGAATGTTAAGTTTGAAATTCTTATCACGTCCATCCAGGCACTATAGAGCCTATGGGCCCACCATGCGGTACTAGCTCATACTTGCGAAATACACAGAAAATGAACAGTGGTGAGTGTCCTTACATGTATAATAGTACCTGAATATATGATTCTCACATACGGAGCCAACAGTCTCAAAACATTTCATAAATATTTTCAAAAATGTTTACGGAGTTAAATTTAATAAATCATTAATTCATAAATTCATGAGAATTTAATTCATAAATTCAATATAGTAAAACATGAAATTATATCACATCATTTCAAAATAATATTTAGCATGCAAAATATTTTATTCAAATGACACAAATGTAAAATATTCATACAATTGGAAAAACATACAATTTTCATAAAAATCTTATCAGAGACTGAATTTGTGATTTAATTTATTGAAAGCCATATTTAGGAACTTAAATATTTAAATTCCTAAAATTTATTTCTTTTATTTTAAATATCATGCTTAATAATATTTTGAAGGGGTGTAGCTATTTTTTTTTGAAGTCAGGGGTTTAGGCTATTTTAGAAAACATTTAACAACATAACTGTTTGTTTTACCCTAACCCTCCTGCACAAAATATAGCTTCAAACCACAATTTTCAATTTCCAAATTCAATCCAAAATATCAATTTCAATTCCATAAAAACCAAAATTTATCAAATCATATAACAAGGTATCTACACTTCATACATATATCCCTTACCTTAATCCTTACAATTTTACTCAATAACTCCCTTGTTGCATTTCACTTACGATTATCCTTTCCTTACCGAAATTTGCTCCAACAGAGTCCTTAACTACAACCAGTGTTCAAACAACATGAATCAATATTAATTCTATCTAATTACACTTCAAAGATTACCATTTTAACCTTAATCTACTTAAACGAGAAATTTTTTCCTTCATTAAGGTCAAAATGGTCATTTCATGGTCATTTCGATTTTCGTTCAATTTCAACTATGCTGGTACTTTCAATATTCTTTTCTAACTTATCTACAATCATCAAATTTTCATTTACCTTCTAATTCATCAGTGCCCTTTACCAACAGAATGTTCCCATGGTATTCAAGGCACTTTTAAATCTTCAAAATTTATTCAATCATTTTGATGTATTTCCCAATAGTACCAATCATATCAATGTCCTCAAAATATTTTTTTAAACTAATTTTTCTTACTTAAAACTTTATAAAAATTTTGGCAGATAACCTTTTAGAAAATGAGACCTCCTGCAGGTCAAAAATAACATTTAATAAACCCAACGCAGTTGATTTTACTTACAGTCAAAATATTTCAATTTTAAATTCAACTAAATAGAAATACAATTTATCCATAATTATCCAAACTTAAGAAATTCACAAAATCACTTAACAATTTAGTAGAGTAATAAAATAAAATACAATAAATTCCTTACTTTTCTTTCTTTTCTGTTCTATGTTTTGTTTTGTTTTTTTTTTTCTCTTTTTGCTAAACCGGTCAGAACCAGTTCAACGCAGCCTCGATGACGATGTGTGACGCGATGGCAATGGAGGCGTGTAGCTGAAGGCAGTGCCGGCATCGGCAATGGCTACCGGCAACGCTGGCAGCTCCTTTTTTCTCTTTTTTTTTTTCCTTTTTCTTTTATCTTCTGTTTTGCTCTCTCTATCACCACTGACAGGTGACTTTGACTAGCTTCCTTTACCCACCGACCTCTCTCTCCGATCTGCTCTCTTCCTTGGCCGACAAGGAAGACAACCGATCAAGTTTCTTTTCTTTTTTTTCTTTTCTTTTTCGCTAACAGTATTCGGTTCCAACGCCGGTACCGCTCTTTCCTTCTCTCTCCTCCCTTCTTGCCGACGTCGACTCCCCCTCTTTTCGATAGCCGCTACCTTCTCTTCCCCTTTCTCTCCCAATTTCTTTTCTTTTTTTCTTTTTTTATTTATTAAAGTCGGTTCCATTGACTTTCAAACTACAAGCAAGCTTCCTTTGAAAGCTTGCCATGGATTTATTATTTTTAAATTTTTTATTTATTATATATATTCTAAATATACATATAATATACACACTATATATCTTGTATATAAATATATATATATTTAAGTATATATATATATATCTTATACATATTTATAAAATACTTTTATTTTATTTATTTATTTTATATATTTTTTTATATTTAGTATAATTAATTATTTCATGGAAATTGAATTTCCAATAAATCTATGAAACTAACTCCAAAAGTAAAAATTTCTCGGATATCACATCCTTTCCACCTTAAAGAATTTGGTCCTCCAAATTCAATAAAGGTACTCATTTAGTTTAGTACTTTGATATATTCATATCATTACTTTAAGGCTTGCCATTCACCATTTATTTTTAATAATTAGTTCTTTCACTCATTCATATCAATATTTCTATACCATATAAATTCCATTCATTAATGATACTCTCTTATCTTTCAATCTCTGTCAATCTCCATGTCAGTCATCTTATACGATCATTTTATAATCTTCAAAACAAAGCATATCACCATCAATCATTTCAATCACTTAATACCTATATCCCTAATACTTCTACACCATATCTATGTGAATCTTCAAAATTTAGTCACATATTCTAGTTGATCATCAATTTTCTAAGCAAAACAAACATTCAAATACATTTTCTAAACTTTCTTTGCAATTTATATTCAGACAGTGCACAGCGACACAAGACGTAAATCAATTCTCACCTACTTACACTGACACGTATTAGGCAAACTTGGCTCTGATATCACCTTAACTGTCACGTCCTGAAATATCAAATATTTAACTGATATTACAAAATTTTTATACAAATGTTGATACATCATATCCTATATGCAGTTTAAAATTTTGTTTTAATACATAAACCATAAATTTCATGACTGAAATCTTGTGGACACGAATGTCAGAAGGATACTATAGTAGATCAGATAATCGAATGGAGTATAGAAGGATGCTTTGAGCAGCTCGCATGTCCCGGCATCCAAATCAACTATAGGGAGTTCTGAAATATTTAAATTAATCACAAATTCAGTAAATATTTAAGATCTTGTTAAACATTTCTTAAATCATTCAGAAAACATAAATTACTCCGTAAACAATATTAAATCACATTTGTATCAATTTCCAAATAGATAATTCAAATAAATATAATTCACAAAACATATAAGCATATTTTTCAAATCACAGAACATAACTGTCATATGATTCAAAAACAGGAATAAAACAAATCTGGGAATGCCTGGATCCATGTTAACCAAGGATTTACCACCCCAGTATAAATTTTAGTGGAGACTAGGCTATACCTAATAAACACATGCACTATAGTAGACGTATGGCCATAGTCAAGGGGCCACAGTGTGAACACTGGCCAGGTGTCACCTATGGGAGCTAAAGACTGGGCTAGAGTCAGTAGCATCGAAACAAAATGAAAATGCATGTACCCGCAAGTAGCTACAAGGCCAACAGTCTCAAAACATTTCATAAATATTTTCATAAATGTTTACGGAGTTAAATTTAATAAATCATGTCTTAAATAAATTCATGAGAATTTAATTCATAAATTCAATATAGTAAAACATGAAATTATACCACATTATCTCAAAATAATATTTAGCATGCAAAATATTTTATTCAAATGACACAAATATAAAATATTCAAACAATTGGAATACAATTTTCATAAAAATCTTATCAAAGACTAAATTTGTGATTTAATTTACTAAAAGCCATATTTAGGAACTTAAATATTTAAATTCCTAAAATTTATTTCTTTTATTTTAAATATCATGCTTAATAATATTTTGAAGGGGTTTAGGCTATTTTAGAAAAAATTCAGTAGCATAACGGTTTGCTCTAACCTAACCCTCCTGGACAAAATACAGCTTCAAACCACAATTTTCAGTTTCCAAATTCAATCCAAAATATCAATTTCAATTCCATAAAAACCAAAATTTATCAAATCATGTAACAAGGTATCCCTACACTTCATACATATATTCCTTACCTCAATCCTTGTTATTTTACTCAATAACTCCCCAGTTGCATTTCACTTATGTTTATCCTTTCCTTACCGAAATTTGCTCCAATAGAGTCTTAAACTGAAACCAATGTTCAAACAACATGAATCAATATTAATTCTATCTCATTACACTTCAAAGATTACCATTTTAACCTTAACCTACTTAAACGAGAAATTTTTTTTCTCCGTTAAGGTTAAAATGGTCATTTCATGGTCTTTTCGACTTTCTTTCAATTTCAACTATGTTGGTACTTTCAATATCCTTTTCTAACTTATTTACAATCATCAAATTTTCATTTACGTCCTAACTCATCGATGCCCTTTACCAACCAAATGCTCCTATGATATTCAAGGCACTTTTAAATCTTCAAAATTTATTTAGTCATTTTCGATGAATTTCTCGATAGTACCAATCATATCAATGTCTTCAAAACTTTTTTTAAAACAATAATTTTTCTTACTTAAAACTTTATAAAAATTTCGACAACATAACCTTTTAGAAAATGAGATCTCCTACAGGTCGAAAACAACATTTAATAAACCCAAGGCAATTGATTTTACTTACAGTTAAAATATTCCAATCTTAAATTCAACTAAACAGAAATACAATTTATCCATAATTATCCTCACTTAAGAATTTCACAAAATCACTTAACAAATTAGTAGAGTAATAAAATAAAATACAATAAATTCCTTACCTTTCTTCCTTTCTGTTCTGTGTTTTGTTTTGTTTTTTTTTTTCTCTCTTTTTGCTGAACCAATCAGAACGGGTTCAGCCCAGCCTCGACGGCGGTGTGCAGTTGAAGGAAGCGTCGGCATTGGCAGTGGCTATCTGCAGCACTGGCAGCTCCTCTTTTCTCTTTTTTTTTTTCCTTTTTCTTTTCTCTTCTGTTTTGCTCTCTCTATCACCGTCGACAGGTGACTTTGACTGGCTCCCTCTACCCGCCAGCCTCTCTCTCCAATTTGCTCTCTTCCTTGGTCGGTGACGACGTCGACCGATCGAGCTTCTTTTTTTTTTCAATACTTTTCTTTTTTTTTTATCTATTAAAGTTGGTTTGCCATTGTAAGACTCGAATTTTATTATACTATATACCATATTTGTATATGATTGAGAGTGGAAATAAATTCTTTTAGTGAAATTAAAGAATCATTTAATGTGAATTTCTACTTTTCATTTTAAGTTATGATTTACAATATGGTGTATATGAATTAGGATTGAGTATTTAAGAGATGCATAGAAAGTATTCGGTTGAGAAGAATGCAAATGAAATAAAATGAAGTTCATGTATAAAAGAAACCCTATTGGTTGAAGTGTGAAAGCATTAAATGAAGTGTTGCACAAATGAAGAAACAAATGAACAAATGAGATAAAACAAAGTCAATAATAGTGGCTGGAATTGGCGTGAAGAGGAAGAGAAAAAGGAAAGAAAATTTAGTTAAACTGCAGCAAGAGACTTCCCCTAGCCGTCCCTTTTTGGCTAGAATTGTCTTCACCATTTAATGAACTGTGGAAAATTTCACCTCGCCATTTAATGGAATTGCCATTTTTCTTCACCATTTAATGAGCTATAAGACAAGGTAATGATGAAGAAAGGGATAAGGAATAGATGGTGAGTTCTGGTTGGATCAGTAGGATTCTATAAGAAGACTTCATGAGAAAAAAAACCGATTGAAGCAAAAAAAAAACTTCATCTTCTTAAACAACCTTCTCGCCCATTCTGTTTTCACTTCAAACTCAATCTCGTTTCTTCCATCCCTCTTATACATGAGCCATGAAACTTCATCCTTAGTTAGCTAAACATTTATCCAGCGTGTGAAGAGCTGAGGAATAAGCAAAGTAAAGCTAAGTGAGGCAAAGCATTCTGTTTTTGGAAGAGCAACTGGGTTAAGGTGAGTTCCATATTTCTATGGTTCTCTTGATATTCAATACTAGATTTCTATGTTTTACAATGTAATAAACATAGATATAGCCTTGTTGTAGCTAAATCTTGTTAGAATGTATAAGAAACACGATGGGCGAAGAGATTATCCAACTGCTTCCCAAATAGGCGAGCAAAGAAAGAATGGGTACTCGCCCAAAGGTTGAGGCGAGCTCAAGAGATGTATGAGTCGGCGACATACATATTGCCAACTCTTTGGATAATCAGAACAATTCCTGAATGGGCGAGGGCGAATGGCAAGGGCTATGATCGCCCAAAATGTTGAAATTGATGATCGCCAAAAGGGCGAGAATGGCGACTATTGTGATCACCCATGTGAAATGTGAGTGATCGCCAATGAGGCGAGTAGGAAATAAAGAGGTCGACAAGTGTTAATTCAATTCATGGGAGAGCCAATCTCTGAATAAAAGCCACGAATGGCAAACTGAAATTCAGGAGCAGGGCGAGTTGAGTTGAAGTGTGGGCGAGCTCCCACGAATAAACTACCATATGGCGAGTAATGTTGGGTGAGCTCCCACACATAAGCCATTATATGAATGGCGAGTATATTGGGCAAGCTAGAAGAATAGCCTCAAGTCTCGCCAATACATTGGAAAGAAATCGGACAGAAATATTAATAGTTTTCATAAATTATTTTGCAGCCGGGAATTGGAAATTGATAAAGGCGAGCAGGAAGCAAGGCTTCGTACTACAAGGTAAGGGAGATGTGTGTGTAGTAAATGCATGTCCTGTGGAGTTAAATTTTATAGAAATTATTGAGAAATTGTTTTGTTTTTTGACATGCATTGATTTGATAATCGTTGTGATTTGGGCGAGCTACAAAGCCAACCCCTATGTTAGTTTTGGGCCAACTAGTAAAGGGTGAGCGAACTAACCCTTTTATAACGTTTTGAGGCAGGCGACCCCTGTTTTAATAAAATCCGGGGGAGCCAATGTGGGCGAACCCTTTTATATTCTTTTGGGCGAGCGATCCAGGCTTTCATGAAATGGGCGAGTTGACCATGGAAGTGTTGCCTTGGGAGAGTTAACCATGGGCAATGCCATAGTGGGCGAACTAACCATGGCAAGACACCATGAGCGAGCCAGTTTCACTTGGTTTTAAATGCTACGTTTGGCAGGCGAATACTAGTTCACTACAATGGGCGAACTGATTATGGGCGAGCCACTATGGACGAGCTGACCCTGGCGAGCCAATTTAACCCATATTTTCTCATGGGTAAATTGATGAAAATGGGCTGTTTTTAATATATTTGTAAACAGAAAATATGAAACCTTTTGGAAAGCAAATCATTTTGAGAAAATCATAGAAATTATGAAATAATTCCATAAAGGTTTTTCATGAGATATAAAGTGATTTTTGAGACTTTAGGCCCTGAGTTCATGCATTATTATTCATGTAATTGCGTGACCCACCTAGGGCGATGGCTCGGGTTGATGGACCAACGAGTGCACCTCAGGGCGTCACAAGACTGATGGACCCACCAAGTCATCAGCGGTCTCGAGGTCACTTGGCAAGTGGACCCGAGGACCACCTATAGATTATGGCCATAGATCTAGTTGAGATAGTCGTGAGGGGCGATGGCCTACATGTGCACCCCAAAAGCGGATGACTTGTGTTCCTGAGGGAACAATGAGAGCATGATTTATTTGTTACCTAGTCTCAACTATTTGATTTCTATTTACTGAAAGGATCTATTGAATCTTGTTTAATGTTACTATATTCATTGTTTTCCTAGTGGGTTTGATCGTTAGGACAATTAAGTTGTTTTGGGGATATAGTTTTTATCTTTATAAAGCAACATACACCTTCCTTATTGAGCACGTTGTCGCTCACTCCTTATTTTTTCACTCCACAGATTATTGATTTTGGACTAAGAGAATTACCTTCTAGAGATTTGATATCGGAGGTACGTTGTATTCTTTTATATATTCAGTAAAATGGTACAGTACTATTTTAAATAAAAGGGAATGTATATACATCTTAAGGAAAGAATTTAATAATTCATATTTCTATATGATTTACGAGGAATAAGAGTACTAATTCTTATTAAAGTGTTGAGAATTGTTAAGCATCACAGACAGCTCAACCGGTAAATAAGTGTAAAGTATAAGTAAATATTATGTATACTGTAGATTTGGGATGTGACAGATTTAATGGTATCAGAGCAGGGTTGATCGGATGTCTAGTGATGCTTAAAGTAAATAGTACACATTCCCTGTAGTACTGTATAATCTGAATATATAACTGATATATTTAATGATAAGTGATAAACGATTTCTGTGGTACAGATATGAGTGGAAGGAGGAGGATACGCTCAGTGAGAGGTATAGGCCGAGGTAAGGCGGCACAAATTTCGAAATCGCAGACATCGGAACCTGCCCCAAGACCTCCACGTCCTATACAGCCAAAGAGCATTGATACTCGTGTGAGCCGAGTGGAGAGGCTAGTAGCCGATTTTAAGGCTATGTATCAGGTGAATAGAGCCGCGGATAGGGCAGAAAGGGAGAGAGCCACAGCTCCCGCAGCCTCAATAGAGGCGCCAGTACCGCCACGATCGGCGCCAGTTGTACCTGAGCCTCAGCCTATTCCACCACTGACACCACAGCCACAGGTAGCTCCACCACAGCCATTAATTCAGCAGCTTAGAGATGTGGAGTCATATTGTGATGTGGCATTGGTGAAATCATTCAAGAAGTTGGATCCACCTAAGTTTAAAGGTACTAGGGATCCATTAGCGGCAGAACAATGGGTTATTGAGATCGATAGATTACTTAAGATTATGAGATGTTCTAAGACAGAGAAGTTAAGCCTAGCAGTATTCCAGTTGGCAGATGATGCGAGACATTGGTGGAAGGCCTCTTAGACCATATTATTTGCTTAGCATCAGGATCTGTCTTGGGATATTTTTGTGGATGCTTTTCGAAGGTAGTATATTCCTGACACTGCTTAGGAAAAATTACAACAGGAATTCATGGATTTAGTTCAGAGTACCATGTTAGTGGACGAGTATGAGGCCAAATTTACTACATTGAGCCGTTTTGATCCATAGACTAGTGCGAATACCAGATATAAGATTTCGAGGTTTAGAGCTGATTTGAGGCCATCTATCAGAATGAAGCAAGCCCCATTTGATATTTTGACCTATGATGAGATAGTTCGACGGGCTCAACTATGTGAGAGGGATTATGAGTAGTTCCAGCTCGATTTCAGTAGCAAGAGTAAAGGTAAAGCAAGGGGAAAGACTAAGAGGTTTATGGAGGATAGATCAAGTAGAGAGCAACTTAAGAGGACTAGACCTATGGGCATACAGATTTCAGAGGGTAGATTTGATAGACCAGTAGTTTCTACTCTTGCTAGTGGCTCCACCACTACTCAGAGAAGTGTTACGCCTTTATGTAGACATTGTGGAAGGTCGCATGGGTCACGCCCTTGTCCTTTAATGTCGGGGGCATGTTTTAAATGTGGACAGACGGGGCACTTTATTAAGAATTGCCAGATGCCCAGAGAGTCAACTGCTTCTGCTAGACCTCCTGCATTACCATCGATAGCGGCCCCGGTAGCTCAAAGTGAGCCAGAGAAAGCGACACCCTCACAGCTTAGGCGGGCGACAGCCGCAGTGAAGGTTAAGAAGGTTGTGACTCAAGGTCGGGTGTACGCGTTGGATCAGGAGACTACTGACGCCTCTATCGATGTGATTAAAGGTCAAGTTTATCTCTTTGATATTCCCGTAATTGCCTTATTTGATCCGGGTTCTACCCATTCGTTCTTATCACCTACATATGCTAACAAGACCCCAGTAGAGCTGGAGTTGTTAGAGTGTACTTTGCAAGTGAAAACACCTTTTAATGATTTTCAGAGGAAAGATGTTGTATATAGGAATTGTAAATTGACTATAGGAGAGAAGGTTATGACAGCTAACCTAATTTTGTTAAACATATATGATTTTGATATCATTTTGGGTATGGATTGGTTAGCTGCGAACTATGTTAGTTTGGATTGTAATACTAAGTTTATTATCTTTTCTCATCCCGAAAAGTACATTGTAAAGTTACTGTAAATTAATAAAATGTATGTGAATATATATTTGTGAAATGACATGTGTACTCAAAATTGTGGTTGTGTATGAATGTTTATGAAGGATATATTGCTAGTGTGGAGGATGTAGAGAGGAAACATCCAAAGATCCAAGAGATTCCTGTGGTTAAGGACTTCTCGGATGTATTTCCAGAGGATTACCAGGGTTACCACCGGATCGAGAGACGGAGTTTATGATCGAGTTGGTACCCGGTACGGAGCCGATTTCTAGACCCCCATATTGGATGGCACTGACAGAGTTAGATGAGCTCAAGAAGCAACTCCAAGAGTTATTAGATAAGGGATTTATACGTCCCAGTGTGTCATCGTGGGGAGCTCCAGTACTATTTGCCCGGAAGAAGGATGGTAGTCTCCGGTTGTGTATAGATTATCGGATGTTGAATCGGGCTACCATTAAGAATAAGTATCCATTACCTAGGATTGATGACCTGTTTGATCAGCTCAGGGGTGCACAGGTATTTTCCAAGATAAATCTCTGATCAGGCTATCACCAGTTGAAAATTAAGGAGTCGGATGTGCATAAGACAGCATTTCGGACTCGCTATGGTCACTATGAGTTCTTAGTGATGCCTTTTGGGTTAACAAATGCCCCTGCAGCTTTTATGAGTTTAATGAATGAGGTGTTTCATCCATTTTTGGATAAGTTTGTCATAGTATTTATAAATGACATCCTGATTTATTCTAAGACTCCGGAGGAGCACGAGCAGCATTTGCAGATTGTTTTACAGACCCTCAGAGAGCGGAGATTGTATGCTAAGCTTAGTAAATGCGAGTTCTGGCTTGACCATATTATATTTCTCGGACATGTAGTGTCGAAGGACGGGGTATCAGTTGATCCATCCAAGATAGAGGCCATTGTTCAGTGGGAAAGGCCTAACACGATTACCGAGATACGGAGTTTCTTAGGTCTTGTCGGATATTATCGTAGGTTTGTGGAGGGATTTTCTAGACTTGCTGCTCCATTGACACGACTCACACGTAAGGATGTAAAGTTTGAGTGGAATGATGCGTGTGAGCGTAGTTTTCTTGAGCTTAAGAGGAGATTGACTACTACCCCCGTATTAGCCCTTCCTAGCGGATCAGGAGGATTTATGGTGTATACCGATGCATCCGCTCAAGGTTTAGGGTGTGTGCTCATGCAGCATGGTCGGGTTATAGCCTATGGTTCTCGACAGTTGAAGGATCATGAGAGGAATTACCCAACACATGATTTAGAGCTAGCCGCAGTAGTGTTTGCACTGAAGATATGGCGACATTACTTGTACGGGGAGAAATTTCAGATATATATAGACCATAAGAGTCTAAAATATATATTCTCACAGCGAGAGTTGAATTTGAGGTAGCGACGGTGGATGGAACTGTTAAAGGATTATGATTGTGAGATTTTGTATCACCCAGGTAAGGCTAATGTAGTAGTAGATGCACTGAGCCGTAAGCATGTTGGCATGGTATCTTACATGATGATCAGGGAACATGATTTGATAGAGCAGTTCTCTAACCTCAGCCTGACAGTTGTTTCCTCTGACCAGTATGGATTTACGGCTAGTTTTTGTATAGAGCTAGATTTGATGGATCGGATTAGGGAAGCTCAGAAGAGTGATGATTATTGCATTGGGATTGCCAGTCAGATTCAGATGGGAGTTGAGTCGGATTTTGAGATTGGCACCGATGGGATACTGAGGGTTAGAGGTCGAATATGCGTTCCCAATGATCAGCAGATACGAGATTTGATTTTATCAAAGGCCCATACCTCTAGATATACCTTACATCCGAATGGTACTAAGATGTACCAGAATCTTCGGAGAGTGTATTGGTGGCCTAAAATGAAAAAGGACATCGCTGATTTTGTTGGTAGATGTCTAACATGCCAACAGATTAAAATTGAACATCAGAAGCCGACAGGTATGCTTCGACCACTATCGATTCCTATGTGGAAATGAGAGCATGTTACTATGCATTTTATTATGGGATTACCACGAACCTGGAAGGGCTATGATGCTATTTGGGTGATAGTGGATAGATTGACTAAGTCTGCTCATTTCTTAGCCATGAGATCTACAGATTCAGTTAGTGCCTTGGCCGATTTGTATGTCAGGGAGATAGTGAGGTTACATGGTGTTCCAGTGAATATCACCTCTGATAGGAACTCCCGCTTCACCTCTCATTTTTGGGAGAGATTTTAGGAGGCTATGGGATCCCAGCTGAATTTTAGCACCGCTTTTCATCCACAAACTGATGGACAGTCTGAGCGTACGATACAGACGCTCGAGGATATGTTGAGAGCATGTGCACTAGATTTTAGAGGCTCATGGGACAATCATTTACCCCTGGCAGAGTTTGCTTATAATAATAGCTTTCATACGAGTATTGGCATGGCACCTTGTGAGGCCTTGTATGGCAGACGATGTAGATCCCTGATAGCATGGGAAGAAGTGGGTGACCATAAATTATTAGCTCCCGATTTGGTCGAGCAGGCTTCTCGTGATGTACGGATGATCTGTGAGAGGCTCAGAACGGCTCAGAGTCAGCAGAAGAGTTATGCAAATACTAAACACCGACCATTAGAGTTTGTAACGGGTGATTATGTGTTTTTAAAGGTTTCACCGTCTAAGGGTATAATGAGATTCGGGAAGAGAGGAAAGTTGAGTCCTCGATGCATTGGGCCTTATGAGATCTTAGATCGTGTGGGAGATGTGGCATATCGGTTAGCACTACCACCAGAGTTGTCAGGAGTGCATAACGTATTCCACGTCTCGATGTTGAGAAAGTACCATCCAGATCCTTCTCACGTGATTCGACATGAGCCACTGGAGATCAGAGAGGACATGAGTTACGTTGAGAAACCGATACGGATCTTGGATAGGAAAGATAAGGTATTGCGATCTAGGACGATTCCTTTGGTTAAAGTGCTCTGGTAGTATCATAACGAGGAGTAGGCTACTTGGGAATTAGAGAGCCTTATGCGTGAGAGGTATCAAGAGCTCTTTCAGTGATAAGTTCGAGTTAAATTTGGAGGACCAAATTTCTTACGGTGGGGAGAAATGTAAGACCCGAATTTTTATTATACCATATACCATATTTGTATATGATTGAGAGTGGAAATAAATTCTTTTAGTGAAATTAAAGAATCATTGAATGTGAATTTCCACTTTTCATTTTAAGTTATGATTTACAATATGGTGTATATGAATTAGGATTCAGTATTTAAGAGATGCATAGAAAGCATTCGGTTGAGAAGAATGCAAATGAAATAAAATGAAGTTCATGTATAAAAGAAACACTATTGGTTGAAGTGTGAAAGCATTAAATGAAGTGCTGAACAAATGAAGAAACAAATGAACAAATGAGATAAAACAAAGTCAATAATAGTGCTTGGAATTGGTATGGAGAGGAAGAGAAAAAGGAAAGAAAATTTAGTCAAACTGCAGCAAGAGACTTCCCCTAGCCATCCCTTTTTGGCTAGAATTGTCTTCACCATTTAATGAACTGTAGAAAATTTCACCTCGCCATTTAGTGGAATTGCCATTTTTCTTCACCATTTAATGAGCTATAAGACAAGGTAATGATGAAGAAAGGGATAAGGAATAGATGGTGAGTTCTGGTTGGATCAGCAGGATTATATAAGAAGACTTCATGAGAAAAAAAAACGATTGAAGCAAAAAAAAAACTTCATCTTCTTAAACAACCTTCTCGCCCATTCTGTTTTCACTGCAAACTCAATCTCGTTTCTTCCATCCCTCTTATACATAAGCCATGAAACTTCATCCTTAGTTAGCTAAACATTTATCCAGCGCGTGAAGAGTTGAGGAATAAGCAAAGTAAAGCTAAGTGAGGCAAGAAAGCACTCTGTTTTTGGAAGAGCAACTGGGTTAAGGTGAGTTCCATATTTCTATGGTTCTCTTGATATTCAATACTAGATTTCTATGTTTTACAACGTAATAAACATAGATATAGCCTTGTTGCAGCTAAATCTTGTTAGAATGTATAAGAAACACGATGAGCGAAGAGATTATCTAACTGCTTCCCAAATAGGCGAGCAAAGAAAGAATGGGTACTAGCCCAAAGGTTGAGGCGAGCTTAAGAGATGTATGAGTCGGCGACATACATGTTCGCTAACTCTTTGGATAATCAGAACAATTCCCAAATGGGCGAGGGCGAATGGCGAGGGCTATGAGCGCCCAAAATGTTGAAATTGATGATCGCCAAAAGGGCGAGAATGGTGACTATTGTGATCGCCCATGTGGAATGTGAGTGATCGCCAATGAGGCGAGTAGGAAATAAAGAGGTCAACAAGTGTTAATTCAATTCATGGGCGAGCCAATATCTGAATAAAAGCCACGAATGGCGAACTGAAATTCAGGAGCAGGACGAGTTGAGTTGAAGTGTGGGCGAGCTCCAACGAATAAACTACCATATGGCAAGTAATGTTGGGCGAGCTCCCACACATAAGCCATTATATGAATGGCGAGTATATTGGGCGAGCTAGAGGAATAGCCTTAAGTCTCGCCAATATATTGGAAAGAATTTGGACAGAAATATTAATAGTTTTCATAAATTATTTTGCAGCTGGGAATTGGAAATTGATAAAGGCGAGCAGGAAGCAAGGCTTCATAATACCAGGTAAGGGAGATGTGTGTGAAGTGAATGCATGTCCTGTGGAGTTAAATTTTATAGAAATTATTGAGAAATTGTTTTGTTTTCTGACATGCATTGATTTGATAATCGTTGTGATTTAGGCAAGCTACAAAGCCGACCCCTATGTTAGTTTTGGGCGAACTAGTAAAAGGCGGGCGAACTAACCCTTTTATAACGTTTTGGGGCGGGCGACCCCTGTTTTAATAAAATTCGAGTGAGCCAATGAGGGCGAACCCTTTTATGTTCTTTTGGGCGAGCGACCCAGGTTTTCATAAAATGGGCAAGTTGACCATGGGAGTGCCGCCTTGGGCGAGTTGACCGAGGGCAATGCCATAGTGGGCGAACTGACCATGGCGAGCTGCCATGAGCGAGCCAGTTTCACTTGGTTTTAAATGCTACGTTTGGCGGGCGAATACTAGTTCACCGCAACGGGCGAACTGATTATGGGCGAGCTGACCCTGGCGAGCCAATTTAACCGATATTTTCTCATGTGTGAATTGGTGAAAATGGGCTGCTTTTAATATATTTGTAAACAGAAAATATGAAACCTTTTGGAAAGCAAATCATTTTGAGAAAATCATAAAAATTATGAAATAATTCCATAAAGGCTTTTCATGAGATATAAAGTGATTTTTGAGACTTTAGGCCCTGAGTTCATGCATTATTATTTATGTAATTGCTGACCTACCTGGGGCGGTGGCTCGGGTCGATGGACCAACGAGTGCACCTCAGGGCATCACAAGGCTGATGGACCCGCTAAGTCATCAACGGTCTCGAGGTCACTTGGCAAGTGGACCCGAGGACCACGTATAAATTATGGCCATAGATCTAGCTGAGATAGCCGTGAGGGGCGATGGCCTACAGGTACACCCCAAAAGCGGATGACTTGTGTTCCTGAGGGAATAATGAGAGCATGATTTATTTGTTGCCTAGTCTCAACTATTTGATTTCTGTTTACTGAAAGGATCTATTGAATCCTGTTTAATGTTACTATATTCATTGTTTTCCTAATGGGTTTGATCGTCAGGACAATTAAGTTGTTTTGGGGATATAGTTTTTATCTTTATAAAGCAGCATACACCTTCCTTATTGAGCACGTTGTTGCTCACTCCTTATTTTTCCACTCCACAGATTATTGATTTTGAACTAAGAGAATTACCTTCCAGAGATTTGATATCGGAGGTATGTTGTATTCTTTTATATATTCAGTAAAATGGTACAGTACTACTTTAAATAGAAGGGAATGTATATACATCTTAAGGAAAGAATTTAATAATTCATATTTCTATATGATTTACGAGGAATAAGAGTACTAATTTTTATTAAAGTGTTGAGAATTGTTAAACATCACAGACAACCCAACCGGTAAATAAGTGTAAAGTATAAGTAAATATTATGTATATTGTGGATTTGGGATGTGAGCCATGGATTTATTATTTATTATTTTTTTAATTTATTATATATATTCTAAATATACATATAATATACACACTATATATCATGTACATAAATATATATATATATATTTAAGTATATATATCTTATACATATTTTATAGAATACTTTTATTTTATTTACTATATATTTTTATATTTAGTATAATTAATCATTTCATGGAAATTGAATTTCCAATAAATCCATGAAATTAACTCCAAAAGTATAAATTTCTCAGATATCACATATCCACAGCCACATTGTGATGATATCGTTTGATAGAGGATGAATGAATTATTATTCACTTTTGTTTTACAGTTGCCATGTCCATTAGTATATTAATGATTTTGAAATAATTATATAATTTCTCTTGTATTTCATAAAAATAATTTAAATAATTTTGGATATGTAAATGGCAAGTATTATGTTTCAAGACATAACTACTTTGTTACTGGATCCTAAAGCATTCAAGGACAGAGTAAATTTGTTCGTTGGAGATACAAAGGGAAGAAGGTTTCAATTGTTGCAAGTAAAGTGAAAGAAGATAAAAGAATAGAAAATATTTTCTTTCAAATGAAAGCTTTTTTTATTTTTTTACTATTATGGTTCTTGATGTGCTGAAGATTTGATTCATAGCATTTTTAAGAATCTTTTTATCAATTATTTATTAGCACCAAGCAAGGTTGAGGTCCATGCTTAGTAGAAAGTAGCATATGTGAAAACAGGAGTATAAAGGATATACCTCTTCAAGTTGCATAAGTTGCTAGTTGTCTTCTTGAAATGCTATTTTACAGATTATGGAATGGAAGTGACTCTGTTTTTTGCTTTAGGTTTCATTTCTCGTTTGACTATTATCATTCAAGCTTTGGGGTGTGCCATTGTAACCTTTACTGATGATTGCTTCAAGCTTTGGGGTGTGCCATTGTAACCTTAATTGATGATTGCTTCAAGCTTTTGTTTATTGACCATAGATTGTTATTTTTGTTAAGAATTTGATGATGTATTTGTTTTATGTAATTGAAGTGAATAAGAAAACAATTCAAATCTAATATATTGTTACCTGAACATGTCCTTTAAATTTTCATTTTCCATATGCTCTGTACTCTTACAAGATATAATTAAATTTCTCAAAAAAAAAGGAATTTTATAATCCTATTTTTAAGAGATGACAGGTTTTATATAAAACTCAAAAATTTCCACATCCTGTTTTTTGGATGTTGGAACTCCAGAAGCTTGATATAAGATTATGTGAGAGTATCAAAAGCATTTTTTGCGAGCAGCTTGAAGATATTGCTGGCCCTTTTCATGTTAATCTTGTAACTGCATTCCATGTGAATGGATTCAGCACTTCATTTTGTTCAATAAAGTAAGAAGTCATTTTTTTATATTTTCATCCTTTGTTGATGGACTCATACTCATACCTATTCTACTTACAATAATACTTGGTTTTTGTTTCTGTCTTGAGTTGAAGCAATGACCAAGAAATTTAATCACTGCCAACCACTCCTAGACAAGCAGTTGACTCAAATCCCTTGTATTCTTCTAGAAATAAATGATACTATTTAATTACATTTTCCATATATTGTTACAAGATTTTAGTTGGGTTATAATCTAACAACCATGCAGCTAAAAATTTTATAGGGATAGTTGTATCAATATACACAAGATGAAATAAAAATTTTATAGGGATAGTTGTATCAAGTTGCCTCTTTGATTATGTGCATTTATTTATCATTTTTGCGTATGGACAATCCATGAGACCATCCCATTCCATGCATCATACTAATATTTATTTACCATATGATTTTTATTAGACATACATTTACTCATTTATTCCACACAAGTCCTTTGTTTGGGGTTTGAGTTTTGGTCCCTGTAGATACTTAATTTTGGAAACTAATATTTATTTCATACTATAGTGAAAGATAACCTCTTCTTAGAATAAATATTTCACAAGAATAACTTCTTCAGAAGAGCTTCTACACAAGAACAATCTCTTATCAGAAGAGCTCATTATTTCTATAAGAATTCATTCGCAGAATAGCTCTTCTCAGAACAGCTCTGCTCGGAACAACTCTTTACAGAACAACCTGTTCTTAGAATAACTCATTTATAGAACAACACTTTCAAGAAGAAGTGAAGATAACTCCGGAATAGGGCAGGGTTCTTGAGTTAACTTCACAATTGGGATGTCCTGGAGAGTTTGGCTTGGTGGATCAGATATGGAGATAGTTAAGAGTTCTTCTCTTAACCTTTCTCTGAAGCATGAGCGCTCTTCCCTATTTCTTTCAGTACACCTTCTCCCAAAAACCTAACTCCCACTAGATAAAGCATTAATGCTTTGTAACTGTCAATTCTCATTATTACGTTATTAATACCAAAGTATTAACTCCCATTCTCTACTCCTATATATAGGGGTTCTTGCTATCATTGAAGGGATTTTTGGAAAATCAGCTAATCCATAAACTCTCCCAAGTCCTCTCTACACTATTTTCTCTACACAGCCTTGTTCTGAGCCTTGCTCAGCCTTCTACCGCCACCTGCCGCTGCACTCATTCTTCAAGGTCTGCTCCAGTCTTCCTCTTCGCCACCTCCCGGCACACCCCGTTCTACTGGTTTGCAATGTTTCCTCTCCACCACAAAAGAACCCATCTACATTTTGGCGACTCCACTAGGGAGGAGTGATTGCATTGAGTAGAACATCTTCAACTTTAACTTTGCCGGAAAACATGGAGAGCTCTACTGGAAATCAGGATGTTCAGGCCCCTGTCTACATTCAAGAGTTGATGAAGATGATCCAAGCTTCTCAAGGAAGAATGCAAAAGTTGGAAGACACTCTCTCCCAACTCACATCTTCCAACGCCACAACTTCTCAAGTTCAACCGGTCACTCCTATTACTGCCGAGAATGAGAACACTTCTACCGGCAATAGGGGAAACCCAACCGATGCACCTGGTCCCGGAGGTGTTGAAAACATCGGTGCAAATAACACCACTACTATTGGAACCTCTATTGTGACTCTTCCTTCATCCACAGCTCAAGGCTTTATGACAAAAGAAGAGCTTCAAAGGTTGCTGGAAGAAAAGAACAAGAGTTTGAGTTTTTCTGAATTTGATCTCAAGTTGCCTTACCCTGCTAATATGGCTGTTAAGCCATACCCCAAGGACTACACTAGTCTTAACTTTAAACAATTCAATGGTAAGACTGGTGATGCTCGTGAGCATGTTATGAAGTTTGTGGAAACTCTTGGTGTGGCGGGATTGGATGATGATTTAAAGTTGAAAGAGTTTTCCAAGTCTCTCACTGAAAAGGCATACACCTGGTATGTCAATCTTATTCCTAGTTCTGTAGGGTCCTAGAGTCAAATGTGCAAAATGTTTGGAGAGAAGTTCTTCTCTACTCAGCATAAGGTTACTCTTATTGATTTGGGAAGAGAGCATCAAAAGTCACGTGAAGATCTCATGGAGTATATTCAGCGCTTCAGAGAAAGAGTGTTAGATATGCAAGATTCTCATGATGAGAAGAAGTTAGTTAAAGTCTGTATTCAGGGGATGTTTGATGAATATAGGGTGCATTTGGAGAACTTGCCACTTCCAACTTTTACTACTCTAGTTGAAGCCGCAAGAAGAACCAATAACACTGTTCTTAGGCAAAAGGGGGTTAATCATTTCACTAGAAGAAATACTCCTACAGTGAATGCTATTCAAGGAAGAGGAAGAGAAAGGAGAGGCCCTCCTCATCCTAATATGCGCCCTAGAAGAGAAGATCTAAGAGGAAGGCAAGATGATGATGTTGAATCTCCGCCATTCTCAGTTCCTTTGGATAGAGTGAAAGCACTTCTTCAGGAATGGGTCAGAGATGGAAATATCAACTTGCCTTATATTCCACGTCCACCAACAGCAGAAGAGAGGTCCAACCCAAGGTATTGTGACTATCACCGAACAGTTGGCCATCCACTCTCAGAATGTAGGAATATGAGGAGGTTATTTCATAGGAGAGTACAAGCAAGAGAAGTGTTGATTGGTAACAATGGAGTTCAGAATAATCCACTTTCAGCTCATCAAAATCCTAGAGGACATGTGAATACTATTATTCATCATGATGATCCTTTTCCTTCTCCTTCAACTACCCAATTCAAAGAAGCACAAGCAAATAGTATGGTGACTTCTTCCATTGCAAATTCACTTATGAAAACTCCAAATTTCAGGCATTTCTTTGATCTACTTGGGTTTTCTGAAGCATCAAAAAAAAAGTTGCTATTGCTTTAGTCAGAATAGGAGGGCAACAATACGGAGAGTGTAACATGGTGGATCGGCCTATGGGAAGAATGGCAAGTGGATATGAGAATGCCATAGTTTTTACGGAGGCAGATATGTGTACTTCTCATCCTTATCACAATAAGCCACTTTATGTGGAGAGTGTTATCAATGAATATCCTATCAGAAGAACATTCATAGATGACGGATCTTCTGTGAATCTCATGCCTTTGTCTACTCTGAAGGCAGTCAACATTGATTTGAAGAGTTTACGACGTCCCATAACAATCTCTTCCTTTGACAGTAAAGAGATTTCAACTTTGGGACAAGTGACAGTGAATTTCAAGATAGGACCAATTCAAGATCAAACTTGCTTTCATGTGATTGATGCTGATATAGCTTACCATGTTCTCATAGGAAGAAAATTCTTGCATACTCACAACATCATCCCATCTTCTCGCCACCAGTGCAAGGTCATTGGAAGGGGAAGGAAATTTTCATTCCAGCTACAAAGACTCCATTTGAGAGGAATGAAGTGAACTATGCTGAGGCATCTTTCTTTGAAGATTTAGCAGAGGATGGAGAAACATCTATTATGAGACCTATAGGTGTTCCACTTCCAAGATGGGAAGACCTCTCTGCAAAGGAAAATAATATTGGTGAGAAGAAGAAGAAGAAACGTCGAGGTGGCAAAAGAAGACGTGGAAATGCTTTTGAGAACAGAGATGAAAAAGAAGAAAGACAAGCTACTGGGGTGAGTTCTTATACTCGTGGAGATGGAAAAACTGTCTATTGTTTATGATGGGACGAGGGGTCTAGAGAAAAACCTTCTCCTAACCCCATATAATGGAAACCTCTTGATGAGCAATTAACTTGTTCTCAAGTAGAGGTGCAGGAAGAGGAGAAAGAAGAGATTGAGCCTGCACCAGAACAACTTCAAGAGCAGCCTAAGCCACAAGGTGATCAGTTAGAGGAGATTAATATAGCCAAGGAAGAAGGAGAAACAGCAAAGCCACTTTTCATCAGCAAAAACCTTTCAAGTAAACAAAGAATCATATTGATTCAACTCTTGAAAGAATTTCAAGATGTTTTTGCTTGGACTTATGAACAGATGCCTGGGCTAGATGAGAATCTTGTTACACACGAATTGCATATTGCTCCTGGAATCAAACCAGTGAAGCAACATTCTCGTGTGTTTCGTCATGATATTGAAAACCAGATCAAGAAGGAAATCAATAAGCTTCTCAAAGTTGGGTTTATCAAACCAATACACCATCCTACTTGGTTAGCCAATATTGTTCCAGTGAAAAAGAAGAATGGTATAATTAGGATGTGTGTAGATTTTAGAGATTTGAATAAAGCATGTCCCAAAGATGATTTTCCTCTTCCAAATATTGATACTTTGGTTGATGCTACAACTGGTCATGAAATGTTTTCTTTTATGGATGGATTTAGTGGCTATAATCAGATTAAGATGGCTCCAGGTGATGCAGAAAAGACAACTTTTCGAACTCCATTTGGAAACTTCTATTATACTGTTATGCCTTTTGGATTGAAAAATTCAGGTGCAACTTATCAGCGTGCCATGACAGCTATTTTCCATGACTTGATGCATGATTGTATCGAAGATTATGTAGATGATATAGTTGTGAAATCCAAAAAAGCCTCAAATCATTTTCAAGATTTGAGAAGAGTGTTTGAACGGTGCAGAAAGTATAGGTTGCGAATGAATCCTCTGAAATGTGCATTTGGTGTTTCAGCTGGAAAGTTCTTGGGTTTTGTGGTTCACAGAAAAGGCATTGACGTTGATCCTGCAAAGATAAGTGCTATTCAGTCTATGCCACCTCCAGTGAATCATAAACAACTTAAGAGCTTGTTGGGAAAAGTTTCATATATTAGAAGATTCATTCCAGCCTTGAGAGAAATAATAGTTCCTTTTCAGGCTTTGTTGAAGAAAGGAGTGTCATTTGAATGGGGCGAACGGCAGCAGGAAGCATTTGACAAGATAAAAAGAATCTTGACTTCTCCAGCAACCATGACTATGCCACTAAAAGACCAGCCAATGATATTATATCTCACTTCTACTCCACATTCTATTGGTGCTTCACTAGTACAAGAAGTGGAAGAGCAAGAACGACCTGTGTATTATTTGAGTAGATGTTTACATGGGAGTGAGTTAAATTATTCACCGATGGAGAAACATTGTCTCGCATTAGTCTTTGCTACTCAGAAGTTGCGTCACTACTTTTTGGCTCATAAACTTGTGGTGGTGACTAAGTCAGATCCTATCAAATATTTGCTATCTAGACCAGCTTTATCTGGGAGAATAGTAAAGTGGCTTCTTTTGCTTGGAGAGTTTGATATATCAGTTGTTCAGCCAAAGGCCATCAAGTCTCAAGCACTTTCAGATATGTTAGCACATTTTCCATCCCAACATGAAAAAGAAATACATTATTCTATTCCGAATGAATTTCATGAAGAAGTTAGTTCTATGAATATAGAAGAAGGGGAATGGAATTTATATTTTCATGGTTCTTCCACAACTTCTGGGGGAGGTGTTGGCATAGTTTTGATTCCACCAAGTAGAGAAGTTGATTCCTCGATAGAGAGTTTAGAGTTAACCTCCTCTCATTTGAGTAGAAACAACATCTCCTTGGATGAAGAGTCAAGAAGAGAAGGATACTCCTTGATTCTTGGTTTAAAGTTAAACTCCCTAGAATCGAGTAGAGAACCTATCTCCTTTGCCTTCAAATTAGATTTTCCATGCACCAATAATCAGGCTGAGTATGAAGCACTTATTCTGGGTTTGTTCATAGCTAACTCCATTGGAATTAAAAATCTTTGTATTCATGGAGATTCTAATCTTATAATTAAACAAGCTAATGGTGAATTTGCTTTGAAAGAACAGATGTTAGGTTCTTACAGAACACTTGTTCAATCTTTGTCGAAGAAGTTTCAGAATGTAAGATGTGAGCATAGCCCAAGATCTACAAATCGGTATGCAGATGCACTTGCTACTTTAGCTTCCAAAATTCAGATTCCAGAAGAGAATGAAAGTATCACTATGTCTGTTGTTAGAAGAACTTTACCATGTACAACTAGTGAATTATTTCAATCTCTTGAGTATGAAGAAGATGAAGATTGGCGTTCACCTATCATTGAGCAGTTGCTCAAGCCTACTTCTACTAGTATTCCAAATCTGAAACACTTCCTCTTAATCCAAGATGTTCTATACCATAGAAGTGCTAATGGAGTATTAGCAAGGTGTGTTTCTAAGCATGAAGCTCAAGAAAGATTAAACGCAGCACATGAGCAATGGTGTGGTGAAGAAGGACCTCCCTTACATCGCTTACTTCAAAGAGCTGGATACTTTTGGCCAACCATGTCTAAGGATGCTTTGCAAATTCAGAAATCATGCACTAAGTGTTCTGAACCTCCAGATGTCAAATAATGTAATTTTATTGGAAGTGCTGGAGATTGGCGTAGGCCTTATATTGATTATGTAAAGAATGGAGATCTTCCAACCAATTATCATGATGCAAGATAGTTGAAAAGAAGAATTCAAAGGTTTTTTATGAATGGAGATGATCTATTCCGAGTCTCATTTTCAGGAAAACCATTGAAATGTGTTTCTCCAACTTATATGCATCCTCTGTTGGAAGAAGTACATGGTGGGAGTAGTGGAGAACATGAAGGAGGCAGGAAGCTCTATCAGAAGTTCTTAGATATTGGATACTACTGGCCTACTATGGAAGCAGATGCTATGAATCACGCGAAGAAGTGCTACCCTTGCCAAGTTCATGGCAATGCTATACATGTGCCAGTAGTGGAACTACATAGCATAACAACTCCATGGCCTTTTCATACTTGGGCATTTGATTTAATTGGTCCCATAAGCCCACCTTCCAAAGGCTACATATGGATATTGGCAACAACGGAGTGTTTCACAAAATGGGTAGAAGCTATACCCTTGAAGAATGCAACAGGACCAGCGGTGGCAAACTTCATCAAAGAAAATATCATTTGCCGTTTTAGGATACCCAAAAGGATTCTCTCGGATAATGGAACCCCATTTATCAATTCCAATGTGAGAGAATTGCTTGCACTTTATGATGTTGATCATGTGAAGTCTTCTCCTTATTATCCAATGGGAAATGGTCAAGCTGAAGCCACCAATAAGACTTTGCTAAAGATACTTAGTAGAATGGTTCATGAAGAACCAAAATTATGGTGTGAAGCTCTTCCAGTGGCATTATGGGCATATAGAACTTCAAAGCGTGGGCCAACAAAAGCAACTTCGTTTTCATTGGTGTATGGAACGGAAGCTGTTCTTCCAGCTGAAATATTAGTTCCTTCTGCAAGGTTAGCTCTGGATGCTGAACTGGATAATGATGCTTTGCGGATGATAGAACTAGAAGCATTAGAAGAAAGCAGAGATAAGGCGAAGAAGAATTTATTAGTTTACCAAAGGAGATTGAGTAGAGCTTATGACAAATTAGTGAAAAAAAGAAATTTTGAAGAAGGTGATTTGGTACTTCATGCTGCAGAACACATTAGAAGAGGAACTCCATCCTCTAAGTTCAGTCCAAAATGGGAAGGTCCATATATTGTACATGAAGTGAATGACAGTGGCTATTGCAAGTTGATGAATCCAAGGAACAATGCTATCACAGCACCCATCAACTTTCAATACATCAAAAAATTCCATGTATGAGACTCATACTTCCACTCTCTTGTCAAGTTTATGTTATTCAATAATAAATCAAGTTCATTGCTTCTACTTTTCTCCGTAATGGAGTTTAATAAATGAGAAGTTTGTTTCACTAATAGCCGCAGCTTAATCGCTCATATTTTGGCTATATTTTATTACTTACAATCTAGCCACAGCTTTATCGCTCATACTTGGCTAAGAATTATTATACAATGACCGCAGCTATATGCTTTTCTAGAAGGATTGAATCAATCTCCTATATATCGAGTTGAGAGATAGTCTCTCCTTGATGTAAAGTTGAGAACGGTTCTCCTTGGTCGCATACATGAACATACAATTCTCTCTACGAAAGAAGAGAAAAGCAAGATTTGCTATTGATAAATAGAGGAATAAGACTACCAATTTTATTGCAAAAGATCAAAAAAGTTCCAAAACAAAGAAATATTGAAACAGAATTGCAACAAAAGAAAACAAATATCTAATTAGGTACATAGCTTCAAAGAGAAGAATTACTACTGCTAAACTCTGAAAAAGAATCTAACTTCTGCAGCAACTCAGCTTGATGATTCTTTAGTGAGGCAATCTCCACTTCTATTTCTTTTAACTGTTCTCCTACCTTCTTCTTCTCAACATCAATGGAAAGGAAGGCTTTAGCTTTGGAAATGCAAATGTCAATACAATCAAGCCTAAAACCAGCCTTTACTGCATCATCCATAAGTCGCAACATCAACTGTAATTTCTCTAAAGAAATAGAAGACACTGGAACATCAGCAACCAACAAGGCTTTCCCTACCCCATCCAGTATGTAGGAAATAAAATCTTCACTTTGGAAGATACAAGAATCCCAAAATTCACCCCTTTTTTGATAGATGACCTCCAAATGCTTCACATACTGAGACTGAACAGAGAAACCATGAAAATCAACTCTAGCTGTAACATTTCCAGAATATGTTCCAAAAGTATCAAGGGTATTAGTAGCTTCCCTGTTCTCTAACACTGGGGGGGAAGAAATAACATCAAGAGCAGCTGTAGCGATAACAGTGTCAGTCTGAACAGGTTGAGCACTTGGAACAGGATCAACATTTGGAACAGGAATAGCTATGTCAGCCTGAACAAGTTCAACACTTGGAACAGGATCAGTATTAGGAACATGTTGAACATTTGGAACATCTTCCAAGATAGCAACTTCATCACTCTGAATATCTTCCTCAATTCCATTAAAGAAATCATCAGCACTTATGTCGAATAGAGAAGTAGAATTCTCTAGTTGAACATCATCAGCTCCAGAAAAGGCATCATCATTAGACTCTTCAGAATTCATAGAATGCTCGTCACCAGATTCATTGTCATCATCACAAGATGTCTTATCATCATTAAAAAATTGCTCCTTTCGAATTGATTTACCCTAAAAAAAAGTAGGGGAAGATGAGAAAATGACATCAAAAGAGATAGTAAAAAAGAACAAGAAAGAAAAAGAGAACAAGAATAACTTACTCTTCCATGTCTAGTACGTGAAGCAACGATATCAGAAGACTCCTCATCTATCTGATCAAGACATTCTTTTCCTTTTCTTCTTGAACATGAAGGGATCAAACGCAATGATATGTCACTTTGAGTAACATCAACAAGAGTAAGGCGTTTTCTAAGATCAAGAAGAGGTATACAAAGAGCTTTCCAATCAGAAATACACTGACCCCAATAAGCTAGCCATCCTGAACTATAATAGCTACGCCTATCAGAAGCTGGTACAACCCAAAGTTTGATCTCCTTAGCTTCTTCTGAACCTCATAAAAAAGAAAATCAAAAACACAAGAAGAGAAGTCTTCATCCAAACGACTAAACGGGGCACGTGGAATCATTTGATCATATCCAAATTGACGAGCAACTCTACACATTGAGTATACTTCAACAGAACGAGAATCTCTATCCAAGCCTACATAGGTACTTTCTATCATAGAGGGTAAGATGACAGGATTAGTCCACAAGTAAAACTCAATCTCTTCCTTACTTAATGAAGAAGAATGAGATTGATTCTGAACACCATAATAGGAATCTGGATTACCATACCCATTCTTCTTACGCAAGTAAGGACGCCAAGTGAATTCCTTCATCATATCCAACACCTCAAGAACACATCTCCTTGCACTCTGATTATGCCAAGCCCAAGCTCTATAATTATTCTTAGAAAGAGGTCCAAAAGAAGTCACAGATTGAGGACTTTGATTAGGTATAGGAGCACAAGTACTAAACCTCTCCTATAAACACATTTGAATGAAAGAAACATCAATGTACGTAAGAATTCTATACTGACCAGCTGATTCTTCAGTCTTGGAAGAATATAAATCCAATCTTTTATAAAGAGAACCCAAATAGAAAGGAGCCAGAGAAAAGCGCATACCTTTAGCAATTTTAATAGCTATTGGAATAAGAGCTAGACTAATACCATCATCTGGACATCCTGGGAAGACATGCCTGGCTAACCACATTATTAGTAGTGCTTCTAACTCATGCTCAGAATCTGGAAGATCAGGAGAACTACTTTCACCTTTTCTAGGTTTGAATTTATGAAAAAATAATCCAATCCAATTAGAGAAACGGGCAGCCTTAGATCTCTCTTTTTGATGTTTGAACAAATCACAGAAGAAACTACGAGTCTTCTCTTCTTCCTCGGACAATTTGATGGAACAAACATTATGTCTCCCCAGACAAGGAAGTTCAAGAAGAACACGTACATCCTCAAGAGTAAAAGTGAATTCTCCCCAAGCAGTAATCATAGTATGAGAAAAAGAACTCCATCGTGCCAAAATAGCACGCCATACATCCATTCTTCCTTCTCTACGAATGCAAAGTTTTGAGGAAACTAGTATAGCATCAAGTACTCCCGCTGAAGATAGAACCTTTACATGAGCAGGATTCTTCATTATCTTATTCACCCAATCTTCCCAACCTTGAACAGGTTGAGAATTAGAACCAAACTTAGTTAGAGACAATGGGAATTCTCCTCGTTCAAACCTAAATTTCAAAATAGACTCGCCCGGAATATGAGTTCTGAAAGTTGATGCTTCAGAACTAATACTTAGCCAAGAATGGCCAGCTGGAGGATCAGGATAAAAAGCAATTCGTCTACCACGAACCTCTTTCCAAAAACGATCTTGTCCTCCTTCCCTAATGATCTGATCTGACCAATCTTCAGGAACAGAAGGAAGCGCACGACCTTTTCCAATACGAAGACGCATTTTCTTGTCGACAGGAGCTTCAACATTAGAATCTTCAAAAGTACTATTTTTTCTTTTCTTTACAGGAGCTCGAGCAGCAAGAGAAGGTTGGCCGTATTGAATCTTTGTCATTGGAGAATAGCTACAAGAAATCAACAACACAACCCAGATAAGTATAAATATTTATCAAGATATATATACACACACACACATAAATATATATATATATATATAATGAGATAAACCATAAAAAAAATTAAAATTAAATTACTGTTTTCTCATTTTAAAATAAATAAATAAATAAATCAAATTAATATATATATATATATATATATTGCACTTTATTGGCATAGGTACAATGTTTTCTTCACAGTAAAAAGGATACATGAACAGTACCCGAGCAGGAACAGTACCCGCGTATGAACAGTACCCGAGTATGAACAGTATCTGTGCACAGTAACAGTACTGCATAAAAGAACAGTACCTGTGTGCAGTAACAACGATGTTCCTGCACTTTTTATTTTATTTTATTTAATGATTAAAAAAAAGACAGCAAAACATAAATAAAAAAATTGATTTCGTTGAACAAATATTTTTTTTTTTAAATGAATAACACAAATATAAATCAAACAAAAAAAATTAAATAAAAAAAATGAAGAACACTTACTTTTTTTCAAAGAATAGAAGAATACAAAGAAACTATTATTGCTTAGCTTTAACTTTTGATGTTAGAAAACTTTGAAGAGAAACCTTAGTATTTATAGGACTTTAGGAATCAAGATTTTAATTACAAATATTCTGAATCATAGATACTCTTAATTACAAATACTTACTTTCCTTATAGAAATAAAAAAAAAGAATCAAATATAAAATATATATTCTTAAAAAAAAAGGAAAGAGGTAGCTCACGGGAATAGTACCCGTGAGCTACACCAAGTATAAGCACAACAGTATAGCTCAAGAAGTTACAGCTACAAGAATGGTTTCAAATTAATATTATAATGTTTCCAACAGTAATAAAATAGTATTATAATGTTTCATAATACAACAAGTATTATAATTTTTACAAAATAGTATTATAATGTCTTATAGTATTATAATGTTTTATAATTACAAAATAGTATTATAGTTACAAGAAGTATTGTGAATCACAATAGTATTCCTACGAGCCACACAAAAAAATATATATAACTTTTTTTTTCTTCTTTTGGAGAATATATATTATCATTATTATATCTTATTCAATCATAACACTGTCTAAATTAAATAGAGACATACCATGGTGAAAAAAAAATTAATTAAATAGAGACTTCTTCCCAAATTTTTGAAGAATAGTTTTTATTCACCTATTCTCAATATTTTAAGGAAAAGCTTTTGGTCGTTCCCAAAATTTTAGGGAAACACTTTTCACCTGTTCCCAAAATTTTAGGAAAAAGCTTCTAGCTATTACAAAATATTGAGGAAAAGCTTCTCACCTGTTCTCAAAATTTTAATGAAAAACTTTTAGCTGTTCCAAAATTTTAGAGAAACACTTTATTCACCTATTCTCAGTATTTTAAGGAAAAGCTTTTGGCTGTTCCCAAAATTTTAGGGAAACACTTTTCACCTATTCCCAAAATTTTAGAAAAAAGCTTCTAGCTATTCCAAAAAATTTTAAGAAAAAGCTTTTTACCTGTTCCCAAAATTTTAGGGAAAAGCTTTTAGTTGTTCTCAAAATTTTAGAAAAAAGCTTTTACCTATTTCCAAATTTTTTTAGGAAAAGCTCCCTATCTATTCCCAAAATTTTAGGGAAACACTTTTCACTTGTTCCCAAAATTTTAGGAAAAAGCTTCTAACTATTACAAAATATTGAGGAAAAGCTTCTCACCTGTTCCTAAAATTTTAGGGAAACACTTTTCACCTGTTCCCAAAATTTTAGGGAAAAGCTTCTAGTTATTCCAAAAATTTTAAGAAAAACCTTTTTACCTGTTTCCAAAATTTTAGGGAAAAGCTTCTAGTTGTTCTCAAAATTTTAGAGAAAAGCCTTTACCTATTTCCAAAATTTTTAGGAAAAGCTCCCTATCTATTCCCAAAATTTTAGGGAAACGTTCCTATTTGTTCCCAAAATTTTCGGGAAAAGCCTCTACCTATTCCAAAATTTTAGAGAAAAGCTTCTACCTATTCTCAAAATTTCAGGAAAACACTTCTTTCTTATTCCAAAAATTTTAAGAAAAAAAAAACCTTTATTCACTTATTCCCAAAATTTTAAAGAAACACTTCTTACTTATTCCCAAAATTTTCAAGAAACACTCTTTTTATTCATTCTCAAAATTTTATAGAAACGCTATTCTCACTTATACCAAAAAAAATTTTAGAAAAATGCTTTTCTTACTTATTTCCAAACTTCTAAAGAAACACTCCTTCTAAATTGTTCTCATTTGTTCTCAATCTATGCATAGAATATTTCTTTTCTTTAGAAATTTCTATGCAGGGGGCAACACAACATAAGCAACTATTCCATCAGGCAACTGTACAGCAAAACAAAAAATTATTTTGCTAAAAAAAATAATAATAAAAAATAAAAAATTATGCCAAACAATTATTTGGCTAAGAAAATTTCATTCATTATTCTGTTAAGAAAATTTTATTCATCATTAAAATTCATACAGGGGGCAATAATAAGTCTGACTTAAACAATTTCAATACAGGACAATAAGTTTTAATAAAAAATATTATATATATATATTTTAGTAACTGAACTCATCACCAACACCAAAACCGGTAGTACTAATGCATGAGAATTTCTTATACTAAGAATTCCCATGCAGGGGGCAAAATGTAGATACTTAATTTTGGAAACTAATATTTATTTCATACTATAGTGAAAGACAACCTCTTCTTAGGATAAATATTTCACAAGAATAACTTCTTCAGAAGAGCTTCTACACAAGAACAACCTCTTATCAGAAGAGCTTATTATTTCTAGAAGAATTCATTCGCATAATAGCTCTTCTCAGAACAGCTCTTCTCAGAACAGCTCTTCTCAGAACAGCTCTGCTCGGAACAACTCTTTACAGAACAACCTGTTCTTAGAATAACTCATTTATAAAACAGCACTTTCAAGAAGAAGTGAAGATAACTCCGGAATAGGGCAGGGTTCTTGAGTTAACTTCACAATTGGGATGTCCTGGAGAGTTTGGCTTGGTGGATCAGATATGGAGATAGTTAAGAGTTCTTCTCTTAACCTTTCTCTGAAGCATGAGTGCTCTTCCCTATTTCTTTCAGTATACCTTCTCCCAAAAACCTAACTCCCACTAGACAAAGCATTAATGCTTTGTAACTGTCAATTCTCATTATTACGTTATTTATACCAAAGTATTAACTCTCATTCTCTACTCCTATATATAGGGGTTCTTGTTATCATTGAAGGGATTTTTGGAAAATCAGCTAATCCATAAACTCTCCCAAGTCCTCTCTACACTATTTTCTCTACACAGCCTTGTTCTGAGCCTTGCTCAGCCTTCTACCGCCACCTGCCGCTGCACTCATTCTTCAAGGTCTGCTCCAGTCTTCCTCTTCGCCGCCTCCCGGCACACCCCGTTCTACTGGATTACAACGTTTCCTCTCCATCACAAAAGAACCCATCTACAGTCCCTTTCATTCCATTCTTTCTTTTAAGATAAATTAAGATGGAGTGGTTGTGTGTCCATGTCTTTGAATATGCTCCAAAAGCTCACATTGGCTGACTATTGAATCTCATGGCTGACAACTGTAAACATTTCTGACATATTTGGCTCTTGATGCTTTGACAATGATTTTTTTAGCTTAAGAAAATTTTAATTTAATTTGGTATATATTTTTTGATCAATTTAAACAAACTTATATAGAATTTAATGAATTCCTGATATTTTTTTCTGATATATTTGGCTTTTGATGCTTTGACAATGAATTTTTTTTTATCCTTTCCCTGTTTTCCATAAGAAGAAAAAAAGTTGGACTCTCCTCCCAAACTATACCCTTTACCCCTTACAAGAGCCAACCTTTTTTGTTTTATACAATCAATAAAGAAACATTTTCTAAGATTGGAATGGGAGCATCAGCAGGAGCTCAATTAAGGGTCAAAAAAGTTACGTTTGAATCTTAATTCACTAAAGTAATATCAGTTTGACATTTGATTGGGCGTATGATTTGTCGATGCTACTTTAAAGTTTGAACCATACAACCAATCAAACAGCATTTCCATTAGTAGTTAGTGGACTATATATGCTTATCATTGCTTATAATAGTAAAAACAAAAAAGATTTATTTTAGAGACAGGAAGATTTTAGATTTTACTCAATTTTAATCGATTCATGCAAGCTGAGTGCATTTCAAATAAGATAATTTTTTCCTTATATTACTAAATGACATTTGTAGTAAATGACATTTATTGTATACTTTTTGATAGATATGATAATTTTAAATACGATACGAAAATGATATAAAATTTCTGATTCAGCATGAGGAAATTAATTATAGCCATGCGCACAACTCTCTTCTGTTGTCCCCTGTAATATTCCGGTCTCCTACAAGATGGAGCAATGGGGCTCATGGTACTGGGCATATCCATATAATGGCACCTCACACACATAACAATTTGGATTATATGGCCACACATACGCTGCTGGCTTTTCCTCCTCTTTCTTCTCTTCCTTCTTCTCGCCACCCACGGCACTCACGCTCACCAGCTCCGCATGCCTCATACTCTTTTTTAGCAGGCATGTTAGCTGAACAGGATCAACCCCATCCCCTGATACCTCTATTTGGCTCTTGTCATCGCCTTTCAAAGAAGCAGACTCCACCCCTTCGCACAATAAAATCAACAATCAGTATAAAACGTCTTCCAGAACTCATCAGAAAGAATGAAAATCAAAGTTGGCTTCAGCTGGTTTTCAGTACCTGGGAGACCGGCCGCAATTTTCAAGGCCTTGGAGCGGCACTTCGCACAATTCATAGTTACCTTCACTACCATTTTTTGCTGAAAAAAGAGAAGCAAAATTCAATTCAACACAAAAATAACTCATATTAGAAACTTCTTTTTCTATGTAATTCATAATTCATTTCCGTACCTTCATAGTTTCGTTTATCTGTGTAGCAAAAACGATAGTGACGATGGTGAGGAGAAGACGTATATATTAAGGAAGAAGAACGGGAGGAACTAAATGCTTACTCGTCTTGCGTTGGCCGAGGAAACCAATTTTTGTAGGTATTTATAGACAGTCCGAGATTTTTTTTACTTGGTTACAAGGAAATATTAAATAATTAAAGATAAAGATGTTTGGACTCAAAACTAAAATTTATAATATATTATAATTTATCCTTTATTATTAGGTCAAAAAGTGGTTGGAAGACAGTCCGGGATTGAGAGTAATGCAAGGGGTATTGCTTTGGTCGTTCCAGAAATGAGAATCTATTGATTTTTTGTCATTAAGGTGAGCCCACCACGCCTTCTTGCTCGGCTCCTAACTTTGCTTCCGTACTTTGTACTTTTAACATTGTGGGGAACGTTTGCTTAGCGGAATTGTTTTTTAGTTTGATTATAAAATTTTTTCTGCGTTGTGAATTACACGTTCTTAACCCGTCAAATGGGAGAAATCATAATGCCTCCTTTTCCTGAGGATTTTTCATATTTAAGAGGAAAAGCAACGTTCTTTTTCCTTTTATCTTCACTTAATTTTGTTTTTAAATCATATTATAAAATTACAAAATAAAGATGTTTTATTATTTTACAATCTCACATCCATCTTATTATCTTTAAAGATATTTTTAACCCAATCATTAAATATTATTTAAATGTTATTTATATGATAAATAAATATTTATTTATTAAATAAATAAACAATTTCTATGTTAAATAAATAAATATTTTAAATGTTAAATAGATTAATATATAATTTTCATATTAAATAAACAAATAATTTACATGTTAAATAAATAAATTACATAATTAAAAACTAAATAATTTAATATATTAAATAATTAATTAATTAAAAAAGAACTTAAATATAATTGTTTATCATGTGTTATTCACTTGACACAATTAATAATATAACTAAAGGCAATATAATAAAATATGTCATTAGGTATTCTTATATTCTTTTAATCAAATACAAAAATTTTATTTTTCTCCAAATTAAACCAAATACAAGAACCAATTATTCCTAAGACTTTTAAAAATAATATTTTAACTGTAATCAAATTTCCAAAAATAATCTAACATTTCGCGCAGCAAATACCCTTTAGTTAAAATGTCATTTTAACATTTATGGTTTACGACTTGTAGCCATTCCATCATTGATGAAGAAAAAAGACATACCCAATATCAATTTAATTTCTTAAAATATATATATATATATATATATATATATATATATATATATATATATATATATATATATTGCCAATGAGACCTTGGCTTAATGGTAAGGAAGAGGCTTTGAAACTTTGAGGTCTCAGGTTCAAGTTTCACCAAGTGTGAGTTTGAGTTAGTCTAGTTATTTACTAGTTTGTTTAGTTTGTTATAGTTATTTACTAGTTTACCTAGTTTGAGTAATGTGATTTTCATAATTACCTATTCATAAAATGTAATATATTGATTGTGATTGTAACTTCTAATGAAAATGTACTACTCAAAAAATATATATATTGATTGCAGATTTGTGGTCATGAATCTTGATAAGGCCAACTGTTCTGACAAATAACTTAGCGTACTTCAAAATTTAAATCTGGGTCCTTTTTTCTTTTTTTAATAAATAATATTTAAATAGTATTCATTAAATATAAACAGTTGCTTTAAAATTTTGATTTTAAAAAAAAATGATAACATTTAATTTATCAATTAATTAATTAATTACTTTTTTTATTTTTACCTTTTTCCAAAAAAATAATTTAAAATTTTAACACAAAATAAAATTGGTTAGAAAATTTTAAATTGTTATTGAGTTTTGATCCAAATTTATTAGTTTGTAGATAAATTTGGATTAGAACAGAAAGGGATTTATAAAAGATTATGGAAAATGGTCTGGCTGCACATGGGAATGGATTATCACCCTGAGGAGATCTCTCTTTGATTAGGAAAAAACGATCTGGGATAGACTTATGAAGCTTCTCAATTCAATCACAATCTCGCCTTCAGCAAAGGACAAGTTAATATGTACTCATTCGGTTAACGGAGTATACAGTGCTAAATCATGCAGAAAATTATTGAAGACTCAAAATCCCAGAATGAAATGGTTGAAACTTGAAAGTGCTGTTTGGGAAGGCTTTGCACCTCCAAAGGTGAAATTATTCTGTTAAAAGGTTCTTCATGGCTCGAATGCTGTTATTGAAGTCTTGCAAAACAGAGGGTGTATGACTAATCTTGCGAACTCTGGTGCTTTCTGCAATAACAAGGAATCTGTTGAGCATTTATTTCTTCATTGTGATCTTTCTTGGAAAATTTGGTGTCACTTTCTACAGAATTGGAACCAGGAATGGGTTATGCCTCAGAACGCGAAAGCTCTCTTTTTACTTTTGGATAACCTCCCAATTAACAAAAATCAAAAGCAGATTTGGATGACTCTGCGGTATTCAATTATGTGGTCCATTTGGCTCCTCAGAAACGACAAGATCCTCAACAAAAAAACTCCAACTTTTCATCAAATTTGCGATCTCATTTCTGCTAGAAACTACTAGTGGTTGAAAGCAAAATTACCTTGGGTGGACACGCTTAATCTCACCATTAATCTTCAAAGCCTCTCCTTACCAGGAAAATCCAAACCAGTTAGACCGAAAGTGTGCTGGATTCCTCCCCTCCTGGAGCTTGGAAGGTTAGCCTATGTTTGGATTGAGGGTGGAGAAGGGAAAAGAAAGAAAAGGAAAGTAAAACAAAGGCAGGTTGTAAACCTTTCCTTTGTTTGGGAAGATTTTTTAGCAAGGGAAAGGACAGAGAGGGGGAGTGAGCACCCCTTGCTTTCCCTTGAGTTATTCAGTTTTTTTAAAACCCCAATTTGGGGTAAAGGGAAAGGAAAGGAAACTTGAAAAAAATTTTAACATGTAGATGAAGGAAACCGAAACAACACGCAGCGGAATTTAAATCATTCGGCCTCCACCAAGATCGATTCGGAGAGTTGCCTGATTAGGGTTTCGAGATTTTACCTGACGTTTTCTCTGAATTTTCTATCGTTGGTCGAGTCACAAGCAGCAACTTTTCGTTCCTGCCTCTACGGTATCCACACGAACGGATCTCACGACTCTTGAACGTCTCACGATCAGATGCCTTAAGGAGCGTTTTATTCTTTTAACCGAACTGCTAGCTTCGATTAAAAAGAATGTTTTGTTTTCTGTTTTTAAAAAGTGCGGCTATGTTTTAGAAAAACATCCCTTTTATAGGCAGTAAATTTTACCCTAAAATTTACTGCCAAACAGAACTCTAATCCTACTTAGAATAGGATTAGTTATATCCTTAATCCAATTCAGAATAGGATTAATTAAGCTCCTCATTGATCCGTTCTAAGTGTGCGACCCAATAGGTTCTCAAAACAATGGCAATGACAAAATTGTCACAGGCAATGAGCGGTATCTAGCAACACATCATTGCTACCCATGTAACGAGAATGTCAATGACTCGACATAACCTTACTCGTGATAGATGTTACCATGTAGTTTAATCCCTTTATCCTATGATGTCTTGATTAGACACAAGTCATGGAATGTGTCACACTTGTATAGTCTAATCAGCGTTTCTTGATTCCTGAGTAGACTAATTAAACAAATAAAATCAATATCTCATATTGACTTATTCGAGCACGGCCATGCATTTCTTAGTCTCACTCTATCAAAGGGCCCAAGACATCACTCTTGTTATATAAGAGGGATAAATCCTATCTTGATCACTCAACATCCCTCTACATAGATCAAGGCATACCCAATTACTACCTTTATAGTCCATCCTGTTACGAATGACATCTAGCAGCATTAAAGTATGCAATTCTCTATGTTGGGATCTCTGATGATCTCAAGTCAAAGGATCACATACACCATCATCACTATGAGAATCGCTTATGACATTCATATAACAATCCATGTAGCGTTCTCATGGAGGATCGATCCAGTACATAGTTCTCTAACATGTACCTATGTGATGACTTGATATCCTATATCCATGACAATGGTCATCAGTCAACCACATACTAGTCTTATCGTATCATTGTTATCCTTGTTCACAATAATACTTGACTAGGGATATTTTAAGAATAGTGTGTTATTACTATTCTAAGGACATTATTATATAAGATTATATTACGCAGTTATAAGACAAATATAATAATGAACTATGATAAATAAAATGTCATGATACATAAAAAAATGCCAAAGTCAATCATCTAATGAATGGTTCTAAGGGCATAATCCAACAATCTCCCACTTGCACTAAGACCATTCACTCATGTATCTAATACCTAGTGACCTAGTGTGACGATCATGTCTCTGCTGCGTCAAAGGCTTCGTTAGTGGGTCGGCGATGTTATCGTCAGTTGGTACTTTGCATATCCTCACATCTCCTCTCTCGATGATATCTCGAATGAGATGGAAGCGCCGTAGTATATGTTTGGATCGTTGGTGAGATCTAGGTTCCTTAGCTTGTGCGATGGCTCCATTGTTGTCACAATAGAGCTCAATCGGATCTACAATGCTAGGAACAACTTCAAGCTCAGTAATGAACTTCCTGATCCAAACAGCCTCCTTAGCAGCTTCAGAGGCAGCTATATACTCAGCCTCTGTTGTAGAATCGGCCACTGTCGCCTGCTTTGAACTCTTCCAGCTCACAGCACCACCATTAAGGCAAAACACATAACCAGACTGCGATCTATAGTCATCTTTATCAGTTTGGAAGCTAGCATCAGTGTAACCTGTTACAATGAGCTCTTCCTCACCTCCGTATATCAAGAATGTATCCTTAGTCTTTCTCAAGTACTTAAGAATATTCTTGACAGTGATCCAGTGACGTTCACCAGGATCAACTTGATATCTACTCGTCATGCTCAAGGCATACGAGACATCGGGACGTGTGCATAACATGGCATACATAATGGATCCAATAGCAGATGCATATGGAATTTTACTCATACGTTCTCTCTCTTCTTGTGTTGTAGGACACTGTTCTTTTGAGAGAGTAATGCCATGTGTCATAGGCAAGAATCCTTTCTTGGAATCCTGCATGCTAAACCTCTTTAGCACTTTATCTATGTATGCACTTTGACTTAGGCCAATTAATTTCCTTGATCTATCTCTATAGATCCTTATACCCAGTACATAGGTAGCTTCGCCCAAGTCCTTCATTGAAAAGCAATTTCCTAACCAAGTCTTTACAGACTGGAGGGTAGGGATGTCATTCCCAATGAGTAGTATGTCATCTACATACAACACTAGGAAGACAATAGTGCTCCCACTGACCTTCTTGTAGACACAAGGTTCATCTTCGTTCTTGATGAAACCAAACTCTTTGATTGCATCATCAAAACGAAGATTCCAACTTCGAGAAGCTTGCTTTAGTCCATAAATAGAACGTTGTAGCTTACAAACCTTTCCAGCATTTTTTGGATCAACAAAACCCTCAGGTTGTGTCATGTACACATCCTCGAGTAGCTTTCCATTAAGAAAAGCAGTCTTGACGTCCATTTGCCAGATTTCATAATCATGGTATGCAGCTATCGCAAGCAAGATCCTAATGGATTTGATCATCGCGACTGGTGAAAAAGTTTCATCATAGTCAATACCATGAATTTGTTTAAAACCTTTAGCAACCAATCGCCCTTTATAGGTATGAACATTTCCTTCCATGTCGGTTTTCTTCTTAAAAACCCATTTACACCCTATAGGTTTTACCCTTTCGGGTAAGTCAACCAAGGTCCAAACTTGGTTGGCATCCATGGATTCCATCTCAGATCTCATGGCTTCAAGCCATTTCTCAGAGTCTGGCCCTGTTATAGCCTCTTGATAGGTAGTAGGCTCATCTTGGTCCATGAGCAAAACATCACCGTTCTGAGTCATTAGAAATCCATATTTCTGTGGCTCACGATGTGTTCTAACTGATCTACGCAAGGCTTGTGTCTCTTGAGCAAGCGGTTGCTCCACAACATCTTGTGGTTCTGGTTCCACAACAACTTGTGGTGCTTGCTCAGGCTCCATCTCAACATCGGGTGCGCTATCTTGTAGCTCTTGAATTTCTTCAAGTTCTACTTTTCTCCCACTAGTTCTTCTAGAAATGAATTCTCTTTCTAGAAAGACACCTGTTCGAGCTACAAACACTTTGCGCTCAGTGGGATTGTAAAAATAATATCCTTTAGTTTGTTTAGGATATCCCACAAAATAGCACTTATCAGATTTAGGTGCAAGTTTGTTAGAGACTTGACGTCTTACATAAGCCTCACAACCCCAAATCTTCATAAAAGACATACTGGGACGTTTACCAGTCCATATCTCATATGGTGTCTTTGGAACCGATTTAGATGGAACACGGTTCAGTGTAAAAGCAGCTGTTTCTAATGCATGTCCCCAAAAGGATTCTGGAAGATCTGTATGACTCATCATTGATCGAACCATATCTAATAAAGTTCGGTTTCTCCTTTCAGATACACCATTCCATTGTGGTGTATTTGGAGGAGTGAGTTGTGAGACAATCCCACACTCTTTAAGATAGTCATAAAATTCTTGGCTTAAGTATTCACCACCTCGATCTGATCGAAGTGCCTTAATGCTCTTGCCAAGTTGGTTTTGTACTTCATTCTTGAATTCTTTGAACTTTTCAAAAGATTCTGACTTGTGTCTCATAAGATACACATAGCCATATCTACTGAAATCATCAGTAAATGTAATAAAGTACATAAACCCACCTCTGGCCTGTGTGTTTAAAGGTCCACATACATCTGTATGTACTAAGCCCAATGATACTGCACTGAAGCCTAAAGGTGGGGTTGCCAAAGAAGGGAAATGCTTCCATTGCGGTGAGACCGGACATTGGAAGAGGAATTGCAACAAATACTTGGAAGAGCTAAAGAAGAAGAAAGGAAGTGAGACTTCCACTTCAGGTATTTATGTTATAGAAGTTAATCTATCTACTTCTTCATCATGGGTATTAGATACTGGATGTGGTTCTCACATTTGTGTAAATGTGCAGGAACTCAAAAGGAGTAGATCGTTGACTAAGGGCGAGGTCGACCTGCGAGTGGGAAATGGAGCAAGGGTTGCTGCATTAGCTGTAGGAACTTATATTTTGACATTGCCCACAGGGCTTGTTTTAGAATTAGATGATTGTTATTATGTGCCTTCCATCACTAAAAACATTATTTCTATTTCTTGTTTGGACAAGAAGGGTTTTTCATTTATAATAAAGGACAACTGTTGCTCCATTTATTTAAATGATATCTTTTATGGTAAACATTCTTTTTAATCGAAGCTAGCAGTTCGGTTAAAAGAATAAAACGCTCCTTAAGGCATCTGATCGTGAGACGTTCAAGAGTCGTGAGATCCGTTCGTGTGGATACCGTAGAGGCAGGAACGAAAAGTTGCTGCTTGTGACTCGACCAACGATAGAAAATTCAGAGAAAACGTCAGGTAAAATCTCGAAACCCTAATCAGGCAACTCTCCGAATCGATCTTGGTGGAGGCCGAATGATTTAAATTCCGCTGCGTGTTGTTTCGGTTTCCTTCACTGGTATCAGAGCCAGATTCGGAGTCCCTGATTTGTTTTGATAAAAGCATGATCTCTGGTTACTTTCTGTTTATGATTACATGCAATCGTTTTAATGAGATTAATACGGATTAGAATGTATATGATATATTCAGAGGCTAGAAATCGAATTGTTGAAAATATATATATGATGTATATCAATTTCGATTCAACTTATATGTGAGATATAATCTGTGATGCGAATTAATAATGGCGTTTCTGTTTTGCATAAACGTTATGTATAATCTGTGATGCGAATTATTAATGGCGTTTCTGTTATGCATAAACGTTATGTATAATCTGTGATGCGAATTATTAATGGCGGTTTCTGTTCTGCATAAACGTTATGGAAGAAACAGAATAATGTCGAAAGTGTATAAAGATTGAAACACTTTTAGATAAGAGTTCTAATGCGACTAAAATTATAGTCAGTATGAGATACTGGCTGGAACATCCTGATAAGATTAGGACACTTCCGGATAAGGGGCGTTGGCAATGTCAATACTGTTGACCTTTTTTTTTTTCGGGGGCTCCGCCCCAAACCCCCGCAAGGGGCGCTGCCCCTTGACCCCGCCCACTGACCTGCCAGCGGGACCGCAGCCCAGGGGCTGCCGCCCCTGGGAACCCCGCAGTCAGGGTTATAATTCGTTTCAAATGTGCCTCATTAATAAAACTAAAAATTAAAAATTGCATTACACTTGTTTGTATAACACGGTGGTTGTTGTTTGAGCATGGTGCATAGTTATAGCCCTAGCCCAATATGATTGTATTTTCGTGGTTGTAAATTTTAATAAATACGACCTGCGTGTCGTGCCTTGTTCTTGAAATTCTTGTTGTACATTCTTTTCTCATCTTACTCCCCTCGAATGTAACTCGAGGTTTCTCTTAAACTATGTAATTGGAGCTGACAACCATGCAAAGGATGACCAAAGAGGCACTTGGAGAAGATGCTATTACCCTTAGGTTAACCCTTAGGGTTTCTCATTGGCTTGGGAAATCCATTTAGTTTGGGCTATAACTATGTCACGTTTATTTTATTGCTTAATTGCATGAGATGCATGGTTTATTTTGTACGTTTATGATATGAAAATCATATGATAATTTAAAAAAAAAAGTAAAATTGGTGAGATCTTATTCAATAAACTAAGAAAATCCCTCAAATTAAATTAAGTCAATAATAGATGCCTACCAATGAATAGCACTCGTCAAGACTAGAATCGATTTTGTTATGTTTGCCAAAGCAAAATATCATATCTATCTTAGTAAGACGTGATGGGATAATAGTGATATCCAAAGGCTATAAATTGGGTTGACTTAACTAAATTTCATCAATAGGATTGGGAATTTAGAGGCATAAAGTTGGGCTTCCATTCATGAGATGAATTAGAACAAGTGTTGTTCACCCAACTATCCAAGAGTTACATGAGATGTAATTGGTAAGTGTTGCCTACCTAAATAGCCAAATCTTGGGCGATTAGCCAAAGCTAACTCTAGATAAGGTGAAATATGGATCTTGGCCCACTAGAGAAATTATGTGATAATTTTTTCGAATTAATAGTGAGGGTTGTTGATTCGATAAAAATAGTGGGAGCATCATTTAATAAATATTTAATTAAATGAATGCATTCATGATACTTATATTTTGCATATTTTTTTGTTGTAGATTACCATGGCATCAAACACAAATAACACACTTTCACTGCGATCTGTCCTTGAGAAGGACAAGTTGAATGGGACAAACTTCCTGGATTGGTACAGGAACCTGAGGATAGTCCTCAAGCATGAAAAGAAGTTGTATGTCCTTGAAATTCCCTTACCTGAGGAACCACCCTTTAATGCTCCAAGGGCAGAAAGAGATGCTTATAAGAAGCATCAAGATGATGCATTGGATGTTAGTTGCCTTATGCTTGCCTCCATGAATCCTGAGCTTCAAAAGCAACATGAGGAAATGGATGCGTTCGATATGATCGAGCATCTCAAGCAACTCTATGAAGAGGAAGCTAGGCAAGAAAGGTACAATGTCTCTAAGGCATTGTTTCAGTGTAGGATGGCAGAGGGGACTCCCGTTGGTACTCATGTGCTCAAGATGATTGGGTACACTGAAAACCTTGAAAGATTGGGATTTCCTTTGGGCCAAGAGTTGGCCACTGATGTGATTCTGCAATCGTTGCCAGACAGCTACAGTCAGTTTGTTGTTAATTACAACATGAATGAAATTGACAAGACTCTGCCACAGTTACTTAGCATGTTGAAAACAGCTGAATCCAACATGAAAAAGGCCAAGCCCAAAGATGTCTTAATAGTTAAGAAAGCTAAGGGCAGGGCTAATGCAAAGGGCAAGAAAAAGGGTAATAAAACCAATGGCAAGTTCAAGCCCAATGATACTGCACTGAAGCCTAAAGGTGGGGTTGCCAAAGAAGGGAAATGCTTCCATTGCGGTGAGACCGGACATTGGAAGAGGAATTGCAACAAATACTTGGAAGATCTAAAGAAGAAGAAAGGAAGTGAGACTTCCACTTCAGGTATTTATGTTATAGAAGTTAATCTATCTACTTCTTCATCATGGGTATTAGATACTGGATGTGGTTCTCACATTTGTGTAAATGTGCAGGAACTCAAAAGGAGTAGATCGTTGACTAAGGGCGAGGTCGACCTGCGAGTGGGAAATGGAGCAAGGGTTGCTGCATTAGCTGTAGGAACTTATATTTTGACATTGCCCACAGGGCTTGTTTTAGAATTAGATGATTGTTATTATGTGCCTTCCATCACTAAAAACATTATTTCTATTTCTTGTTTGGACAAGAAGGGTTTTTCATTTATAATAAAGGACAACTGTTGCTCCATTTATATAAATGATATCTTTTATGGTAGTGCACAACTAATTAATGGTCTTTACATTCTAAATCTTGATATGCCCATTTATAACATAAATGCTAAAAGGATTAAATCTAATGATCATAATCCAACAGTAGAATATCAAATTTAACCTTATTATCTTATAAAATTTAAAACAAAAAGGGTTATAATTGGAAAAAAGCATTACAATAAATCATTTCCTTTCCTTTCCATTGTTCAACCAAACAAGGATTGTTAGGATTACTTTCCTTTCCTTTCCTTTATTAATTTTAGCTATCCAAACAAGGGGTACATGTACCATTTCCTTTCCTCTCCTTTCTTTTAGTTTGCATTCCTTTCCTTTCCATTCCTTTCCTTTACTAATGTTTATCCAAACATAGTGTTAAAGTGGACGGATCCTCCCTTAGGAAACTCGGTCCTGCAAGTATCGGAGGTGTTATTAGAGATTGTAATGGAAGCATTCGCCTTTTTTATTTCCACAAGTATTGGTGTTGCGGACTCCAATCTTGCTGAATTGATAGCGATCATTGAAACTTTGTTGGTGATAGTTAAAGCAGAGATCAAACCATTCCCTCACTCATTATTGAAAGCAATTCAAAGGTGGCATCTCTTGGATAAAAAAGATGGGAAACAGTCTCTGGAGATACTTTAATTTAATCAACAAATTGTTAAATCTTCTCTCATGTTTAGGAGAGATTTTTTTTGTTCATGTTTATAGAGAAGCCAACTTTCTAATTGATTTTCTTGCTAAATCTGGAGTTTCTCATAAGTCAGATTTTATAGCTTAGTTGGTTGTAACATTCCTTTAATTAATAAAACATTTTCAACTTTCAAAAAAAAAATCAATCTCTCACATGATTTACATATGCGTGTAATGCACTTCTTTTAACTTTATCAGGAAAAAAAATAAGTTGTTAGATCTCCAAAACATCATTTTCTGATTTAAACTCTCAAAAATTAGAATCTATATTAACGTCTAGTCATTTTTTGTAGGTTAAAAACTATTTGCATTTAATTAATTTTGAACCAACAGAAATGATTTTTTTTATCAATTAATTACCCATCACTTTCAAAAAAAACTTGCATGCTACTTGGATTTTACAAATGAATTAAAACCGACACAGTTCGATGAATTAGAAATAAATAAATCCTTAACATGGCATAATTACTAGTGCAATTTAAGAACTTCAATGTCATAACGTTTCCTAGGTCTAGGTTGCTAGACATTAAACAAATGGAGTCATCGCCAATCTTTTTTTTAACTTAGGTGTGATTGGCCACCTAAATGACTCTAAGGACTGGTTTACATTTTATGTTTTGGGTTCGGGAGTTCATTTATGTGTAGGGAAGGTTATAGCACCCCTACAACGCTCAAAGTTGGTACCATTTTAATCTTGTATTATTTTAACTTAGTCTTAGTTACATGGCCTTTATATTTTATTGTTTAAATATTGAAAATTCTTTTAAGAATCCTCCATCATTCTAGATGAACTCTTAAAAAAATCTTCTCACCTCAAGAGTATTCAAGGGGTACCATTCGACTCCCATGAAGAAGCTCCATCGTCGAAAGTATTTTAGAATTTTCTTATTCCTTATTTTATTATTTTTTATTTAATTATTTTTTATTATTTTTATTTATTTTAAATATCATTATTTTTCTTTTATATATTATTTATTAATATTTTTAGGCTTATTGGTATTTAATATTGAGAATATCTCCTAAATTTTCCATCATTCTGGATAAACTTAAGAGAACCTTCTCACCTAGGAATTCCTCAAGTGTTACTCATTCGCAATCGCCTTGAGGATTCCATCATCGGAATTATTCTTTTATTATTTATTAACTTTATTTATTATTTATTTTTTTATCATTATTAGAATATAAATTTTATTATTTATTATGTTTTTATCTTTATTTATTATTTGTTTATTTTGAAAATGCCTTCTAAATCTTCCATCGTTCTGGATAAATTTAGAAAGATCTCCTCACCTAAGAATTCTTCGAGTGTTACTCATTCGTAATCACCTCAAAGATTCCATCATCGGAATAAATTATATAACTTATATTTTTATTATTATCTTAGCCTTCTATCATTATTATTGGTACACAATTATTTTATAGTTATTTTTTTATTTTTATTTTTTATCTAGAGAATAAAGTGTCAACCTTTGTTTTTGAAAATACCTTTTAAATCTTCCATCATTCTGGATAGACTTAAAAAGAATCCCCTTACCTAGGAATTCCTCGAGTGTTACTCATTCGTAATCGCCTCGAAAATTCCATCATCGGAAAAGTTTAGCTCATCCTCAAAATTTATTAAAGCATGATTTATTAATTAAATATCTATCGTAATGTAAATTTATTTACTTATCTTTTTAACCATTTTTTTTACTCATTCTATTATTTATAATCTCAATTACTTAATTTTAAATTTACTATATTTATTTATTTCTTACGTTTAACATATTACTCCTACATTCTCTTACATATTTATTCTTTAATTATCACTTTTATTCTAATGAAAGGCAACACGTCAAACATTATATTCAATCATTAATAAAAACACCAATTGAACACATGAAGTAAAGTGAATCAAGAATTCTTACTTTAATGATTGATACACGGGCTTACAAAGATCAACTAGCTGGAGCTTCCAAAACAGTGACGTGGGTTCGAAATGTAGGCTTTAAAACAGACATCGAAACAATATGCTGGGGTTGCTCTTGAGAAAACAAATCAAAAGGCTATTGTCCGATTCAGGTCCTCTCTCCGTGACACTTGTAGTCGTTCCCTAGTTCCCCTCTGCAACTGCACGGTGCCAGCCACAGAACAATACCGCTTCGCCCTCGTTCCTACTAACGTCGAAAGCCCAACGCTGTCCCACTTTCTCCGGTGCTGCAACCTCCCCTCGGTGTTGCCAAATTGTTGTTGCCACCATTTGCTTCTTGCCGTGGGTGCTGTCACTGCTTGTCTGCGTATATTTGTGATTTCTTCTTTCTTCCAATCCCCCCTTAAGTTATGGGTTTAACCCCTTTTTATAGTCATAAACTTATTAGAGTCTTAATACAACTAAACCTATTCTATTAATTATCTTTTATTTTTAATATTTTATCTATTTTAATTTTTATGTTAATCCTAATCTAATTCTATCAATTTTAATATTAATTATCCTAAAAAATCTAATTATCTTATCCTAAAATATTTTAATTTATAATTATCTAATAAATCCTAACCTATATTACTATTTATCTTATATTAATAAAATTATCCTAATCTATTAAATATTTCTAATTTAAATAATCCTAATAATGTTAATCCTAATTTTTCTAGATGTTAATTCAAAATGTCAAATCAAAATTTACAAATTATTAGTTTTTTACAAAAATACAACCCGGACAAAATGAGGTGTCTACATTCAATACGGTGTATAAGATGATAATTTATGTAATTGCTTTTTTTTATGTAACAATCCAGGGTGGTTACTTATGCTCCGTTTGGTTTGCGTAAAATCACTTTTAGAAAATGATTTTTGAAAATTTGATTTTCTGGAAGAAACTAATATTTTTTGTTGTTTGGTTGATATGCTGAAAAATATTTTATATTGTTTGTTGTTTTAACCCAATATAGATTAGGTCGAGTTTTAGTAGACGTTTTTTTTCTTAAAAATGACATAAGTTTGGAAATTGTCTTCCCCTTTTGAAAAAGAAAAGACAATTTTTTAAAATCCTTAAAAATTTTTCATTAACTAAATTTCATTTTTCATTAACTGAAAATTTTTTACATATACTAAACACTGAAAAATATAATAAATATTTTCGAAAAAATAAAATATGTTAACCAAACGGACCCCTAAATGGTTGTTGGAATCCAAACTTGTATTTTTTTTAATCTGAAATCCAAACTTGTAATTTGCACTTGATCCTTCTCCCTGTTTTCCACAAGAAGAAAAAAGTTGGACTCTCTTCCGAAGGTATACCCTTTACCCCTTACAAGAGCCAACCTTTTTTGTTCTTTCTAATGAATAAAGAAACATTTTCTAAGATGGGAATGGAAGCATCAGCAGAAGCTCAATTAAGGGTCAAAAAAGTTACGTTTGAATCTTAATTCACTAAAGTAATATCAGTTTGACATTTGATTGGGCTTATGATTTGTTGCTGCTACTTTTTTTTTTTTTCTGGTTAACGATTTGTTGCTGCTACTTTGAAGTTTGAACCCTGGAACCAATCAAACAGCATTGGCATCATTATTTATTGGACTATATATGCTTATCATTGCTTATAATAGTTAAAAAAAATAAGTTTAATTTTAGAGAGAGGAATATTTTAGATTTTACTCAATTTTTTTCGAATCCATTCACGCAGTTTGAGTGCTTGTCAAGTAAAACAATTATTTCGTATTAGTACTAAATGACATTTGTAGTAAATGACATTTGCTGTATATTTCTTAATAAATATGATAATTTTAAACACAATGCAAAATAATAAGAAATTTTCTAACTCAGCATAAGGAAATTAATTATAGCCATGCATGCATCTGTCTCCAGTTGTCCCCTGTAATATTCCTGTGTCTTACATGATGGAGCAATAGGGTTCGTGGCACTGGGGATATCCATATAATGGCACCTCTCCATATGATGGCACCTCACACACATAATAAGGTGGATTATATGGCCACACATACGCTGCTGGCTTTTCCTCCTCTTTATTCTTCTCTTCCTTCTTTTCGCCACCCACGGGACTCAGGCTTACCAGCTTTGCATGCCTCATTCTCCTTTTTAGCCGGCGTGTTAGCCGAACAGGATCAACCCCATTCCCTGATACCTCTATTTGGCTCTTGTCATCGCCTTTCAAAGAAGCAGACTCCACCCCTACGCACACACAATAGAATCAACAATCAGTATAAAACTTCTTCCAGAACTTATCATCAGAACGAATGAAAATCAAAGTTGGCTTCAGCTGGTTTTCAGTACCTGGGAGACCGGCTGCAATTTTCAAGGCCTTGGAGTGGCACTTCGCGCAATTCATAGTTACCTCCACTACCATGTTTTGCTGAGAAAAGAGAAGCGAAATTCAATTCAACACAAAAATCAATCATTTTAGAAACTTCTTTTTCCATGTAATTCATAATTGATTTCCATACCTTCATAGTTTCGTTTATCTGCGTAGCAAAAACGATAGTGACGATGGTGAGGAGAAGACGTATATATTAAGGAAGAAGAACGAGAGGAACTAAATGCTTACTCGTTGTGCGTTGGCCGAGGAAACCAATTTTTGTAGGTATTTATAGACAGTCCGGGATTGAGAGTTGGCTTAAGGCCAAGGGGTATTTTCTTGTTAGTTCCAGAAATGAGAATCCGTTGATTTTTTTGTCATCAAGGTGAGCCCACCAGGTCTACTACTTCGTCAGCTCCAAACTTTGCTTCCTTACTTTTAACCGTGTAGGGAACGTTTGCTCAGCGGAATTGTTTTTTACCCCATTTTTCTTCTTTAGGTTACTGTTTATCCCCTGATAAGGGGTTTGAATAGTAAAAAAAGGGATATATCTTTTTTTCTGAACTGTGAATACGTGTGAAATGGGAGAAATCATAATGCCTCCTTCTACTGAAGCTTCTTAATATTTAAGAGGAAAATCAACGTTCTTTTTCCTTTTATCTTCACCTAATTATGTTTTTGAACCATATTATTTTTTTTTTAGTATCTTAAAATTACAAAATAAAGATGTTTTATTATTTTACTATCTCACATCCATCTTATTATCTTTAAAGATATTTTTAACCCAATCATTAAATATTATTTAAATGCTATTTATACTATAAATAAATATTTACTTATAAAATAAATAAACAATTTATATGTTAAACAAATAGATATCTTAAATGTTAAATAGATTAATATATAATTTACATATTAAATAAACAAATAATTTACATATTAAATAAATAAATTACATAATTAAAAACTAAATAATTTAATATATTAAATAATTAATTAATCAAAAAAGTAACTTAAATGTAACTGGTATTAAATAAATAAATTACATAATTAAAAACTAAATAATTTAATATATTAAATAATTAATTAATTAAAAAAAGTAACTTAAATATAACTATTTGTCATGTGTTATTCACTCGACACAATTAATAATATAACTAAGGGCAATATAATAAAATATGTCATTAGGTATTCTTACATTCTTTCAATCAAATACAAGAATCTTTTTTTTTCCCAATTAAACCAAATACAAGAACCAATTATTCCAAAGACTTTTAAAAATATAGTGTTTTAACTGTAATCAAATTTCAAAAAATAATCTAACATTTTGCAAACCAACTACCCCTTAGTTAAAATGTTATTTTAACATTTTTTTTTTGGTTCAATTTATTTTAACATTTATAGTTATGACTTGTAACCATTCCATTATTGATTAAGAAAAAATGCATACCCAATATCAATTTAATTTCTTAAAAAATATATAATATAATGGTCGCGGTCATGAATGACTCGGCGTGCTTTAAAATTTAAATCCATTTATTTATTCATTAGTAGTATGTTGGCAGTTGGCCCTGCTTTTCATGGGCCCCTTTTTCCCTTTTTTTTTTAATAAATAATATTTCATTACTAGTATGTTGGCAGTTGGCACTGCTTTGCATGGGTCCCTTTTCCTTTTTTTTTTTAATAAATAATATTTAAATAGTATTCATTAAATATAAACAGTTGTTTTAAATTATTAATTTTTGAAGATCGAATGATAATATTTAATTTATCAATTAATTAATTATTTATTTTTATTCTTACTTTTTTTCAAAAAAATAATTTAAAATTTTAACACAAAATAAAATTGGTTAGAAAATTTTAAATTGTTATTGAGTTTTGATCCAAGTTTGTAGATAAATTTGGATTAGATTGATCTCCAAAATCACTTTTTTCTTTTTCTCTCATTTCTAAAGGTTTTATTGACATTATCTATTTTTCACCTAATTTATTTTTTTTAATATTCATATTTAAAGAATTTGTTTTTCAAACGTAGATAAATTTTTTAATTCTCTTTTTGTGCTGAATTTTAAAACATTATGATTTTTGGAATTTTTTTATTTATTCCATAGTTTATAATTTTTTGAAATTTATATTGTTTGTAAATATTAGATTTTTATAGTTTTTGTAATTTTTAAATTTTGAAGAATTATAGATATAAAAAAATAGAATTATAATTTCATTTATTTATTTTTGGATATTTAATGTTTTAATTTTAGTATTTGATTTGAACTTTTGCAAACCAAATATTTTGAAAAATATTAGAACATATTCTTGAATATTTGATTTAATTCTTAAAAAAAATATTTGTTTAAATTTTTCATTTTTTCTCTCTGCTTTTCATATCTTTCTTTCTCTTTTTTTGTATTTTTTTTTGATTAACTTGTATTTTAACTTTATGGGAAAATAATTATAATTTATAAAAAAATGTGAATATATGTAGATTTATTATGTTCAACAACTGTTAAGTAGTGGAGTATAACATGCTGGCACTGTTGCTGGGAATAAAAAAGTATAAAAATTGATAGGTGTCAATTTCAAATTAATGGGATAGTTTTAATATATAAGTTAAAGATATGATTTTTCTTGTTTTCCTACTAAATAACTTTGCCCTTTTTTTTAGTTTTTCTACATTCTTATTTTATTTTTAAAATTATAAAAAGTTAAAACAATGAAAACTAGTATTTGTTTATGTTTTTCACCTATAGAGTGTATGTGCTTACTGTTTATAGCCAAGGGCGGAGGTGCATGGGGCTCAAGCGGAACCATCAATTTTAGGTTTTTTTATTTATGTTTGATCAATGATAAGCATATTATATTGTATTTTAAAGTTTATTTAGTCTTTACTGAGTTTAAATTTTTTACTTTTGAGTCTTTAAATTTTAGTATTTTTTTTAATTTTTGAATCAAGCCTCCAGTGAATAAAATTTTTAGCTTTGCCACTGCTTATAGCCAACAATATCTAAATTCTTAGGGTGAGTGAGCATCACACTTAGGTTTTTTTTTTTAATTAGACAAATTAATTGACACACGTCAGTAATGAAAAGTTAATTAGTTGATTTTAATTATCATGAAATTTTCATTTAACTTACCAGCTTTTTGATTGCCGGTGTGTCTTCTGATTAAAAAAAAATAGAACCTCACCAAATAATATATCCTTATATAAATCATACATAATTCAAAGATTTTACAGAATTAAAAATAAACAAATAAATAAAACTCTATTGCCTATATCTCTGATGCGATTTTCTCAATTATCTATGAACACTGACTGATATTTAAAAATTAATGATTCCTAGATTCCAACCCCTTGGAAACGGCCCACCAGTGGGTGGAGAAGACCCTTCTTGCTCCACTTCTCAAAATATTTGGCCTATGTTTGCACCATTTTAACTCAAATAGTTGGGTTAATAGTGTAAAGCCTAATTAAGTTTTTAAATGAAAATGATTTATAGTGAAAAGTTTTATGTTCGAATCTAACAAATCAAATTTTCTTGGGTTAGCACCAACCATGATGCGCAAGCGTGGATTAATTTTATATCCAATATAACATAAAAACATTTCGTGATTTACGAAAAAAAACACTAAACACACTCGGTCTCTCTTATGATCTTTTTTTTTAATAATAAAACTCTTATGTAATTAATTTAGAGAAACAATTAAAAGAATGGAGCATGTAAAACAAAGAGTTAGTTGAATGGGAACCTCAGTTAATTATTAGTACTTTATTTTAGAAAAAAAAGTAATAAAAATAGATTTTGTATATGATGCACTGACAGTGTATAGTCTCTATACACTGTCAATACACCAGAAGTTAATACCTCATTAATAAGCAAATTAAAAAAAAAAAACAAGCCCTTAAAAATAAATAGGCTTAATAGCCAAATGTGTTCTTTACGTTTGTCACAAAATGAAATTAAGTCCTCAACGTTTAAATATATAGAAATCAGTCGTAAACGTTACAAAATAATTGAATTAAAGACATTTCCGTTAAATCCTTTAATTTTCGTTAAGTTTTATTGTTAGTAGGGGTAACGGAAATTAAAGGATTTAACGGAAATGTCTTTAATTCAATTATTTTGTTACGTTTAGGACTGATTTTCATGCATTTAAACGTTGATGACTTAATTCCATTTTGTGACAAACGTAGAGGACACATTTGGCTATTAAGCCAAATAAATACAAATAATTTTTTTCAATTTACTCATAAAGACTTATTTATGATGTGTCAACCTTTGGTGCATTGACAATGTGTAAAGATTATACACTGTTAATGTATCATATATAAATTCATAAAAATAAACTTGAATAATATAAATTAAGGATCTATATATATAAGGCATTGACAATATAAATCAATACACTAGAAGTTGACATCTCATCAATAAGCTCTTATGAGCAAATTGAAAAAAAATGTTTATATTTATTTTTAAGGGCTTGATTTTTTTTTAGTTTGCTTATTGATAAAGTGTAAACTTTTAGTGCATTGATAGTGTATAAAGATGATATATTATTAGTGCATCATATGCAAGCCCATAAAGTAAACTATAAAATTTTTGTTGGAAGAAAAAGTTACATCAAACTTCTTTCTTTACTCTATTTTTTATTGAATAAATTAGATGATTTTTGTCACTTTAGATTAGTCTTTCACGAGGTGGAAGGCATCACCATTCTTCTCTGTTGGTTGCCCTTAAAAGATATCAAGCAAATTAAAAGTATTTTAAGTCCTCAAAAATAAATACAAATAATTTTTTTCAATTTACTAATAAGAACTTATTTATGAGATGTCAATTTTTGGTACATTGACAATATATAAAGACTATAAACTGTTAATGTATCATATAAAGATGCATGAAAATAAACTTGAATAATATAAATTAAGGATCTATATATAATGCATTAATAGTATATAATCTCTATACATTATCATTGCACTAAATGTCAACACCTCATCAATAAACTTTTATGAACGAATTGAAAAAAAATTATTTATATTTATTTTTAAGAGCTTGAATTTTTTTAGTTTGCTTATTGATGAGGTATCAAATTTAATGCATTAATAATATATAGAAATTATATACTATCAGTGCATCATATGCAAACCCATAAAGTATACTAAGAAAGTTTTGTTGGAAGAAAAAGGTTCATCAAACTTCTTTCCTTCCTTTATTTTTTTATTGAATAAATTAGATGATTTTTGTCACTTTAGATTAGTCTTTCACGAGGCGGAAGGCATCACTATTATTCTCCTTTCGTTGCTCTTAAAAGTATCAAGCAAACTAAGAAAATATCAAGTCTTTAAAAATAAATACAAATAATTTTTTCAATTTGCTCATAAAAACTTATTTATAAAGTTTTCGATCTCTGGTGTGTTGACAATATATAGAAAATATAAACTATTAGTGTATCATATATAAATACATAAAAATAAACTTGAATAATATAAAATAAGAATCTATATATGATGCACTGATAATGTATAGTCTCTATACACTGTTAATACACTACAAGTTGACACCTCATTAATAAGTCTTTTATGAGCAAATTAAAAAAAATTATTTGTATTTATTTTTAAGGGTTTGATTTTTTTTAATTTGTTTATTGATGAGGTATCAATCTTTAATACATTGATAGTGTATAAAAATTATATACACTGATATAGTCTTCAAATTAGATTGAGGTTTTCATTTGTTCGAATACAATTTTAGCTTAGTTGGTTGCTTGATGACTCCTAAGTTGACCCGGTCATATGGTCATCAGGTAAATCAGCCGGTCAAGTTGGATGAAACGTGAAACATGCATAATCTTGGAAAAGTATATATTTAAGACTAAGACTTACTAAAAGTTTTGAGAAAAAGCTCATGTGATTACTGATTACATGAAAATAAAATGAGAATTTGAAATGAAAATTTATTGATATAATTTCATGTAAAAACTAATTATATGTAAAAAAATAATATCACAATTTAAAAAATTATCATAATAGTCCATAGAGCACAGTATTTAAAATAAGAGTTTGTATATGATGAACTGACAGTGTACAGTTAGTTCTATACACTGTCAATGCATCAAAAGTTGACACCTCATCAATAGATCCTTATGGGCAAATTAAAAAAAATTATTTATATTTGCATATAAAGACTTATTGATGAGATATCAATCTCTAGTGGATTAATAGTGTATAAAAACTATATACTATCAGTGCATCATATATAAATCCTTACAATAAACTATTCAACAAACTTTAGCCTTCGGCAAGTTTTGACTTATTTAATTTAATTTTCATTTAATCATTTTGATTAAGAATTTCACAAATTTTAAGTAAAAAAACTTTTATCTAAGTCTTACTTTATTTTTTAAATTAAATTATGAATTATAGTATGTAATGGTGAAGTTTAAAAACTTTAGAAATGACTTTATGAACTGTTTGTGCAATTTAAAATCTTAAATTGTTAGGTAGAGCCGTCCAATAAATAAAATCATGTTAGGAGTTTGACATTTGAATTTTAAAAAAAGGTACAGTTTAATTTTTGAATTTAGTTGCATCGAGGCAAGGCTTCATAATAGCATCGTGTTTAGATTAACGTGTGAGCCAAAGACCTTGGCTATGATTCTCTCTTATTGGAGTACGTACCAAGAATAATTTGCGTTGACCAACGCGGTTCAGCCACGCTCATAGATTGACTTGACTCTAGATTTGTTAACGGTGGAATTATCTGTTCAACTTTGAAAAATTGTTTGATATTTGATTGAATTTAAATATAAATATCAAATGTAATAAAAGGTTTGGACAAAATTTTTAAATCTAATCCAAAGTCAGGCCAAGCCTAAGTTGATCCTTTGAAGCCTGGGCTTGGTTCTATCCGGTTCAAATATAATTAAATTTAAAATTTTTTAAATTTATTTACTAAGTTTAATGTAATTATATATATAAAAAATTTATTAATTAATAAATATAATTATATATTTAATATGAAAATTGACATGTAAATTTTAACAAACCAAATTAAACTTTAAATGGACTAAAAGAGTAAAACAAATAAACAAAAAATTAAATATAAAAATAAATTAAATAATAATTGGATTGGTCGAGCCTGGCTCGGACTTTGCATTATAAAATAAAGGCTTAATAGCCAAAAAAGCCCTCAACCTTTAGCCCAAAATGGAATTCAGCCCTCAACGTTTTATCGCGTAGCATTCAGTCTATAAACTTTTATTTTGGTGGAAATAAATCCTCAACATTTTAAAATTATGCAATTAAGTCCAAATCTATTAAATGACACTAACTGTCGTTAGTATATCTAACGTGAAAACTGACGTGGATAGCTTAGTTGGCTGCCACGTGGCATGCTACGTGTGCAATACTAACTACAGTTAGTGTCATTTAACATATTTGAATTTAATTGCATAATTTTAAAAGGTTGAGGGTTTATTTCTACTGAAATAAAAGTTTATGGACTGAATTTCACGCGATAAAACGTTGAGGGCTGAATTCCATTTTGGGCTAAAAGTTGAGGGCTTATTTGGCTATTAAGCCTAAAATAAAAATGGATCTAGACAAAAAGCTAAGTCTAAATTTACGGATCTGACCAAGCTTGAGCTTGTATATAAATTAATATTATATAGCCTAAGCATGACCTGAACTCACTCATGATCAGATCTACTTCACTCTTGCTAAAATAAACCTTTTGCTCTCTTCTACTATCATAAGAAAAATGGTTAAAGTGTAGGGTTTTTTTTTTCTTTTTTGCAATGAGATACAAACGAAATATTCAAATTTTGAATATAATTTTTTTTTAAAGTAACAATCACTAAGCGAAACTTTACTTGTTTTTCTTTCTACTATTCTACTGCTATTAAATTAAAATTAAGCTCTACTTTTTAATTTTCATACTTTTATAACAAGAGTTTATAATTCATGTATTATCTGACTATAAATTTTGTACTCGCATCAAATATAAATCTTATAATTTTTTTTAATAATTTGATTGGAAATTGAAATTATTTGGATTTAAATTTAAATCTTACAAAATGTTATAATTTTTCTTAACCATTAAATTAAATAAAAAACTTTTTAGAATTTTTAAAATTTAATGTATAAAACTTAGATAAGGTTAAATAGTATGATTAATTTAATTCTTTTATTAAATTTTTTAAAATATACTAATTTAGGTAGTTTAATAACCTTTTTTTTGAAATAGTACATTCTCATTCAAAGTTACAATTTACATTTTATAAATTAGTAACCCTAATAAACTAGTAAATACAAATAATAATCATAAACTAATCAAATAACATAAACAAACTAAACTCGATCTCATATTTAGTGAGATTCGAACTTGAAACATCAAAGTTTCTGGGCATCCTCATTGCCACAAAGTCAATGCCTCATTGGCAAATAGTTTAATAACCTAATTACTCAAAATATTAAATTTTGATTTTAAATCAAAGTAGTTATTATTGGATTATATTAATAATCTAATATATATTATATTTCAGAAAACATAAAAGCCTCATAAATAAGCCATGTAAGCGCTTACATAGACAATTTCTTTTCATGACATGTAAGATTAAAATCCATGTAGGATTTTATATTGAAATTGAAATCAATCAAGTTTTTTATTTTTTTTATAACCACCAACTATCCACACCTACAAAATAGGAAGTAGTGCAATGAATGGAAAGCTCACTAGAAAACCAATACTATCTAATCCAAATTTCAAATCATTGCTCATCTTATTCAAATATTAACACTATCTATTTGAATAACCACCTATTATCCACACCTATAAAATAGGAAGTAATGCAACAAATGGAAAGCTCACTAAAAAACTAAAATTATCTACTCAAAATTTTAAATTGTTTCTCATCTTATTCAAATATTAACACTATCTATTCCAAATATTAGTCTTTTTTTCTTATAACCACTCATTATCCACACTTACAAAATAGGAAGTAGTACAAGGAATGGAAAGCTCACTAAAAAACCAATATTATCTTATCCAAATTTTTAACCGTTCCTCATTTTATTCAAATATTAACACTATCTATTTAAATAACCACCTATTATCCACACCAACAAAATAGAAAGTAGTATAACGAATGCAAAGCGCACTAAAAAGACTAACACTATCTAATAAAAATTTTAAATCGTTCTTCATTTTATTCAAAAATTAACACTATCTATTCAAAATTTTATTCAAATTTTATCTAAACAATGTATCCATTTATTTTTCTTATATGCTTTTTTCTCTCACATTCAATCCTCCATTTCTTATATCCATTTATTTTTCTTATATGCGTTTTTCTTATATGCGTTTCAAAAATTCAATTTTTTAACAAGTTTTTTTTTTATCTAATTTGACAATGCCAACTTTTTTTTCCAATCTTCAATTCCACTTTCTATTCATATTGTACAAAACTTGCCAATTAAATCTCACTTTTTATGGAATCTTTTTCAATTAGTTATCAATCTTCTTTTTCAATGGTACAGTAAGCCTTCAATTTTTTTATGTATTCTCTATCTTCATTGAAATTTCTTTTTTATTTGTTATAAAAAGGGAATCATGAAGTTGATAAGCAAAACGATAACAAACTTAACTATAGTAAGTGGTTTTTTTTTCAATTTTTTTGGCTGTTTATTTTTTTTAATTTTATATGTGAATGGGATAAATTTATATATTTCTTTATCCTTTCAAATTTATTTTTTCAAACCTTGTCATCTATCATCATGGAATTTCTTTCAATTAATTTTCAATCTTCTTCTTCAAATGTACAATAATTTTTTTCAGTTTTTTTAGTTTTATATTTTTTAATTTTATATGTGATGGAACTTTTCTTTTCTATGTTTTCACTCTCTTCCATTGAATTTTTTATTTGTTTGTAAACAATTGTACAGTTATTGTTTTTAATTTTTTTTAGTTTTATATTTTTTAACATTTTATATGTGGATGAGGTAAATTTATTTATTTATTTATTTGTGCTTTTAAATTATTAAAGTGTTGGGGGAAAATGCATTCAAGATGATGAGCGATTAAACCTTCTTACTTGTCACGCTCCAATTTCTAAAAATTAGAACTAACTTTTTCCATTTTCATCAGTCTGTTGGATTGTGCCTAGTGTGCTCACTTTGACAATTAGCTAAAATCTACTTACCTAAAACAATATCTAATTATTTGAATTGGTCCCAGTACAATCACTCAGAATATGTATTACTTTTATTTACAGTCCCACCTCAACTATATAAGCATATAGTATCAAAGACTACCATTTTACATTCAGATTCTTTGCATTTACATCCCTTTATACACTAAAGTACTGTATAATAAATGTCTGTATACAATAAAGTTATTGTGCAATTATACCTATAAGGTGCACTATTGAAATCTAGGAGGAATTTGATCAGAACCTTCTCTTACAATCAATTATTACTGCACCTAAATATGTAAGGTGGAAGAAAGGATGAGCTTATGCCCAATAAGAAATATATATAAAAGAGCTTGTCACATCTGGATTTTCACTTAATCCTTACGGAAGCCTAAATTTGTGAGCTAAATATTTTTTTTCTTATTTCATCGTTTGTAGGTAACTGCATAGGTCACAATTCGATTTTAAGCGATTCTTGATCACTAAGGTCCCATTTCTATCCTTTAATAGTTGAAGCATAATCATCTAGCATAATTATTATCCATCCAAATTCAAATTATCAGGTTATCATCTTTAGCCATTCGCCAACTTAAAATCATAAGTAAATCGATTCTTGTCATTACCTTCAGTGCATCAAATTAAATTCATTTATGTCACACACTTCAATCTTGCTTAAACACATATATTTGTAAACATATATTACCATATCATTTTTATCTCAAACAAGCATAAATTCAGTATCAATTCAACAACAATAAAACCTAGCCTACATCCCATACTCGATGTATAAATATGTGTATACAACCAACTAAAACCAAAACACACTGTGCCATTAACCAGCTGTGTCTATATAGTCTGTTGGGCGCCATATACCTTTCAGTGTACGTGAGGATGCACTCCGGAGGAGCTCCTCAACGGAGATAGTGTGACAGAAATCCTCAATCTGAAAGGGAGGGAAAGAAGAGGGGAGTGAGTTATAAATTCAGTAAGTAACTACAAAAGTAACTTAAAAATCAGAACATGCATCTCTCAGCTTTCAAACTCATAAATCATATGCATTCGATAAATCAAATCCAGTATGCTGCAGTATAAAACATGACTGCATTTTAAACATAAAGAATAGCAGTCTCATAACTAGATTTTGAATCTCATTTCAATAATCGATAAATCAGATTCGATATGCTGCATTGTAAAACATATTCTCAAATCATAAGGCAAAAGCCAATCATCAATCGTCAAACAATATGGAAACTCAATAACAAATTGTAGTCAAATGTAGAGTTTCATCATTAGACTAAAAGTCCCAATATCAAACCATACATAAAGTATGCAGTAAAATCAATAAAACAAATCATAGTACCAAGAGAGTTCACAGAGTTTCAATCAATGCTACTTAGAGCGAACAAACCCACGGTAGCTAACCGTAGCAAACTCCCATAAAGGGCGCTGCCTATGCATAGACCAATCAAACCCCGGCTCATTGCGCATATGAAACCGGGACCTGTCCAAACATAATATACGGGACAAGCCAAACGTCTCCGAGGCTAATGCTCGAGAAACAGTGCTCTAAGTCAATCAATAGTGTCTACAAAGTTCTCAAGGTACAGTGCCTTGAGGTCTCAATACCTCGGGTCTAAAACAGAAATCCAGTAGTCTTAAAACCAATTTCATTCTTCCCTGACCTCATAGCAATCATCTTAATTCATAAGAGGTAATTCCACCAAAACAAGGCTCACAAGTATTTAAAATATCAACAAGGTTACAATACGAAATAAGAAATCATTTTAAGTTAGAACATAATTTAAACCTTTAAAACATTTAAAATATTTCTTGGTTTTATAATACACGCAAACAGTACATTTCTTGCGAGCCATCAATTGTTTACAAACAATTTCTAGAAAAGCAAAATCAACAGTCAAGGGAAGAAATCTCATATGCAGCATTCATTTCATTTCAACTGCCAAATTCCAAGAATTTATAGCATTAAATAATTTGGATGCAAGTAGTCGCTTAGGATTACTTACAGTACTTCCTTAGCTTCTGAATAAATTCTCCCTCACCTAATAAGTCTTGCAGTGTCGATTGATTTCGGGTCAAGCTTAGTCCTTAGGACAGCCCTCTACATAACACATAGTAGATTGAATCAATCTTGGCACTTCCATCAATCTCAATACTTCCAATTATAAGCTAACATTAAGCATTGTATAATTCAACAAGAAACGATACTTGGCAGTGTTTCCAGAATTATTCAAACATTATTACCATTGTTTATTGTCTTTTCGTTCACTTGAACTACTTATAACCCACTTGGTCCATTTCTGCCTTTTAAGGTTTTGGACCTTACGGTATTATGCTAGTCTTAAGTATAAATTTCAGAACCTAATCATCAAATCGTAATTTTTATATTACATCTAACTCAGATCCCTATTCGGACATATAAGGCTTGTTTCCTAAGTCATTCTGTGCCATTTCCCATCAATTTCTAAACTTTGGTTCAAATCTAGCACATTAGGCAGGATAGTTTCCTGACCTGTATTCAGAGAAATATATATTACTGACTATAGGGATATGAAATTTGTACAAACCCAATACCATGTCAATCATGACTCAATTATCTTTCTGGAAATGTAAAGTTTGCAATCAAACTCCATCTGAATTATTTTCTATGAATTTTTGAAGTTGACACTAGGTAATATGCCTCCAGCAGTGAGTGTCCTGCATTCATTTATGCATATCTTAAGCCACAAAGTTCCAAATCTGGAAATTCCAAAATTAGATGAAAACTAATTCATTTCCCTATCTATAAGTGTAAGGTTTATAATTTAACTCTTCCTATATCAACACCAGAATGTTTCCAAAGTTTCATAATGTCTAGTAGTTTCCTGACACAGTATAACACTGACCAATGTGCACAAATTATCTCATATCTGGTTATAGGAATATCCAAATGATGCAAACCCAGAACTATCATAATCCTAACTTAATTACTTTTCTAGGAATGTAAGGCTTGTAACCTAATTCAATTTAGGCCATTTGCTATGATTTTTCAAAGTCAGGACCATGATTCACGTTTCTGGACAGAACACCCCGCACTTATTTGTGCATAACTCAAGCTATAGAAATCCAATTCAAGAAATTCCAAAACTGACTTTCTTGTAACTTAAAGGCCATAAATCATAATTTTTCCAGAATTTTTCTCCTTGTAGAACTATTAAACTGATCGTTTGAATTTCCACCCAGACAGAACATCAATTTCCAGATTGAACATCAAGCCAGAATTTCAGTTAATCCTTTAACTAACAATAGCCATTTGATTTAGTTCATCACAATTTCATTTCCATGCATAATAATCAAATATTATAAGGCTAGAACCTTACCCCTTAAACCAATGCAAAACCCATAATTTTATTAAACAATCCCAGAACAGAACATCAATTCCAAGCAATCCATTGAAATTTAAGTTATAATTAGCTTCTAATATATTCAATTAACTAAAATGTAACTTTAATTTCATGAGAATTTAACTCACCCAAAAATCCCCAATTTCATCATGGTGGGCGAAATCCCTAGGTCTCCATTTTTGAACAATTTCTTCAATTGAAACCATAAAAACACTTAGAATCAGTCTTTAAACAACATATTACGGGATCAAAACAAACAACCAAACAATTCTTTACAAATCTAGTAAAAACCAAATTCCCTTACCCATTCTTCATTTTCGGTGTTCTTCCTTAATTTCCATGGAAACAACTTGCAAAAATGGAAGGATGGGCTGGTTTGGTTGTAAGATCTGATTTTACCCTACTATAGACCTTAATCTCATAAAATTGAAAATGGAAATTAAATAAATAATGAATGTTAATTTCCAAAAAGGTGAAAAGTTCCTTAACTTGAGATGAGAACAGAGCCAATTAGGTGAAATACTCGACGGGCGAGTACCATGAAGAAACGGCTCGCCAATGGGCGAGCAAGGTAATGTGTGACCGCAATGCTGATGGCGAGTTGGACGAGGGCGTGGACGAATAGGCTTGTTCGCCAACATGTGAGATGAATCAGGATAAGATTGGCGAGTTGAGCCATGCCTGGTGATGGCCCCAAAAGGGCGAGAACTTGTGATCGCCACAGAGGGGCAAGGAATAGCTGAATGGCTGGCGAACTGGTTTAGTGTGGCAAGTTGATTGTTTTCCTTATTTGTTTGGCAAGTAGTTGAGTTCGCCAACTTCGTGGATAAGTGATGGCCCGCTTGTGGCGAGGACTTAGAAACGCCAATGTATTTGGCGAGTAAGGTGGTCGTCCAGATAGAGGGGCAAATGAAAACAGAATTCAACCTAGCAGCCAATATTGACTTTATGAAATATACGGTTGAGGACAATAAATGAAGAAAAGTTAAAGTCAATAAGGGAATTAGCATTATTTGTTGAGGAAGTAAACAAAGTCTGCAGCAGAAGAAAAAGAGTGTGAAAGGGAGACTTTCACGCCACTTGTGCTTCAGTTTTCTACATGCATTAAATGCATGATAGACGTGAGGAATGATGAAAGAAACAGGATAAGAGGCAGGCGGTGGCTATTGATTGGCTGAGCATGTCTATATAAGCAGAGACAATTGAGGAAAAACGAGTTAGCCAATTCCAGCTTCTTCACGAAAACCATTTCTCTGTTTCTTCCATTTCTCTGCCATGTTTGATCTACTAAGCTTCTTCCTTAACTTGGCTAAACACATAAACCTGCTTGTAAAACCTTTCCTCGTTGATGAGCTGAAGGAATAAGCAAAAGAAAGGCCAACATGAGACAGAAAGCAATCTGTTCTGGAAGTGAAGTTGGTTGAGGTGAGTTTCATATTTCTGAGGTTTTCCTGATGCTCAATGATAGATTTCTATGTTTTATGAAGTAATAAACATAGATACAGTCTTGTTTTTAGTTAGATCTTTGGAGAATATGGAAACAAAGAAAATAATGGAATAAGTGACGACAATGGCAACTATGTTGATCGCCCGTCTTGAAAGTTTGTAATCGCCAATGAGGCGAGTAGGAAATGATGAACTCGCCAATGTTGTTATTCATGTGGGCTAGGTCGCCCAACGGTAGTTTAGTTCATGGGCGAGCTCACAAAACCACGGTGAGTAATGGCGGGCGAGATACCACGTGGTAGCCATTTGGTGAATAGCGAGCTCGTCTGGGCGAACTAGTGAAGCTCTCTTTGGGCGAGTAGTGATACGAGTTATTTTAATTTCGCCCAAGTAATGGAAAATTATATATATTATATAAGGAAAATATTAATGGAATTTATATAATTTGCAGCTGATAATTGGGAATGGCTATGGGCGAACAGAGAGCAGGGCGAAGCAAGGTTTCGTTTCTAACAGGTAAGGGAGATGTGTGTGAAGTGATGCATGTCCTGTGGAGTAAATTTTATGAAAACATTAAGTTAAATGTTTTGTTTTCTGACATGCATTGTTGAGGAAAGTTATTTTGATAATTATTCTTGATACGGGCGAGCTAAAAGCCGACCCCTATACTGTTTTGGGTGAACTGATACAGGGCGGGCGAGCTTTTGTATTTTTATGACGGGTGAATTGGTATTGGCGGGCGAGCCAAGCCGTTTTACAATTTTTATACAACCGCCTTTAGTTTTCAGGGCGGGCGAACTGGTTTTAATATGTTTGGGCGAGCGGCCCTTTGTTTTAAATTGAGGGCGGGCGAACCGCAATCAACGAGATATAGTTCTCTTTAGAAAAGCTAAGTGACGGGCGAATACGAGTTCACCGTCTTGTCGAGCTAGTCAGGGGCGAGCCATGAAGGGCGAGCTGACCCTGGCGAACAGTTTTAAAGAGTAATTTCTTAAAGGAAATAAGTAAGACGTTTTAAATATTTTCAAAATAGAAATTTGAGACCTTTTGGCGAGTTGATTACTGGGCGAGCCACTGAGGGCGAGCCAATTTGCTTTCGGATTTTAAAAGCACGAGGGCGGGCGAACCCTGATTCTCCGCGTTGGGCGAACTGTCATGGGCGAACCATACCGGGCGAATCGACCATGGCGAACAGGTTTCGCTTTTCCAAATTTTCTTTACGAAAAATGAATTGTTTTCATTATGTTTTTGGGCAAGTTGACCAAAGGGTGAGTTGACCATGGGCGAACTAGCCACGGTAAGTCAATTTAACCAGTGCCTTTCTCACACGGAATTCAGTGAGATGGCGGGCTGTTTTAAAACCTTTTCGGAAAGAAAATGATAACATTGAGAAATGATTCCTTAAAGGTTTTTCATGAGTTATAATTTGATTTTGAGACGTTAGGCCTCTAGTTCATGCATTACTATTGCGTGACCCGCCTGGGGCGATGGCTCGGGTTAAATAGACCAACAAGTGCACCCTAGGGCGTCACAGGGCTGATGGACCCGCCAAGTCATCAGCGGTCTCGAGGTCACTTGGCAAGTAGACCCGAGGACCACTATAGATTATGGCCATAGATCTGAGATAGCCGTGAGGGGCGATGGCCTACGGGTGCACCCCAAAAGCAGCAGATTCCGTTCTCGCAATGGGGAGGGGGAACGATGATAGCATGATTTATTTGTTGCCTAGTCTCAACTTACAAATTTCTGTTTACTGTGAGGATTTGTTGAAATCCTAAATAGTGTTTACTACATTTTAAAGTAAACTGTTAGTCGGTGATTTGAATTGTGTTTTAAGGGAGTTGTTTACTATATATCCATGTTTCTTTTCTACTGGGTTATTATAAGAAAAGAATAAATGTGTTGCGATATGTAGTTTTGCTTATTTTAAGCAGCATATATTTCCTTTACTGAGCGTATGAATCGCTCACCTCTTTTGTTTTAACTCCACAGATAAGAAGTACACGGAGTTGAGAGAATTAGCTCTCAGATGGGTATAGCTATGCATAAAGCACTGAGGCATGGCACGTCAAATGAGACAGGTACAGTCTCTTCTCTTTTACATTTCAGACATATGTATACAGTACTACCTTAGTGAAATAAAGGTTAATAGGGGATGTCAGATGAAAGGAATAATGAAAAAGAAATTTCATATTCCATAATTAAAAGATAAATGTTTAGCATTTATCACTGTTACTGTTGAATGTAAATGGCATCGCAGACAGCCCAATCGATAAAGTTGCATGGAAATACGTAAAAAGGTGGTAACGAGATGTTACATTGATAGTGAAGAATATTCAGCTAGCATCGATTTTATCCATTCCCACTTGAGTTTTTGAACTTAGAGAAGGGAAAAAGAGAGAATGGCGTGAAGAGGAACATGGGAGCAGAAGGCTCACGTTTGTTGCTGAGATAGAAAGCCAAAATTGGCTTTGAAACAACTAAAGTTCAAGGTATTTACAATTATGCCATCAATGAAGCATTTTAGCACATGTCAATTTCCTTTACACTTAGTTTTTCTTCTAATTTCATAAGCTCAAGTAAGTTAACTTGAATATTTATGACTCTAAGGATAAAATATTTAATTTAAATCCTTAATTCTATTCCCATAGGTCTTTTCAGATGATGTTAAATCGAATAAAACCTCAAGTCCCATAAACTTCTCCGGCAAACCAAATTTCATCGATAAATCTTGCAATTGCTCACTTTTGAGCCTAACTTCCAATAAGTAATTGTATCGATCTACAAGGATTCTAAGAGCATGCCATACCTGATCGGAAGGGTCTCCAAATTAGCTTTTCAACAAAATTTGAATCACTTGAATCGGAGTTCTCTATCAAAAGTTATGCCCGTTTCTTTACCAATTGCTGACGATCAGAATTTCCAGTCTGTGACGTAAATCTATAAATTCATTGCTGCTGATCCACATTGAATTAGATAGCAAGCCTTATATGGTCGGAATGCTTATCGAGTTAGCCTTTCTAAAAATTTGAATCGCCTTAATCGGAGTTTCCTACTAAGAGATATGCTCGATTCTTTACAGAGGTGTCAACTGACAGGTTTCACTGCACATTGTTCAACTTCAGAATTTTTCTGGTATTAATCCGCATGGGATTAAATTGTGAGCTTTTTATGGCTAAAAGACCTTTAAGTTAGCTTTCATAAAAATTTTACGGTTTATCCTTTCGATGCTCCAATCAAGAGATATAACTGAAACAAGGCAGATTGGTCATAAGCCAAAGGCTGAAATTTTCGGTTTATTGTCCAATTCTTGGATTAGGTCCAAATCATAAACACATGACACAAATTGTCTTACCTGAAACCATTTATGATGAATTTAAGGTACTCACATGGTTTCTGAATGAGTGCGCGGTCCCGTGGGATCCGCCAACTTGTTTGTACGAAAGCCTGCATTCCTACGCTAAAATCCGAATGTGTCACAATTTAGCCTCTAAACACCTCAAAGCTCATTTAACACTATTAACATGTAGAAGAAATTGTGGTTATTACAGAGCTAATACTATGCACCCTACATACATGTATTGAAAATATTTTTATAAACTTATATCAGTATTAAAATAGTGTTTGGGTACTCTATCAGAAATGATACTATAATCGTTAAGAGTACCAGGCTAAGAACAGAAGAATGCCTTAGAGCACCTCACTTGTCCCGATCCCTAAATTCGACTATAAAAAATTTGTGAAAACTTTAAAAGAAGGAATTCATTCGTATCAAATCAATGTCAAAACCTTTCAATCCTTCAGTAACAAAACTATACGGTATATGATCATTATCAATTCAATTATAAATCAAAATTGGTAGAAAAAGATGATATATGCATGTACACAGTAAGCACTCAATAACAGTTCAATGTACAGTTTCTGTAACTAGTTCAGTAAACATTCAGCAAGTCACTCAGTAAACAGTTTCAGTAAAACTTTCAGTAACCTAAGTAGTAAATAGTTCAGTAGGTAAATCATTCGGAAAATCATTAAGTAAAACACTTAGTAAAATGGTCAGTAAATCATTAAATAAATCACTCAATAGACAATTCAGTAGACATTTCAGTAAACAATCAGTAAACAGTCAATAAACAATCAATGGGCAGTTCAATAAACAATCAATAAATGGTTCAATAAACGTTCAGTGAACAGCCAGAAAACGATTAGTAAACAATTAGAAAACAATCAGTAAACGATATGAAAACGATTTGTAAAATAGTTCAATGGATTAGATTCAGGAAACACTCTATCAAATAGATTAATCAATCAAATTCAGAAACCATACAGTAGAGACCAGGCGACATCCAATAGTGTCATGCAATATAAATAACCCAAAAAGGGAGTAATAGTAAGACAAATGGCCATAGTCAAAAAAGGTCCACAGAGTGCACGGGTCAGGTGACAATTGTGAGAACCCTGAATTCTAATACTGTTATGCATGTAGGGATACTCACCACTCTTCAGTTCCTGTGTATTTCTCAAGTACAAGCTAGTACAGTATGGTGGGCCCCACAGGCTCTATAGTGCCCGAATGGATGTGAGACCGTACGAACATTATTCAAAGAGTCCAATAAGCCTATGGTAAGAATCTAGACCTTAAAATCCCTTATTTATATTATTTTTGGGAAGTATGAAAACAAATTAGAAAATGACAATTAAGTACATAGCCCAATGACATTTTCATAAATTGTGGTCAAACTAAATGGAATTTTATCTAGTGATTAAATCATGATATTCTACATGGGAATAAGTCCTAGGCTATGTCAATAGATGAATTGAATCAATGGTAGAATCAGAAATTTATGTGATTTACCTGATAGGGATAATTTTGTAATTTCACTTTTACAGTAGGTCAAACCTGAACCAAACCACATTTATTCATTAAAATATGTCTAATAATAATTTTTGATGATGGGATATGAATTTTTGGAGTTGAATTACACGATTATAAAAATTACGAAAACTTAAGGGCATTTTTGTCCAAAAATCTCATAACCAAAGGCATTTTGGTCATTTTGCCCCTTTCTAGAAGACTCTAAATAATTCCTCTAAGCTTAGCCGACTACTATTCATGCTTCTTCCTTCTCCCATTCATGCCATCATTGAAGGAAAAAAAAAAAGAAAAGAGAGAAAAGCTTGCTAAACCTCATTAAAATCACCTTATTTCACCAAATCACCTTCTACAATCTTGTTCTACTCATTAAGCTCTATCTACTCATACCCATAGCCCTTTGTAAAAGTGACAAAATCAAGAGGAAAGTGGGCACAAGGAATTTGACCAAGAGAAGGTAATTTTACGGTTTTAGTTTCTTTTAATTTCAATGATAGATAATGATAGATTTACATGTGTTAAGCATGATTATAGTATTAGATTCAATTAAAGTTGGCTAAATCATATTCAAGCATGGTCAAGGCAGTATTCGGCCATGCATGGAAGTGAAGGAATCCATGTAGTTTGATGCATGAAATGGGTGCTAGATGAGTGAATAAGCGTGTATAAGCATGGCATAAGTGAAAATTTGTTGAAATTCCATGAATTTGGCGTGATGGTGATTTCGGACAAGGCTAAATGGAGGGGTTCTTGTGCTCAATTTGATGAATCTAGAGTGCCTTAATACTGTAGAAATTATTAAGGAGATTGTTGGTGAAGCCGAATTTAAAATCGAAGTTGTATAGGCGAAGTTATGTTTTACTACCAGTGTAATTTAGACTGGGATAATAATTTCTACTGATAATGTAGTAGAATTTAATGAAGGAAAAATTATTAGAAATTGAATTATGGTAAATAATGGTGTTTGGTATAGTATTTTGCATCCTGGGAGCTGTGAATTTTGAGTGGTGTTATCGGATGCATTGATTTAATTAGATAGGTAAGGGATGAGTATGTAAACAGTAGGGATATTGTGAATGCATGATTTAATTCACTTTAATTTTATGAAGTGCTTTGGAAGTCAAACACTTTGAAATTGGTGAGATTGTGGATACTAGTTGGTGTATAAACTGTATTTTCTGTACACGAAGGCTAGGTTAGAACACAGCTGTTACTTTACCGAAAAATCATAGAAATTCTAAGTAATTATTTCTAATATTTTTAAAGGATAGAAATAAGTGGAATTTCAAGTGATTTTCATGGTATTTATTAAAATTACATTATATTATTATTTACTGAAAAACAACATTTAAATATTCATATTAATGAATTTCAATTACGTGAAGGTACCAGCATATGCTTCTCACTATTCTGCAGATAAATAGAACATTTTTAGAAAACAAAACCGCAGTGTGAATATTTTATGAATTTTTATTCATAAGCTGAATACATTTTCAATATATTTATTTATGGATTGACTGAAGATATTATCAGTGGAATTGATTTCATAAATGGTGTTTCTATTGGATATACAATGTTTTGAGACTGTTAGGTCCTGTATCATGCTCACGTGTCATGTGTTACTGCTACTGTACTGTTGCTGATAGATATTGATCTTATTATTAGCATCCCAATGTCACCTGATCAATGCACACTGCGGACCCCATAGACTATGGCCATATGTCTCATGTGTTATTATTTCTCCCTTTTCGAGATTTTATTATAGCATGATTTACCTTAGGTATTGCCTGGTCTCCACTATACTACTATTGTTTATCATAATGTTTACTGAACTGTTTGCTAGTACTGAATTGCTTATTGATATTGAGCTTTATACCTACTTTTTACATAAGTGTTTACCATACTGTGTTTATCAATATTGAAATGAACACTATCATGGAAAAAGGAATCTTTATTGATTTATTAAATTATTTTGCTATGGGATTTCACTATTATTTCATGTGGTTATGATATCAATTCAACCGATTACTCCTTATAGTCGCTTCTAAAGGCCATTACACGATAGGTATTTTAAAATATCTTCCATACTCCATCCGGTTTCCTAGCCAACTGTAGTATCCTTCCTTGTTTGTATCTTAGTACACTATAAGATCCAAATGTTTAAGCATATAGTTTTCATTGTATTGGTGTGACGTCCCCGTCACTTCATCTTATCACTTATCTTTTTCCTTCTTTATTTAGATTTAGTTCATCCAGTGTCATTCTTTCCTTATTCTTAAGCTAATTATCTAATAGCTTATGAAATACTGTTCAATTTCCATAAACATAAAAATGATATATATAAATATCATTCCATTTCCACAGGATCTCATACATCATCTTAACTTATATCCCCGACATCTTATATACATTATTTCTACTTGTACTGTACTGTAGCTGAATTACAATTTACTATATACATGAACATATGAGTATACCTTCTATGCTAACTGGGAAGCGTATCAAGAAGGTACACCTTGATTCTTCAAAAACAAGCTCCTCTAGTCGGAGCGGGATTCACTTCAGGTAATCTGGAGGAAAAATGGTCGTAAAAGGGTGAGTTTATGCTCAGTAAGAAAAGTATGTAAAAGAGCGTGCTATGCCTCTATATGCATTTTTCCTACTTGGCTCTATAATGTCATGTAAAGCATTATAAAGCATGCATCATAAACATCTTTCATGCATCGTTTATAACCATGCATATTCATTTCAAATGACATGGCAATCATACTTTGTATGCTTCTTCTTAAACTATAGCATACATATAAAACATGCATCATACTTCTTTCTTTAAAACATCATACTTCATACATACTTTAAAACATACATCATATACTTCTTCATACATACATATTGTACTTTGAAATAGATGGAGACTATGTACAATATTTAAGCGATTGCATCTGTCGTAACGATTTTCGTCCAGGGACTCGATCGCTAGACGATTTTGAAAAAAACACAAAATGGAGTCGCCACCAATCTTTTTTTGGCTAGGTGTGATTGGCCACATAAAATTATTTATCTTTTTAATAAAATCTTAAAATTAATTAAGTTTTATCAAAACATAATTTTTGGTCTGCGAAAACAAAGTTTGGGTTCGGGAGTTCGGTTACGTGTGGGGAAGGATTAGCACCCCCACAGCGCCGGTTAAAAAACGGTACCACTTAATCATGTCTTATCTTTTGATCTTAATAAAATGATCTTAATTAAACATTTAAAAAGAACTCCATTTATTTGAAACCATTTTTATTATTTGTTTTATTTTGAAATATTTAAGTTTTATTTTTTTATTTAAAATAAGTGAAAATCTTTTGTATTGAAAATTATTCCGAAGTACCCCAATACTTTTGGTAGCATTTCAGATAATTTCCTCACCTAAAGATTTCTTAAGAATCGCTACTTGCGATTTCTATAAAATCTCATCATCGGGAGATTCACACTTATTTTGAAATTTCATGGATGCAAATGATGCAATCAAAATACAGATGATGCCCATGAGAAATCCATTATTCATTTATACTTATATTATTATTTTGTAATTTATTTATATTTATAAAATTTTGTTTTTATTGAAAAAAATCATACTAAATATTCCAATACGCTGGTAACATTTAGCATATTTCTCTCACCTAGAGATCAGTTAGGAATCACTACTTGTGAATTCTGTAACATCTCATCATCGGAAAATCTTTAAAACTCATACTTTTTATTTAATTTTTAATTGTTTTATTATCATTTATTTTTGAAGGTTAATTGTAACAATTTTGTACTCTTATTTATTTGTTTAAAAATTTTATTTATTTATTATTTGTTTATTACTATTGATTTATTTCATCGAACTAAAATTACTTGAATACCCCAATACGCTGGTAATATTCAGATATTTCATTTCGACCCTAAGGATTATCAAAGAATCACTACTTGTGATTTCTAAGAAATCCTATCATAGGATATTAGTTTGTATTTATGTTTATTTATTTATAATTCATATTTATATTTATTTATTTGTTCATTTCAAATTTTATATTTGATTAATTTATTTCTATTTTTTTTATATTAATTTATTTAAAGAATTTTGAAATCGAGATAAAACCAATTAAATGTTCCAATACACTGGTAACATCTAAAGATTTTTCTCGACCCTAAAGATTGTTGAAGAATCACTACTTGTGATTTCTTCGAAATCTTATCATCGGAATTTAAAATTTATTAATTCGTATTTATCATTTATTTATTTATATGTTTTTATTTTTTATGATTTTTTATCATTGATTTATTTATTTCTATATAACTCATTATTTATTTATTTGTTTGTTTTAAAAGAAAATAAAATAAAAAAAATCATTTGACAACCCAAGAAAAAAATAATACACATACGTATACATATATGCTTGTACATCTCCTAATAGATAAGCATACAAGAATGAAATCCCTTATTATTATCATATATATTTTTTGAAATAAATAACCAAAGAAAACAAAGTTGAAAAGGATAAAATAAAGAATATATGCATACCTTAAAAACCAAAACCTTGTCTTCTTCAAACAAACTCCACGTTCCTTCACAACGGTGTGGCAGGTTCGGTTTGATGATGGACAATGCAGGGATGATGGTTTGCAGCAGTGGTTTGGTGCATGGACAGTATTAAGACAGCAGCGGTGAGGAAGGCAATAGGCAGTAGGGTTTGGACACAGCGAACAGCGAAGCTTTGATGAGGCGTGGCAAGGCTCGGTGACACAGCAGCTTGTTGAGGGCGAGCGGGGTTCTTCACGCAGTACTTGGACTGGCAACTACCATGCAGAACAGGTAGGTTTCGGTTCATAAATACGAACGTCTTACACAGTGGCAAACGTGAACTGCAGTGGACAGCAAAGCATCATTTCTTTGGCACACCAAATAGCATGTCATGCGTTCCAAAATGGGCAAAACAGGAGGGATGGAACTATGAAGTAAAGCAACAACGGCAGCGGACTGCTTGGTGTTCGTGCAAGGAACAACAGGAGGGATGGAACTATGAAGTAAAGCAACAACGGCAGCGGACTGCTTGGTGTTCGTGCAAGGAACTACGTTGCAACAGGAACGAGTATGGCGTGGAGCAATGGAAGATGACAATGGCAGAAGGAATGATGGAGATGGATCGGAAAGGTGATGCCAAATGAGAAGCAGTATAAGACTAGCCCAGGGAAGAAGATACAGCCACAATAAGCACCCGTCCCCCAGTAAAAAATAAGAGTAGTAGAAAATTTTCTAGGTCTTTTTTTTTAGGTTTTTTTCTAGGGTTTTTCCTCCTCAAGGGTTTTTTTTTTGTTCTTCCCCCTCCTCTATTTCTCCTTTTCATTGGCTTTTATAGCCATTTCTAGCCCTAAACCTTTAGGAAAGGAAACAAACTTCCCCCTTTTAATGCTTAAACCATGGCTGCCATCATGGGATTCACATTCATGATTTATTTCCATCAATTTGCAAATTATTATGTTCATTTTCTGGCAACAAATCAACCAAGTCAACTATTGAGGGTGTAAATTTTGCATGTGCTTCACATGAGATTTTTTAAATTTGAAAGATTTGACCAAAATTGACTTGTTTCTTTTTATCATTATTTATTTTTTTTTTATTTTTGATTTTTTTTTATCTAAAAAAAATTGTTCGGACAAAATTAGGTGTCTACAGCTGCCCCTCTTTGCGCTTTGCTGTGAAACAGTAATGGTGCAAAGACATAGACAAACATTTTGTCCGAATGCAAGACCTATCAATGATTTTTTTTTTGTAAAATATGATATTACCTAGCCTTTTCTATCATAAGGTTCAGGAATGCAAAGTGAAATTCCTATTTTAGTCTCTCCTATCCTAAGACTAAGGAATACAAACATGAATTTTCCAAATCTTTTCTATCATAAGATTAAGGAATGCGAAGTGAAATTCCTAGTCTCTCCTATCATAAGACTAAGGAATGCAAGAAACGAATTTTTCCTAGTCTCTCCTATCATAAGACTAAGGAATGCAAAGTGAATGGGATTTCCTAATCTTTTCTATCATAAGATTAAGGAATGCAAAGTGAAATTTCCTAGTCCCTCCTATCATAAGACTGAGGAATGTGAGATGAAATTTCCTGGTCTTTCCTATCATAAGACTAAGGAATGCAAAATGAATGGGATTTCCTAATCTTTTCTATCATAAGATTAAGGAATGCAAAGTGAAATTCCCTAGTCCCTCCTATCATAAGACTGAGGAATGTGAGATGAAATTTCCTGGTCTTTCCTATCATAAGACTAAGGAATGCAAAGTGAAATTCCTTTTTTAGTCTCTCTTATCATAAGACTAAGAAATGCAAACATGAATTTTCCAAATCTTTTCTATCATAAGATTAAGGAATGCAAAGTGAAATTCCTAGTCTCTCCTATCATAAGACTAAGGAATGCAAACATGAGTTTTCCTAATCTTTTCTATCATAAGATTAAGGAATGTAAATTGAGATGTCCTAGTCTCTCCTATCATAAGACCAAGGAAATGAATGTAGAATGAGATTTCTTAATATTTTCTATCACAAGATTAAGGAATGCAAAATGAAATTCCTAGTCTTTCCTATCATAAGACTAAGGAATGCAAGATGAAATTGCCTAGTCTCTCCTATCATAAGACTAAGGAATGCAAAAAATGAAGTTTTCCTAGTCTCTCCTATCATAAGACTAAGGATTGTGAAATGAAATTCCTAGTCTTTCCTATCATAAGACTAGGTAATGCAAAATGATCATGAAATAAAAGCTCCTCTCACCAGAGGCTATGAGACCATTAAAAACAAAAAGCTCCTCTCAACAGAGGCAATGAGACTTTGAAAAATAAAGATTTCATTCAGAATGCCAGTTAGCATGGGCTTGACTGGGCTTAACTTTCATTTTGATGCCAACAATATTGGGCTTCATCCTCCCTTAAGGTGCCAGCTAAACTGGACTTTGCTCTCATCTAAAGTTTTTTCAAAAAGGTATTTTTCTCATCATCTTCTCATACCTCATCATTTTTCAAATTACTGTCTCTTATATTTTCTCTTTTCCTCAAAATTTTAATCATTCAGGGCTTCTTATCCTTATGTCTTAACAAATAGTTCAATGTCAAAATGCACTGATGAAATGTCATGCATGTCATGAATATAATGAATGCCATGAATGTTATGCACATGTCAATGTCATGCCCCTTGAATTATTCCATGAATGTATGCAAATGCATTCTCAATTGTGGTAACAAATTCTCAAGCTCATCTCATTTTCCTCAAGTTCCACATATCTGCTAGATTCTTCTTATTCAAATCTTCTATCTCCACTTCTCATCCCACCTTCTAATGAGTCTTGGTCCCATTATGCTTGAAGACTTGCCATCATGCTTTCAAAGTTATGTTTTCATCATTTTTTTTTATTTTTCTTTCTTTCTCTCTTTTAGTAATGCAAGATTTCTCAAAAGAATATTTTTTTCAAAAATTTACCTAAAAAAAGGCTACTAACATTTATTTATTTTCCTTCCAATTCGACCACCAATGTAATGCACTCATACATCTTCTCAATTTATTTTAGGGATGGAATGAATTTAAAATAATCATGAGAGATATGGGTATTCATTCTTAGAAAAGGAATATAAAATCAAGAAAAATCAATGGGCCAGTTTGTTTGGAATAGGGTTTTCAGTATCCATTTAATAAGCATTCTGACAATTTCAATCAAGTCAATCTAAAATTCTTTTCCAAAAGCCCACTTTTATTGATATGTTCATCCATGTTGGGCCTGCAAATCTTGCGTCTATATCAAAACTCTTGGTGATGATCTTTTCCTAAGTTGCCTTTTCAGGTTTTCAACTTAGGTTCCCCTCTTTTGATCCAAACTGCCTTTTCAGGTTTTCAATTTGAATCCTCCTTTTTCTTTTTCTTTTTTCTTTTTCCTTTTCATTTTCCCCTTTTTTTTATCTTTTTTCTCTTTTTTTTTTTTAAACTCCATTAGCTTTGACAAATTTCAGCCTTTTGTTTTCAATCCAAATTCATGCCCCCAAAAGTCATTCTTGCTTTTGATCTAACAGATATCTTTCAAAGCCTGTTCTTTTATTCAGGCATGAATTCCTTCATTCAGCTTGATCTGCTTCTTTTTATTTCACCCCACTACTGAATCTGCAAAGGAACATTATCTCATTGTACAGGTATGCCTCATCCAAATATGATTCTTCAATTCAAGCATTTACATTTGATCAAAATGGGCTTTTAAAGGTACGTAATGTAGGCTCAGGTGAGGGTTTACAAGAAAAGGATAAAATAGGCCCAAAATGTGTTTCAAGGTTTACAAACCAAAGGATCACTTTCTTATGAAGTAAATCATTTAGGCATTTTGCCCCTTTCTAATTCACTCATTTCTTTTTTTTTTTTTGGGTTTTCTTTTTGAATTCAAACCCTTTTCTTTTCTTCTTTTTTTTTTTCACAAAAATGGGCTATTTCTTTTCGTTGCCCCCAAAATTTCTTTATTTCATCTTCCTTGCCCCCAGTGTGGAGGGTGATCCTTGGTGGGTTATATTACAAAAAAACATAATAGGCTCAAAAGGGGTAATCAAAGGATAATTTTACTCCCGCTTGAAGGATAGTGAAAGAAGGCCATTTATCATTTCAAATGCAAATCTTCTCCTTGAAGATCATTTACTGAACAAATACAAACTTGTTAGGAACTTCTATAAGAGATTCACCTTTTCTTATTCCATCAAGTTTAGGTGAAAATTGTGAACAAATTTTCTTCTTTCTTACTTGGACACCTTGGAAGATTGATAATCCATTAATAAAAGTGGTTCTTTCAAATTTGAATCCCAGATTTATTGACATCATTATCATCATGTTCATTATTTGGATACTTGTGAATGAAAGATATGGTGAGTATGTGAGAAATGGCAAATGAATAGAATGAGAAATGACAGTGCATCACACTAGTCGCTTTATTGAAAGGGAAATAAATAAAAGTTAGCCCATAAATAAAACTTTATTTCGTGCTTATGGGCTTAAGCACTTTAAAAAAAACTGTCTTTCATTACTAAAAAAAAATCTGATAAATCTCCAGACTTGCATGGCTTAAACTCCTTTCACCTCAAAAGAATCATCCCTCATTTCCATGGTTGGGCAATGGATTCGCATTCACAGTTGGTTCCCCCTTTGTTTCAAAGTGCAATATGCCGGCTTTTATCAAACCTTGCACCCTATACTTTAAAGCAGTGCAATTCTCCAAGGAGTGACCCGGATTCCCAAAATGATACTCACATCGAGCATTCTCATTATACCATTTTGGATATGGAGGCTTGAGAGGTTCCGCATAAACTGGGGCAATGAGTTGCCCTTTGATTAGTTTTGGGTACAACTCGGTATAGGTTATGGGAATTGGATCAAGGGGAGCTTTTTGTTGTTTTGGCCATGCCCCCCTAGGATTGCTTTCTTGTTTGTTGGATTGGGCAACTGATTGGGTATTTGTGCAGGTGTTTGAGGGTGAAAGTTAGGCTGAGCATTAATTTGCGGATATGACTGGTAAGGGTATTGAACAGGATAATATGGTTGTGGCATGGGATAAGAGTGTCGTGGAGTGTATCGTCCATGTTGCCCCCCATTTATAACAGCATGGGCATCCTCTTCCCTCCTTCTGTTGGCTCCTCCTTTCTTCTCAGTATTGCTAGGAACTTCGATCTTGCCACGCTTGATCGCATTCTCAATGATCTCTCCGGATAACACCATATCAGCAAAATTCTTGGTGGCATTGCCTATCATCCTATCATAATATGGAGCCTTTAAAGTGTTCACAAATAGGATGGTGAGCTCCTTTTCTGAAAGAGGAGGTTGCACTTCTGCAGCTACATCGCGCCACCTTTGCGCATATTGCTTGAAGCTTTCATTGGCTTTCATCTCCATGTTTTGAACTGATAAACGGTCAGGGGCCATATCAGCAACATGTCGATATTGGGCCGTGAATGCCCTTGCTAAGTCATTCCATGTGGTAACCCGGGTTTTGTCTAATTGATTGTACCACTTGGCAGCAGATCCAGTGAGACTTTCTTGAAAAATATGAATAAGGAGCTTATCATCTTGAGCAAAAGCAGCCATCTTCCGGCAATACATAATAAGATGAGACCTAGGGCAGGAAGTTCCATTATACTTCTCAAACTCTGGCGCTTTGAACTTGGGTGGAATAACCAAGTCTGACACCAAACACAACCCAGTAGCATCCATAGAACCATAAAAGTCTAAGCCTTCAATAGCTCGAATCCTTTCCTCCAACATATTAATCTTTTGTTGTGACTTCACCTCGTCTTTCTCTTCTACTTGTTTAGCTTTCAACTTCTCAATTTCCCTTGGGTCATCTAAGTCGGGCACCTCAATGGGATCAGTAGATTTTGCGCCTTGGGAAGGATGGACGGGTCCTTGGAATTGAGCTTGTCCAAACACCTGGGGTATAGCAGCGTAAGCAGGTGGATATCTTCTTTCTTGGGATGTTTGACTTGGAAATGGACCAAATCCAGGAGGATAGATAGGATCTTCCATACTGTGTTGTTGAACCCCTTCTTGGACTGCAGCTTCCTCTACTACTCCTTTGCCCTTGCTTAGATTTTTCAATAATTCTGCAATTTGGGCCAGTTGCCCTCTCATTTCCTCTTGAGCTTTTTCCATCTTCTCCATGTGCATGCTTGATTCTTCTTCCATGATCTTAGCTCGATAGCGAGTGTTGTGTGAATGAACTTTTGGTCGAGCTATCTTCAAATCTTTATTACCACAATTAAGAATTTATCATTTCACATGTGGTGATGCTTGAAAAAAAAAATGAATGAAGATGAATGGATGAACAAAATGCTACATGTGTTTGGAAAAAATCATACATGGAAATGTTTTGCTAAAGAACCTATGATTCCCTATTAGTGTCTCACATGTCAAACAAAAGCAAACATACATGATCAAAGATATGTCCAAAGTAATAGGGTTAACATGACTCTATCCCAAGTTGTTCCTCTTAAGTTTACTATATGTATGCTTTGGAGTTCTAAAGGACAAAAGGTTCCCAAATTGTTCCTTACTGACGTCCACACTAGACTAGTAAGGCACCCCAATCCTCACCCATGATAGGCTACAAACGGAAAGGGTTCAACTTGAGTGAGAGTATTTCACTTGCCATTGCGGAGGTTATTACCTCACGAGAGCAAAGGTACTCTACTCTCTCCTAAAAGGGACAAACCCGGGTGTTTGGTTGATGTATGCAATGAATATGTCATGTATGCAAAGGAACAAAATTTAATATGCATCCTAACAAAACACAAATGATGAAAATGATTCACACATTTTTTTGTTTGTATTATTTTTTGCTCTTTTTTTTAAATTATTTTTTTATGAAGAGTTTTATTAAATATTTATTAAGACCATTAATTAAGATTTTGAATAAGACATGATTATTTATGGTTCGACTCTCAAATCCCCAGCGGAGTCGCGAAGGCTGTCGTAACGATTTTCGTCCGGGGACTCGATCGCTAGACGATTTTGAAAAAAACACAAAATGGAGTCGCCACCAATCTTTTTTTGGCTAGGTGTGATTGGCCACCTAAAATTATTTATCTTTTTAATAAAATCTTAAAATTAATTAAGTTTTATCAAAACATAATTTTTGGTCTGCGAAAACAAAGTTTGGGTTCGGGAGTTCGGTTACGTGTGGGGAAGGATTAGCACCCCCACAGCGCCGGTTAAAAAACGGTACCACTTAATCATGTCTTATCTTTTGATCTTAATAAAATGATCTTAATTAAACATTTAAAAAGAACTCCATTTATTTGAAACCATTTTTATTATTTGTTTTATTTTGAAATATTTAAGTTTTATTTTTTTATTTAAAATAAGTGAAAATCTTTTGTATTGAAAATTATTCCGAAGTACCCCAATACTTTTGGTAGCATTTCAGATAATTTCCTCACCTAAAGATTTCTTAAGAATCGCTACTTGCGATTTCTATAAAATCTCATCATCGGGAGATTCACACTTATTTTGAAATTTCATGGATGCAAATGATGCAATCAAAATACAGATGATGCCCATGAGAAATCCATTATTCATTTATACTTATATTATTATTTTGTAATTTATTTATATTTATAAAATTTTGTTTTTATTGAAAAAAATCATACTAAATATTCCAATACGCTGGTAACATTTAACATATTTCTCTCACCTAGAGATCAGTTAGGAATCACTACTTGTGAATTCTGTAACATCTCATCATCGGAAAATCTTTAAAACTCATACTTTTTATTTAATTTTTAATTGTTTTATTATCATTTATTTTTGAAGGTTAATTGTAACAATTTTGTACTCTTATTTATTTGTTTAAAAATTTTATTTATTTATTATTTGTTTATTACTATTGATTTATTTCATCGAACTAAAATTACTTGAATACCCCAATACGCTGGTAATATTCAGATATTTCATTTCGACCCTAAGGATTATCAAAGAATCACTACTTGTGATTTCTAAGAAATCCTATCATAGGATATTAATTTGTATTTATGTTTATTTATTTATAATTCATATTTATATTTATTTATTTGTTCATTTCAAATTTTATATTTGATTAATTTATTTCTATTTTTTTATATTAATTTATTTAAAGAATTTTGAAATCGAGATAAAACCAATTAAATGTTCCAATACGCTGGTAACATCTAAAGATTTTTCTCGACCCTAAAGATTGTTGAAGAATCACTACTTGTGATTTCTTCGAAATCTTATCATCGGAATTTAAAATTTATTAATTCGTATTTATCATTTATTTATTTATATGTTTTTATTTTTTATGATTTTTTATCATTGATTTATTTATTTCTATATAACTCATTATTTATTTATTTGTTTGTTTTAAAAGAAAATAAAATAAAAAAAATCATTTGACAACCCAAGAAAAAAATAATACACATACGTATACATATATGCTTGTACATCTCCTAATAGATAAGCATACAAGAATGAAATCCCTTATTATTATCATATATATTTTTTGAAATAAATAACCAAAGAAAACAAAGTTGAAAAGGATAAAATAAAGAATATATGCATACCTTAAAAACCAAAACCTTGTCTTCTTCAAACAAACTCCACGTTCCTTCACAACGGTGTGGCAGGTTCAGTTTGATGATGGACAATGCAGGGATGATGGTTTGCAGCAGTGGTTTGGTGCATGGACAGTATTAAGACAGCAGCGGTGAGGAAGGCAATAGGCAGTAGGGTTTGGACACAGCGAACAGCGAAGCTTTGATGAGGCGTGGCAAGGCTCGGTGACACAGCAGCTTGTTGAGGGCGAGCGGGGTTCTTCACGCAGTACTTGGACTGGCAACTACCATGCAAAACAGGTAGGTTTCGGTTCATAAATACAGACGTCTTACACAGTGGCAAACGTGAACTGCAGTGGACAGCAAAGCATCATTTCTTTGGCACACCAAATAGCATGTCATGCGTTCCAAAATGGGCAAAACAGGAGGGATGGAACTATGAAGTAAAGCAACAACGGCAGCGGACTGCTTGGTGTTCGTGCAAGGAACAACAGGAGGGATGGAACTATGAAGTAAAGCAACAACGGCAGCGGACTGCTTGGTGTTCGTGCAAGGAACTACGTTGCAACAGGAACGAGTATGGCGTGGAGCAATGGAAGATGACAATGGCAGAAGGAACGATGGAGATGGACCGGAAAGGTGATGCCAAATGAGAAGCAGTATAAGACTAGCCCAGGGAAGAAGATACAGCCACAATAAGCACCCGCCCCCAGTAAAAAATAAGAGTAGTAGAAAATTTTCTAGGTCTTTTTTTTAGGTTTTTTTCTAGGGTTTTTCCTCCTCAAGGGTTTTTTTTTTTTGGTTCTTCCCCCTCCTCTATTTCTCCTTTTCATTGGCTTTTATAGCCATTTCTAGCCCTAAACCTTTAGGAAAGGAAACAAACTTCCCCCTTTTAATGCTTAAACCATGGCTACCATCATGGGATTCACATTCATGATTTATTTCCATCAATTTGCAAATTATTATGTTCATTTTCTGGCAACAAATCAACCAAGTCAACTATTGAGGGTGTAAATTTTGCATGTGCTTCACATGAGATTTTTTAAATTTGAAAGATTTGACCAAAATTGACTTGTTTCTTTTTATCATTATTTATTTTTTTTTATTTTTGATTTTTTTTTATCTAAAAAAAAATTGTTCGGACAAAATTAGGTGTCTACAGCATCGTCATATAAACCGCTCATTCCCATTTATACGACTTTAATCATGCATTAGTATATTGGTATACCATGTAGAGGTCAGGGATTCTCTCCTGCCTTAATAATACCACAATGAGCACTAATCAGGTGTCACTTATGGTCTTGAGAATCGGACTAGGGTTCCTCGCTTAACATACATATTACTGAGGACTTGATCAGAGTCTCTCAGCCATCAGAAATGCATAATCATCACGCAGTCCATAGTCTCAAAACATTTATAATATACTTTTCAGAAAACACTTTTGTGTTTAAATCAAATATGCTTTGAAAGCTCTTTTCATACATGGCAGTCGACTGGTCTTATAGGGCAGTCGACTGGTCTTATAGGGCAGTCGGCTGCTACTTCATAATTTCTTTTATCGAAATTAATTTCATTTAAAATTTCGATATTTTCATCTTTGAAAATACATGAGGGCAGTCGACTAGTCCATATAGCAGTCGACTGGTTTTCAAACAGAATGCTTCTTAAGAAATAGCAGTCGACTGGTCCATATAGCAGTCGACTAGTTTTCAAACAGAATGCTTCTTAAGAAATAGCAGTCGACTGGTCCATATAGCAGTCGACTGTTTTTGAAACAGAATGCAATTTAGCAAATAGCAGTCGACTGTCCCATATAGCAGTCGACTGGTTTGAAATAGAATGCTTTTGGGTAAATAGCAGTCGACTGGCTTACATAGCAGTCGACTGGTTTGCATCGGTTTTCGAAAAACGGCGTTTTGGTTGTCTCTAGGCAGTCGGCTGCTACTTAAGGCAGTCGGCTGCTCCTAACCTAATTGGTACTAGGAGACAAGTCCGAAAATGCATCTTTTCCTGCACAAAATCAACTGGTGCTTCTCTCCAAAACATGTAAAAACATCATAAAACATGCGGACATAGCCGCCTTACGTCCGTTACATAAATTCCTTACCTCGATTCCTTCGGGAACGCAAGATCACTTGATGCGTCACCTTAGCTTTTCACTTCTTCAGCCTAAAATCATTATACCACATCAAACCTTAAATTAAATCACATACACATATCATATCAACTCCGTACAACTCAAATCCATGAACGAAATTGACTAAATCATTTTCTTCTCTTACCTTCACTAGAGACTAGAATTTCAGATGTTAAGATCTCCTCCAATACTTGAAATCAATCCACCAAACTTTGGATATCACTTAGCCTAGTGACAAGGATCGTTTTTCGTCTAATAAACTTGTTGGATCGGTGGGAGAGTAAGGTGGTTTGTCAAGGTAGCCATGGATGGTAACTTGGAAGCTTGGATGGAACGAGAGGGAGAGGGCTGGAGGTAGGGGCTGACGTTGGTGATGATAGTGAAGGTGATGAGTCATGCCATTTCATTAAATGCATGCTCATCTCATCCTCTATCTCAGCCATTAGCATCCCTTTGACTCAAGATTATTGACCATCAATTAATTCCTCTTCCACATGACTCATCCACTTAATCTCCAATCAAAATTCTGATTTTAATTCTTTTCTCCTGTCATATTCATTTTCTGATATCAACATACTTCATTTGACTTATTGACATTCAACTTCATTATTTCTCCTATATTCCATACATCAATCATACATCATTCATACATCAATTACACATCAGCTTCATATTCATTTAATCATTTTGATTGAAATACTTTACAAATATGGAGGAATTACATGGAAATTGGGGATCTCACAATCGGTTTTACATACGATTCTCTTACTGAGCACGTCAGAGCTCACCCTTTATTTTTCCACTCCACAGATTACCTACAATGATACTGTTCCACGAAATGTCAGCTGCACTATCAATTCCCGTGGCAGCTTGAGTGGATCCTAGAGGTATTTTGATTTACTTTATATGTTCAGGTCTTTATGTACAGTACTACTATTATATAAATTATATTCAAGGGTCGTAAATCCTAAAGAAGTAAATATTTTCTATTTCGTAAATAAATAAGTTACTTTCGAAATTTGGTAACTAGTTAGAGTAAATGAGTGATAAAGGCATCGCAGACAGCCCAACCATCACTCTGTGTGTGTGTGTGTGTGTGTAAATGTGAAAATTACTTTATATTATGGGATGTGACAACAATTGTGGGTGCTAAAGACGTGACCAAGGTTAATAGCAACAGTACACTAGATCACTCACTCAGATAAGCATGACAAGCCTGAAGGTTACTATGGGGCCAACTGTCTCAAAACATTTACTTGATTCTCATGAAAACATTTAAATCATTCTTTATATTTTCAAAACGGAATACAATAATAGAAACACACATGTCATTGTTAGTACCTAGGGGTGCTTGGATTGGTCAGGGATTTACCACCCTAGTAGTCAAAATAAGCTTTTGGGAATCAAGTTTCATTTGAAAATCAATATTTTTCTTTCAATACATTCAGTTAAATTCAAAACATTTAACTTCAGTCAAAAAACAGAGATTTTCTAAAACAGTGTTAGTGGATTTAAAACATTCAAAACATTTACTTCATTTAGACAAATTAGAACTTAACTTCAGTTAGGCACTGTGATAACTGTAAACTTTCCATTTAATTGGAAATCATCAATATGTGAAATTTAGTGGAATAAGTAAATATAATTTAAAGTATATGAAAATAAGGTGAAAATCCCAAGAATTGAGGAAGTGACGGATTGTGGAAATCTGAGTGAAGGAAATTAAATAAGGAAAGGAGGAAATTTAATTTGGAAAAATGGAATCCAAATTAAATAAGAAAAATGAAGAAAAGAATATAAAGTATATTTATATAATTATATATTATATAAATGTATTTTATACAAAATACATAGGTACTTAAATACTGTATAGTATATATATACATTAAAAATACAATGGTATGTATATATGTATGTGTATATATATATATATATATATATATATATATATATATACACTCTTTGATTAATTTAAATTACATAACATTTATATAAACATTTATATAAATGTTTATATAAATGTTATGTAATTTAAAGTAAACAAATATATATAAATTTATATATACACACACTAAATATGTATTTTGTTAATACAAAAAATATATATACATTTATATATATAATATAAATATATATAGTACTATACTATATATAAAATACTAATATTATATATAATATATATATATAATATATATATAATTGTAATAGGAAATTAAATAAAAAAATAAAAAAGAAGAAAAGAAGAACAAAGAATCGGGAAGAATCCCGATTCTTCTCGTGAGAAAGTCGACCACGTCGGTCCGGCCAAAAGAAGGAGGAGGTGAGGCGAGAGACGTCGCCGGTCAACCAAGGAGAGGAAGACGAGACGACCGATGACGGAAAACGGAAGAAACAGAAACGGAACAGAGGCAAAACCGACGGAGAAAACTGAAGGAAAAGAGAAGAGAAATCAACGGTGTCGGCCGGTCCAGCACCGCCACCACCACTTGAACCTCGACGGAGGTGAGAGGAAGGAAAAGGGGGCCACTGGTGAGGCCACCGACGACGGAGGAAGGCCGACGGAGGATAAGAGAAACTGAGCCAAAAACTGAGTAGATCCACCGTCGTGCTGCCAATCCAGGCCGAACGAAGGTCACCGGCAGCTTCGCCTTGACGCTGGCCAGCTGAGGGAAGGCTGAACCACCGAAGAACCGGTCGTCGGAGAAGAACTGACCATGGAGGAGGCTAACTGGTCTGAACCAGAAAAGAAAGAAAAGAAAAAGGAAAAAGAAAGAGAAAAAGAAAAGAAAAAGGAAAAAGAAAGAGAAAAAGAAAAGAAAAAGAAAAGGAAAAGAAAAAGAAAGAGAAAGAAAAGAGGAAAAGAAGAAAGGAGAGAGAAAAAGGAAATTTTCGGACTTCGAAAATTTCAAGAATTTCGGGAAATCCCGGAAAACTCAGAAACTCGAGAATTACAGGAATTAGTAAGAAATCCCGAAAAGTATTAAATTATTTAAATAATCTATTTATTTAAATAATTATGAAAAAATTCTAAATTTTAGAATTTAATTTTCAGAAAATTCCCTCGATAACTGAGCCGATGAAATTGGGCGAGGTGAATACGAGAGCGACCTTCGAGAGGCAGTCGCCAACCCGAGGCAGGTAAGGGAGACATGTGCAGCCTGTAGGAATATTTGGCACACATGTTTTAAATTATGCATTTAATTTTTATAAATGCTATTAATAATGATTGGTTGGAAAATTGTGGTGATTTACCGGTTGAGATTTAAATTGTATTTTCCGTGCAGGAGGGTAGCCAATCGGCAGCCGTTATACTGCCGAAAATTATTGGAAAAAATTACCGAAAATCGTAATAAATGATTTTTCATTACGAGAAATGATTTCTAACCACGAAAATCGAGAAATCGATTAGTTTTCATAAAACATGAACATAATGATAATTAATTTTAAAATATTCATGTTTTTGAAAATGGTGAAAAAGGAAATCACCTAAATTTATCTCGATAGGTGATATTTCACGTGAAACGAGGTGAAAAATGAAAAGGATTAAAGTGAATATTTTAATAATATTTCTTCAAATATTCACTTGATTTTATAAATAACCCTTATGGGTTCAATTGTGAAAATAAGTGTTTATAGAAAATCCCATAAAGGTAATTAAAGGTGGAAAATAGTGTTTTGAGACTAAAAGGTCTCCACATGTGTTTACAGAGAAAACACGGAATGAGAGTGTTGATTTGGAAAATAAATATTTTAATCTTCCATAAATCATAAAAATAATTGATTTGAATCTCGATAACCTTGAAAATCATGTTTTCGATAGAAAGCACAGAAAAGCGTGCGTATATGTTTTACGTGAAAAAGGACAGTTATGACCTTTTATATTTTACAATGATTATTTTATAAACTGTTTTCACCATATGGAAAATGTGATTTATACTGTTCTACAATGTTTAGAACATTTTCGGGAATGATGACCCTAGTATGAATATTTTATAAATTGTTATTCATAAGATGAAAATATTTTCCTTACGAATATTTGTGGATTGATTGAACTTATATTCAGTGAAATTGATTTCATAAATGGGGTTTATATCACGTGTTTACTATTTTGAGACTGTTAGGCCCCATATCATGCTCACGTGTCACGTGTTAGTGCTGATAGATACTGATCCTATTATCAGCGTCCCAGTGGACACCTGATTAGTGCACACTGAGGACCCCATAGACAATGGCCATAGATCTCATGTGTTTCCTCTATTAGGGATGATATTATTATAGCATGATATATTTAGGGTGTTGCCTGGTCTCCATGATACTGAACTGAAAGTTACCGTATACTGTTTACTGAATTGGTAGCTACTGTTTACTGTTTACTGACTGAATCGTTTTAAGATATTGTTTTACTTATTTGCAAAATACTGTTTTACCGAATGATATTGTATTGAATATTACTGTTTTACTGAACTGTAAGATACGGTTATTGAACTAAAGAAAAATTAATGTTTATTCAAAAAGAGTAACATGAAATTATTTCTAAGATAGAAATAATTACAGAATAGTTTATCCTAAACCACTGTTTTACTACTGAACTGTCACGTGTTTTAAAACATACTGAAGTGAAGAGAAATAAATGGTTTACTCTACAGAAAACGAATATTAAATCGTTGTGAAAACAATTTATATAGTACTCTCTACAGTTGCTTCTAGGTTCCGGGACAAGACAGGTATTTCAAAATACCTGCCTTACTCCATCCGGATCCCTAGCCGACTGTATTATCCTTCCTACATGTGAGCTTAGAGCCTCTAGGAAGATTTAAAGAAACTAAACAATTATTTTCAGCATATAGATAGCTGAATATCAAGTGTTGCATATAAATATCTTACCGAGGCGTGCTTTGCTCACCCCTTAATATTAACATTTCAGATTTTCGAGGACTAAGAGATCTGACATCTGAGGATTATGAGCTACGCATTTGGAGACACTACGACAGCTTGATTTATAATATGGGGTATGATCATTTATTTTCTGTATTTAGACTTACTTTCAGCACTACTTTCTTGAGAATTAAGATAGGGGATGTAATTGATATTACTAATTTTATATTTAATAATTAAATGAATATGAAAAGTAAAGTATCACAGACAGCCCAACCGTATAAGTTGTATAGAAAAACGTGAAAAATGAGGTCACGGGATGTGATAGATTTAATGGTATCAGAGCAGGGTTGGCCTGATGTCTTTTGATACTTTTGGAAAGAAATATGTTGAGAAACGTTAAACATCCTCGGTAGTACTGTGTAGTCTGAATAAATAGGGAAAATAAATGATTGCGAATTGAGTAAAATATTTTAAAGGGAGTGAGAAAGTGTAAATTGAGAATGTTAAGGAGGAAAATAGGCTCAGAAATTACCAGAATGTTGGTGATCTTATAATCTAAATGAAGGCCTGTTCGGTAAAGAACCGAAAGGACTCGGTGAGGGCCCTACCAGTACTTTTCGGTCTGGATCGAACTGAGACCCAAAAATGATGCTATAAAGGAGGGGAATGAAGTATCATCATTAAATAGACATTAAGATCACTGATTCAAGGTAATTTGAAGAGAGAGAAAATTTTTGGCCAAAAATGATCAAAATACCCCTGACTCCAAAAATTTACTGGGAGTTAAAATAGACCAACAGAAGTGGAGATTGACTGATTTGATAGAGAAATTGAGAAAATAAAGCTGCGTTTATGTAAAATTAATCCAATTATGGTTTCCAGTGGATTACTCTGTCGAAATCGAACAAGATCTTAAACTGCTGATATTAGTATAAGAAAGGATACTATCAGCACATAGGTGACAAGATACTTGATTTAAATGTATACTGAGGAGAAAGAAATAAATGTCAAAATGACAAAAACGCCCCTATGTTGGGCGATGTGCTGAATAGTGATAAAACCAAGTTGATCTTGAATCCATTGATGGTGATGGAGTCATTAATGGCATAGAGATGTCATATGAATATCACGATCCCTATTACTGATTCCACTTACACTTAGATTATGGACGCGAATTGCAAGTGACCTAGTGAACGGGCTAGGCCTCATGACAAAACCTTGAGGGGGCCAGTGGGCTCGCCAAAGAGGACAGTACACATGTGTAAAGGCGGACAGCGGACGGGCCCAGGCATTACACGGTGCGATCCAATGAGTGTATAGTGGAATGTCATAAGATGATTGGCCCGGTTATTGACTGTAAGAGCCGGAATTAAGAGTGTATTAAATTATTACAGGATCCTTAGATATTATGAAAAGTGAAATAAATACAAAAAATGACTGAGAAAGTGAATAGTACAAATGATGAAATCAAGGTGGAGAATATTTCAAAATGATTTGAATATTAATTGTTTTTACCTTGAGGATATATATAGTGAAAATGATAGGACATCAGATGAACTGTCCGAAATAATAAGAGATATGTGACTAAAGAAAATATCGAATATGATCCCCGATAAATTTTTCAGAGTTGTATAGATTGGAGAAATCGAGCTAACATTGGCTCGGTTGATGATATGAAATCTAATTCTAAGCTTATATCAGAAAACATAAAAGAATCCGAAAGCTTAAGAAATCCACTCTGGAAAATGTGAGAATAACGAAATTCACGTGTAAAAGTGTGATTAATGATAATATAGATAACATAGATTTGAGGATAATGAAGTTATTTGTATAAAAGTAAATGAGAGAAGTACTGATGATATTGAGACGTAGATGAACTAAAAAGGATGTATTAATTTCCTATCATTAATAAAGTTCCTGTGAAGAATAAGTATTCATCTACGTGTGAAAATGGACGCTTTATTAAATTAATCAGAGATACATGAAGAGTTAATAAGACTAGCCTCGGTATAAAGCGTCCTTAGATAAAAGATTGGAAATCGATGTCTATAAGATGATGATTAGAACACAGACTGAATTTTACGAGTTTCTATTGAGGTTACAAGGTTAATGAGTTGCCTTGTGAAGTATATAAGCCTAAAGAAAGACGCGTCCATACATGAGTAAATTGATGAAATACTAATAGAGTCTAAAGTATAAATGGAACATGAGCAGCATTGTGGTATGCCCTTTAAACTCTTAAAGACTGTGGAATTGTGCTAAGATTGGCAAATAAGAGATCATATATCTCTTTCTGAGATATATGATCTCGAAATGACAGAATGACAATGAATCTGTCCATGATAGAGAGATAATAATTGAGATACGAGATTAATGAGTCTAGCTAGATACTACTGCCAGTCTATAAAAGAGTTATGGGACTAGCTGCTCTATTAATGAGATATAACTAAAGAAACTAAAGTCGGTAAACGAATAAGTGGGAAGAGAAGATAGTATGCAAAATGTTAAGAGATTATACTGTAGAATACCATACCACTTGAGAAACCGACTGAAATGATGAGAGTGAAAATACGGAAATGAAATAAGAAGATAAGTTGCATGATGAGTAGGGAACATAAAATAGTTCCCGAAATTAAGATTGAAAAGTAATCTCGTGATGGTTATCACATGTAATGGCAATATGTAAAAACAAGCCAGATTTGATAAGTGAGAGTAATGGTACTCAAAGGAGTAAGAGGAACGAGATGTTTACTGCCAGTATCTAAATAGAAAAGTGTTATACATACATATAACCACCTCAAATGATAAATGGTGGAAGTGTATAGATAATGTGATGACTAAATAGATGATTGGAGGATTCAATTGTAGAATCTAAATTATGAAAAGAGATGTAAAGACCATACTACATGAAAAGAACATGATTGTCTCATGATTTATGATTGTAAGAGATGATCCATAGTAAAGTCCATAAGGGGGATGCAGCCTTGATAAAATGAATATTGTGGACAATAAAGAGTCCAAAAGATAAATGATGATATGGAAGTGATTAAAATTGAAGATCTAAATAGAATCACTTTTCATTATCAGACTCTTAGATTCTCTAGTGCCATAGTTGAAGTATGAGTGTGAAACGGTGTGAAAGTATGTATACAGTTCCAGTAAGCATTACATGTGATGGGAGTCTCTGAGATGTCATATGCTTAATGAGAATAGCAAAAGACTTCGCCAAGTGTACTGATAGCACCGCTCCATACTGATGTATACATATATGAGCGTGAGATGTAAACGTTCCATGATGTTGAGAGAGCAGATGCATGAAATGTGAAAGCTACTAGGACACTTACATATAATTGATTGACAAGTGTAATTGATAATTTTAAAACTATATCGACTTGGCACTAAGTGAGAAAAATGGATGATGAACAGCATAGATCAGTTGTGATACGAAAAATACTGTGCGTGGACTCTTATGTGAAAAGAGTGGAAATGAATAACTCTCGATTTGAGAAATAAACTCACGGGAGTATAAATATATGATGAAAGACAACATGTAGTGGTCTAAAGTAATCTTGAATGCTGAAAGTGTACTGGCAGTATTACTTACAGGATGACCTAGAGGTCAGAAGTCGTTAAGTATACGGCATGTACCACCTTTGGACTTAAGTTAAATTCGGAGGACCGAATTTCTTAAGGTGGGGAGAATGTGATAACCGTAAACTTTCTATTTAATTGGAAATCATCAATATGTGAAATTTAGTGGAATAAGTAAATATAATTTAAAGTATATGAAAATAGGGTGAAAATCCCGAGAATTGAGGAAATGACGAATTGTGGAAATCTGAGTGAAGGAAATTAAATAAGGAAAGGAGGAAATTTAATTTGGAAAAATGGAATCCAAATTAAATAAGAAAAATGAAGAAAAGAATATAAAGTATATTTATATAATTATATATTATATAAATGTATTTTATACAAAATACATAAGTACTTAAATACTGTATAGTATATATATACATTAAAAATCCAATGGTATGTATATATGAATATATATACTCTTTGATTAATTTAAATAGTACTTATGTATATAAGTATGTATATATAAATATATACATATAAAAAATGTAAATATTAATTTACACTAAAGTTTGAATAGATATATATTGTAAATACAATATATATAGTAGTATTACATTTATAAAAATGTTTATATAAATGTTATGTAATTTAAAGTAAACAAATATATATATATATATCACACACACACACACACACACTAAATATGTATTTTCTTAATACATAAAATATATATACATTTATATATATAATATAAATATATATAGTACTATACTATATATAAAATACTAATATTATATAATATATATAATATAAGTGTAATATATATATATATATATATATTGTAATAGGAAATTAAATAAAAAAATAAAAAAAAGAAAAGAAGAACAAAGAATCGAGAAGAATCCCGATTCTTCCCGTGAGAAAGCCGACCACGTTGGTCCAGCCAAAAGGAAGGAGGAGGTGAGGCGAGAGACGTCGCCAGTGAACCAAGGAGAGGAAGACGAGACGACCAGTGACAAAAAACGGACGAAACAGAAACGGAACAGAGGCGAAACCGGCGGAGAAAACCGAAGGAAAAGAAAAGAGAAATCGGCGGTGCCGGTCGGTCTAGGCGCCGCTACCACCACTCCTCGAACCTCGACGGAGGTGAGAGAAAGGAAAAAGGGGCCACTAGTGAGGTCACCGACGACGGAGGAAGGCCTACGGAGGAAAAGAGAAACTGAGCAGATCCGTCGTCGTGCTGTCGATCCAGGCCGAATGAAGGTCACCGGCAGCTTCGCCTTGACGCCGGCCAGCTGAGGGAAGGCTAAACCGCCGGAAAACCGGCCGCCGGAAAAGAACTGACCATGGAGGAGGCTGATCGGTCTGGAACCGATCTGAACCAGAAAAGAAAGAAAAGAAAAAAGAAAAAGAAAGAGAAAAAGAAAAGAAAAAGAAAAGGAAAAGAAAAAGAAAGAGAAAGAAAAGAGGAAAAGAAGAAAGGAGAGAGAAAAAGGAAATTTTCGAACTTCGAAAATTTTGGGAATTTCTGGAAATCCAGGAAAACTCGAAAGCTCGAGAATTACGAGAATCGGTAAGAAATCCCGAAAAGTATTAAATTATTTAAATAATCTATTTATTTAAAATGATTATGAAAAAATTCTAAATTTTAAGAATTTAATTTTCAGAAAATTCCCTCGATGACTGAGCCGATGAAATCGGGCGAGGTGAATAAACCGATGAAATCGGGCGAGGTGAATAAGGGCGCGATCTTCGAGAGGCAGTCGCCGACCCGAGACAGGTAAGGGAGACATGTGCAGCCTATAGGGATATTTGGCATACATGTTTTAAATTATGCATTTAATTTTTATAAATGCTATTAATAATGATTGGTTGGAAAATTGTGGTGATTTACCAGTTGAGATTTAAACTGTATTTTCCATGCAGGAGGCTAGCCAATCGGCAGCCGTTATACTGCCAAAAATTATTGAAAAAAATTACCGAAAATCGTAATAAATGATTTTTGATTACGAGAAACGATTTCCAACCACGAAAATCGAGAAATTGATTAGTTTTAATAAAACATGAATATAATGATAATTAATTTTAAAATATTCATGTTTTTGAAAATGGTGAAAAAGGAAATTACCTAAATTTATCTCGATAGGTGATATTTCACGTGAAACGAGGTGAAAAATGAAAAGGATCAAAGTGAATATTTTAATAATATTTCTTCAAATATTCACTTGATTTTATAAATAACCCTTATGGGTTCAATTGTGAAAATAAGTGTTTATAGAAAATTTCATAAAGGTAATTAAAGGTGGAAAATAGTGTTTTGAGACTAAAAGGTCTCCGCATGTGCTTACAGAGAAAACACGGGACGAGAGTGTTGATTTGGAAAGTAAATATTTTAATCTTCCATAAATCATAAAAATAATTGATTTGAATCCCGATAACCTTAAAAATCATGTTTTCGATAGAAAGCACGAAAAAGCGTGCGTATATGTTTTACGGTGAAAAAGGACAGTTATGACCTTTTATATTTTACAGTGATTATTTTATAAATTGTTTTCACCATATGAAAAATGTGATTTATACTGTTCTATAATGTTTAGAACATTTTCGGGAATGATGACCCCAGTATGAATATTTTATAAATTGTTATTCATAAGATGAAAATATTTTCCTTATGAATATTTGTGGATTGATTGAACTTATATTCAGTGAAATTGATTTCATAAATGGGGTTTATACCACCTGTTTACTATTTTGAGACTGTTAAGCCCCATATCATGCTCACGTGTCACGTGTTAGTGCTGATAGATACTGATCCTATTATCAGCGTCCCAGTGGACACCTGATTAGTGCACACTAAGGACCCCATAGACTATGGCCATAGATCTCATGTCTTTCCCCTATTAGGGATGATATTATTATAGCATGATATATTTAGGGTGTTGCCTGGTCTCCATGATACTGAACTGAAAGCTACTGTATACTGTTTACTGAATTGGTAGCTACTGTTTACTGTTTACTGACTGAACCGTATCAAGATATTGTTTTACTGATTTGCAAAATATTGTTTTACCGAATGGTATTATATTGAATATTACTGTTTTACTGAACTGTAAGATACGATTATTGAACTAAAGAGAAATTAATGTTTATTCAAAAAGAGTAACATGAAATTATTTCTAAGATAGAAATAATTACAGAATGGTTTATCCTAAACCACTGTTTTACTACTGAACTATCACATGTTTTAAAACATACTGAAGTGAAGAGAAATAAATGGTTTACTCTATAGAAAACGAATATTAAATCGTTTTGAGAACAATTTATACAGTACTCTCTACAGTTGCTTCTAGGTTCCAGGATAAGACAGGTATTTCAAAATACCTGCCTTACTCCATCCGGATCCCTAGCCGACTGTAGTATCCTTCCTACATGTGAGCCTAGAGCCTATAGGAAGATTTAAAGAAACTGAAAAATTATTTTCAGCATATAGATAGCTGAATATCAAGTGTTGCATATAACTCTCTTACTGAGGTGTGGTTTGCTCACCCCTTAATATTAACATTTCAGATTTTCGAGGACTAAGAGATCTGACATCTAAGGATTACGAGTTGCGCATTTTGAGACACTGCGACAGCTTGATTTATAATATGAGATATGATCATTTATTTTCTGTATTTAGACTTACTTTCAGTACTACTTTCTTGAGAATTAAGATAGGGGATGTAATTGATATTACTAATTTTTATATTTAATAATTAAATGAATATGAAAAGTAAAGTATCACAGATAGCCCAACCGTATAAGATGTACAGAAAAACGTGAAAAAATGAGGTCACAAGATGTGACAGGCACTCAAAATATTAATCTTAGTCAGACAATCAAAACTTTCAGTAAATAGAACCAATCGATCTAAAACATTCATTTCTGTCAATTGTTCACAACTTTCAATAAAGCATTTCATAAACCCGTTAGAAAACATACTTCTAACAATGTTAAGTCAAAACATATTTTCAGTTAGTTCATACAGAGTTTCTTATTTGCAGTTTAGAGACTTTGGGTTGTTTTACAAAATTTCAGTAGCATAATAGTATTATTTATTCTAACTCTCCTGCACTTAAAACACATTTCAAAAACGAGAGTTCTTGTTCTCCAATGTCAATCAATCACAATTATCAATCATTCAATTCAATAAATTAATTCAAATCATTCAATCCAATCAATCAATCTGAAAACAATTTCAATGATCAATGATGCAGAATTTTCAATCAATCATATCAATGTAGTCACAGTATCCTTACGTCTTCTATATATATCCCTTACCTATTTTAATCACAATGCAATCTACCATTTCAACTCCAGTAAGTGATCGCAGATAAGCGAGCATATATTTACTTATCATTTCCTGAACACTACTTACTTCGGAGCTACAAAACGATATCAAAATGCAGGCAAATTTCAATATTCCTTTTACAAAGAATATTCTAGACTTTATGGTCTTCCATATTTCCTAATACAACAGCAAATTCGGTCTATTTTATATCGGACGCCAAACTGCAAGTACAGTCAAAACACCTCCCTTTTCAGTTCTAACTTCACCAGTAGCCTTATATTAATTTATACAGTATTCTAAGATCATTAATCTATCAAATTGAACATGATAACCCCATGAATTCATCTTGGCCAAAATTAAAGGATGAAGATTCTTGTGTTTTTGTTGCAAATAAACACCATACACATGTTTAAACATTAAGAAACAATCGTTTGAAATCAATAGAATTAAAAACAAAATTTCTCTCTCTTACCTTCACCATGGCTGAAACTTTAAGGAGGAGAATCACCCATCAAATGGCCATTCCAATGGCTAGTTTGGAGGTATGTGATAGAGCTCATTGCGTAGAACAACTTTCCTTTAGTGTGTTTTTCAATCAAGGCTTGTACACCAGAGTTTTATAACTTTCTCTCTCTAAAATCCAAACTCTCTCAAGCTTCATCAATGTTGGCCGTCCATTTTGAGAAGAAGATGAGATATTTATAATTAAAAAATATCTTGAGTGATAAATTACAAAATGCCCTCAACTTTTTCAAAAATTTTCATTTTATCCTTCGCACTTCGTTTTCCGTTTTAGTAGTCAATTCAACTTCCAAATATTTCATTCAATCATAAAACATATCTATGTAGCATTTCCTAGTCATTGGATAGGCCTTTAATAGGGTTTGACATGTCAAAATGGTGAAATTACCAAAATAGCCCTAACCGTCAAATCACATAATTTTTCACTTTTTCATGTGATTTAGTCTGCACGAAAACATGACATGAGATTACTTCACACAAGGATTTATTTATGACTATCAGTTGGTCTTAAATCAATTTAAATTGACCATTATTCATGAAAGTTTCCTCTGCCTATAGATGTAATTATCATTTTCAAAATTGTTACACGCTTTTCAAAACATGCTCAAATGAGAGAATTTTGAGATGTGGATTCTTGCTATCTCAGTATTTCACTTCACTTTAGGGTCTCATTTGGATCTGAAAGGTAAAAGTCCTTGTGGGGCCCACATTGAGTACTTTCTAATCCTTACCGAACAAAAACTTTATTGAGAAATCTTAACAATCAACTCTCATTTTTCGATTTCTACACTCTTTAACTTATATTGGATATTGGGAAAATAGGGATCTCACATTACCAAATCCATCTAGCCTTATGAGTGTTTTTTTTTTGTTCATAATATTTTTTGTATTTTTTCTAATTAAAATAATTAAAATTACAAGTATAAATTTTTTAAAAAAAAAGTATGTGAATGTTACAAATTATATTTAAATATATTTAAATAAAATGGTGCACAGGTTTGTAAACTAGTTAATAATTAGAAAATAGAACTAGTTTTAAATCTAGGTGATGAACAAAAATACATTAATTAAAAAAATAAATTCATTGATAATATATATTTTTGAAACTTTACTATGTATATGAAAAAGAAAACATTTTTATATTTAATTTTTTTAATTCGTAATTTGTACATTACAACACAATATTATTTTTAATTAAATTAATTTTTTCTTAAAAAAACATAATTTTGATTTTATTATTAGGTTAGTTTCTTTAATTGGGCCCTTCAATTAGATGTGGAAAAAGCTGGCCCGAACTTGAAAACCCACCTGAGTCCGCTCGAGATCGAACCCAGACCAACCCGAATTGACCAAAAGTCAGAGGCCTGAAACCGAAAAGCTCGTAACCGAAAAAACCCAAATCCAAAAAAACCGAGCCCTACACAACCCGAACTCGACATTAACTCGAACCCGATATGATCTGAAACCAAGACCGATCCGACCCAAAACATGTAAAAAATAGAATTTATAACCCGAAAAAACCTGAATTATAATTATATTATTATTATTTAAAAATAAATAAATAAATAAATAATTGATATAGTTTTTTAATTATAAAATTAAAGTATGGATAAAAATAATTATTTTGATAGTAAAGTGTAATTTAAAAATATACTATAGTAGTATTATTATATAAGCGGTAATTTTAATAAAATACATGAATAAATCAAGCTATTGGTAATTAATTATTTGTTATATTAATAAGATTCCAATTTGATATCTTTTAATAATGATTTATATATTATATTATAATAATCCTTTAAAAATAAATTATGTAATCTCTTAATGCATAAATATTATTCTGATAGAATTAATTATTTATTAAAAATGATTTATTTATTATTGATTAAATACAAATTTAAAGTGTAGATAAAAATAATATTTTTAATAGTAAATTAAAGTGTAATTTAATATTATACTATAATAGTATTATTGTGTAAGCAATAATTTTAATAACATTTGTTTTTTTATACTTTATTAATATTATGATTAGCTATATTTAAATAACTAGTATTATATTAATTAATTTAGTAATATCTACTATTAAATATTTTAATTAGACATTCAATCAATTAATGTATATCTAATGTTATTATGTTAATGTGAACATGAAGAAATTAATATTGAATTGGCGTATAATTGTATATGATATGATTATATCAAATGTTATTATTTATTAATATAATGTCAATTGATATATATAATTTTTTTTTAATTCAATGCTCTAAATTCTTAATAAGATATTTAATTAATTGTGTGTACAAATATAATAATTGCTAAAATATAATTATAAAACTATAATTTTATCGTTTCTAATTTATTTAAAAACGACTACACTCGTTGTCAAAAATTAATTACAAAACATTATTGTGTTGCAAAATTTTTTATATCCTTCTGCAACAGCTATTATTTATAATATTTTATATACTTATAACATTTTATAGAAATGCAATAAAAGATAAATAAAATTCATTTAAAATAAAAATAATATTAACTTCATGAATAAATCATCAACTACAATTCATCTTTCGTAATATATATATATATATATATATATATATATATATATATATATAATAATTACAAATAACAACCTCTCTTGATTTGGACTAGAACTAGAATTAATGTATCCATTTCTTGCCTTTTGAACCCTTGGGGATTAAGAGTTAAACCTTTATTTTGAGATATTACAAGGAAATATACCTACATTAAAATTTGACAATAATCCAAATAATTATTAATGAACTTAACCAAAAAAAAAAACAAATAATGATTAATGAAAAAATAAAACTTACCACGCAAACACAGTGCACAAATTTAACTTCAACAAACACATCTTTGGGATAGGTAAAGAGCTTTAACTGTGAATAAACTCCAAACAAAATTAGTCTCAAGTCGTTAAAACGAATGAGAATACCTGTTGTCTACATTAAAAATTTAACTTCAACAAAAAATAAATAAATAAATTGACAGTGGAAGACATGAGAAAAGTGACTACATAATAGAAAATGAAACTTACTAAGTGTGAAGTGTTTACATAAAATCAAATGTTTACCAGTTAGCGAATGTCACAGCCCGTGACCACATTTTTCACTGTATTTTTATGCAACTTATCCGGTTGGGCTGTCTGTGATACTTCACTTTTCATATTCATTTAACTATTAACTATAAAATTAGTAAGATCAATTACATCCCCTATCTTAATTTTTAAGAAAGTAGTACTGAAAGTAAGTCTAAATAGAGAAAATAAATGATCATACCACATATTATAAATCAAGCTGTCGCAGTGTCTCCAAATGCGCAACTCGAAATCCTCAGATGTCAAATCTCACAGTCACCGAAAATCTAAAATGTTAAAATTGGGGAGTGAGCAAACCACGGCTCAGTAAGAGAGTTATATGCAACACTTGATTTTCAGCTACCTATATGCTGAAAATAATTTTTTTTCACTTTCTTTAAATCTTCCTAAAGGCTCTAGGCTCACATGTAGGCAAGATACTACAGTCGGCTAGGGATCCGAATGGAGTAAGGCAGGTATTTTAGAATACCTGTCTTGTCCCGAAACCTAGAAGCAACTGTAGAGAGTAATCGTTTTCTTTTGATATTCAAATCCCAGTAAAACATTAAATATTCACGTGATAAAACACTTAAGTAAATAAATAAGGAATTAATGTTCCTTTCACAAATACTCATTTCCACACTTATAAAACACCGTATAATATTTAGTTCAACACGCAATATATCAAAAGCTCAGTAGCTATAGATAATTTAGTACCATTAAAAGTTCAGTGAAAAGTTCAGTGAAAAGTACAATCATCAGTATAGTATCATGGAGACTAGGCAACACCCTAAATATATCATGCTATAATATCATCCCAAATAGGGGAAACACATGAGATCTATGGCCATAGTCTATGGGGTCCACAGTGTGCACTGATCAGGTGTCCACTAGGACGCTGATAATAGGATCAGTATCTATCAGCACCAACACGTGACACGTGAGCATGATATGGGGCCTAACAGTCTCAAAATAGTAAACACGTGATATAAACCCCATTTATGAAATTAATTTCATTGAATATAAATTCAATCAATCTATAAATATTCATAAGGAAAATATTTTCATCTTATGAATAACAATTTATAAAATATTCGTACTGGGGTAATCACTCCTGAAAATGTTCTGAATATTATATAACAGTATAAATCACATTTTCCATACGGTGAAAACAGTTTATAAAATAATCACTGTAAAATATAAAAGGTCATAACTGTCCTTTTTCACCGTAAAACATGTACGCACGCTTTTCTGTGCTTTTTATCAAAAACATGATTTTCAAAGTTATCGGGATTCAAATCAATTATTTTTATGATTTATGGAAAATTAAAATATTTATTTTCCAAATCAACACTCCCGTCCCATATTTTCTCTGTAAACACATGCGAAGACCTTCTAGTCTCAAAATACTGTTTTTCACCTTTAATTACCTTTATGGAATTTTTTATAAACACTTATTTTCACAATTGAACCCATAAAGGTTATTTATAAAATCAAGTGAATATTTGAAGAAATATTATTAAAACATTCACTTTGGTCCTTTTCATTTTTTACCTCGTTTCACGTGAAATATCACCTATCAGGATAAATTTCGGTGATTTCCTTTTTCACCATTCTCAAAAACATGAATATTTTAAAATTAATTATCAATACATTCATGTTTTATGAAAACTAATCAATTTCTCAATTTTCATGTTGGAAATCGTTTCTTGTGATGAAAAATCATTTATTATGATTTTCGGTAATTTTTCTAATAATTTTCGGCAGTATAATGGCTGTCGATTGGCTAACCTCCTGCACAGAAAATACAGTTTAAATCTCAACCAGTAAATCACCACAATTTTCCAACCAATCATTATTAATAGCATTTATAAAAATTAAATGCATAATTTAAAACATGTGTGCCGAATATCCTTACAGGCAGCAGATGTCTCCCTTACCTATCTCGGGTCGGCGACTACCTCTCGAAGTCACGCCCGTGTTCACCTCGCCCGATTCTATCGGCTCGATTATCGAGGGAATTGTCTGGAAATTAAAATTCTAAAATTCAAAATTTTTCCATAATTATTTAAATGAATAAATTATTTAAATAATTTAACACTTTTCGAGATTTCTTACCGATCCCCGTAATTCTCGAGATTTCCCGTAATTTCTCGTAATTTTCGAATTCTCGGGAATTTTCCTTTTCTCTCTCTCTTTTCTTCTTTTCCTCTTTTCTTTCTCTTTCTTTTTCTTTTCCTTTTCTTTTTATTTTTCTTTTTCCTTTCTCTTTTTCTTTTTCTTTTTTCTTTTTCCTTTCCCAGCCGAACCGGTCACCTCCCCTCACGGCCGGTTCTTCTCCAGCAACCGGTTCTCCGGCGGTTCAGTGGCCCCTCAGCTGGCCGGCGCCACGGCGAACCTGGATCTGGCCTCCGTTCATCCCGAATTGGCGGCACAGCAGCGGATCTACTCGGTTTACCTTCGGTTTCTTCTCCCTCTTCGCCGCTCCTCCTCCACCGTTCTCTGCCTCTCCAGTGGCCTCCTACCTCTTTCTCTTCCTCCGGTGAAGCTTCGGTGGCAGTGGCGGCGGCCGATTTGGTCGGCACTGCTACTTTCCATTTTTCCTTTTCTTCCCAACTTCGCAGTTTCGCTTCTGTTTCTTCCCAATTTTCTCTCCTCTTTGTCGCCGGTCTCCTTTCCTCACGTCGCCGCATCATCCCCTCTCCTTTTCTCTCCCTCACCACCGACGGTGGTCGGTTGGCATCGTGGAAGGGGGTCGGGATCCCTCCTTCTCGTTTCCTTCCTCTGTTTTCCTTTTTATTTTGTTTATATTTAATATAATTATACACATATAATTATATTTATCAACTCTATATTATACATATAATATTATTATTTTATATATATAGTATTGTACTATATATGAATTATATATAAATATATATTGTGTATTACAAAATATATATCTAGTATATATATATATGTATATTTATATACTTTAAAAATAAATAACATTTATATATATATTTATATATATATATATTATACCACAATATATATTGTATTTACAATATATAATTATGCAACCTTTAATGTAAAATAATATTTACATTCTCATATATGTATATATTTACATATACATAAAATATACATATGCACTATTTAAATTTATGAAATAGTACATATGTATTTGTATAAAAATACATTTACATAATATATATAATTATATATCATTTTCATTTCTCATTTTCTTATTTAATTTAGATTTCCATTTATCCAAATTAAATTTCCTCTTTTCATTATTTTCTGAATTTCCAAGTATTCTTATTTCCACTTATATTTTCCTTCACTCGAATTTCCTAATCCGTCACTTCATCCATTCTCGGAATTTCCACAATATTCCGATCTCATATTATATTTATTTATTCCACTAAATTTCCAATATTAAAAATTTCCAATAAATGAAAAATTTACAGTTATCACATTCTCCCCACCTTAAGAAATTCGGTCTTCCGAATTTAACTTAAGTTAGAAGGTGGTACATTCCGTATACTTACGGTTTTTATCCTTTAGATCAAGTTTTACATAATAACAATACTGTCAGCGTACTTTTAACATCAAAATTACTTTTAAACCACTATATGTTGTCTTTCATCATACATGTCTATACTCCCGTAAAGTCATCTCTCAAATCGGGAGTTATTCATTTCCACTCTTTTCGCCTAAGAGTCCATGCACAGTATTTTTCATGTCACAGCTGATCTATGCTGTTCATCATCCATTTTTCTCACTTAGTGCCAAGTCGATATAGTTTTAAAACTATCAATTACACCTGTCAATCAATTATATGTAAGTGTCCCAGTAGCTTTCATATCTCATGCATCTGCTCTCTCAATGTATCTTTAAGCGTTCCAATATTACGCTAAGATATTTACATCAGTATGGAGCAATGCTATCAATACACTTGGGACCTCAAAGCCCTTTGCTATTTCTCATTAAGCATATGGCATCTTAGAGACTCCCATCACATGTAATGCTCACTAGAACTGTACATATACATTTTCACTGTTTCTCACTCATACTTTGACTAAGGCACTAGAAAATCTAAGAGTCTGATAATAGAAAGTGATTCTATTTAGATCTTCAATCTTTAATCACTTCCATATCATCATTTCTCTTTTGGACTCTTTATTGTCCATAATATTCATTTTTTTTTCAAGGCTGCATCTCACTTGCAGACTTTACTATGGATCATCTCTTACAATCATAAATCATGAGACAATCATGTTCTCTTCATGTAGTATGGTCTTTACATCTCTTATTCTTATGATATATTCAACATTACTCAATTTATCCTTTTAATCACCACATTATCTATATAATTCCACCATTTCAAGGTGTGGATATATGTATATATCATTTTTGTTTCATTTGCATAACTGGCAGTATACAATTACATATCATTCTTCTTACTCCCTTGAGTACCATTAATTTCACTTGTCAAATTTGGCTTGATTTTACATCTAGCCACTGTCATGTGATAATCAACACGAATCATTTCCAGTTTTTTTTTAATTTCGAGAATTACTCTTTGTTCCCTACTCATCATACAATTTATCTTCTTATTCCATTTTCATATTTTCACTCTCATCGTTGCAGTCGGTTTCCTCAAGTGGTATGGTACTTTACTGCTAGGATCTTTTAACATCCTGCATACCATCTTTTCTTTACACTTATCCATTTACTGACTTGAGTTTCTTTAATTATGTCTTATTAGTAGAGCAGCTAGTCCCAAAACTCTTTTATATATTGGTGTTAGTATCTAGCTAGACTCATTATTTCTGTATCTCGATCATTATCTCACTATCAATGACAGATTCACTATCATTCTGTCAATCCGAGATTATACATCCCTCATAAGGAGACACTGTCTAGCCAAACATCTTATTTGCCAATCTTAACACAATTCCACAGTCTTTAAGAGTTTAAAGGATCATACTAAAATGCTGCTCATTTCCATTTGTACTTTAGGCTCTATTAATATTCCTCAATTTATTCATGTACAGATGCCTCATTTCTTAGGCTTATATACCTCACAAGGCAATTCATTAACCTTGTAACCTCAATAGGAACTCGTAAAAATTCACTCCGAGTTCTAATCATCATCTTATGGACATCAATTTCCAATCTTTTATTTAATGACGCTTTATACTGAGGCTAGTCTTATAACTCCTCATGTATTTTTGATTAGATCAATAAAGCGTCCATTTTCATATAGATGAATACTTGTTCTTCACAAGAACTTTATTAAAAATAGGAATTTACTATATCCTTTAATTCATCTACATATCAAGGTCATCTGTGCTTCTTTCATTCACACTTATACAGATAATTTCATTAACCTCAAATTACATTATCTGTATTTTCATCAATCATACTTTTATCAGTGAATTTCATTATTCAGTCATCTTCCAGAGTTAATTCTTAAGCTTTCAGACTCTTTCTATGTTTCCGATATAAGCTCAGAATTAGTTTTCATATAATCCCTCGAGTCAGTGTTAGCTCGATTTCTCCAATCTATATAACTCTGAAAGTTTATCAGGCATTACATCCGATACTTTCTTTAATCACTCACCTCTTCTCATCTTGGACATTTCATCCTCATGTCCTGTCATTTCCACTATGTATCCTTAAGGCAGAGAAAGTTAATATTCAAATCATTTTGAAATATTCTCTACCTTGATTTCATTATTTACTCATGTTTCACAGCATATTACTCAAAGTGATTAGTAATGCTGTAACAAGTGTAATCCTTTAATTAACCATACTGATATGGATTTTATTATTTGTACTATTCACTTTCTCAGTCATTTTCTGTAGTCATTTCACTTTTCATGATATCCAACAATCCCGTAATAAACATCCAATTCAATACACTTTTAATTCAGGCCTTTACAATCAATACTCGGGCCAATCATCTTGTGATATTCCACTATACACTTATGGGATCGTATCGTGTAAGGCCTCGGCCCGTCTGCCTGTACACATATGTACTATCCTCTTTGGCGAGCACAATTGCCCACTCAAGGATCTGTCGTGAGGCCTAGCCCATTTATTAGGTCACTCACCATTCGCGTCCGTAATCTATGTGTAAGTGGAATCAGTAATAGGGATCGTTATATTCATATTACACCCTATATGCCATTAATGACTCCATCACCATCAATGTATTCAAGATTAACTTGGTTTCATCACTATTCAAAACATAACCCAACATAGGGGCGTTTTCGTCATTTCGACATTTATTTCTTTCTCCTCAATATACATTTAACCAAGTATCTTGTCATCTATGTGCTGATAGTATCCTTTCTCATACCAATATCAGCAGTTTAAGATCTTGTTTGATTTCAACAGAGAAGTCCACTAGGATCTATAATTAGATCATTTTGCATGAAATGCAGCTTTACATCATGAATTTCTCTATCAAATCAATCAATTCTAACTTCTGTTGGTCCATTATGACTCCAGGTAAAATTTTGGAGGTAGGGGTATTTTGGTCATTTTTGGCCAAAAATTTTCTCTTTCTTCAAAATACCTTCATCTGATGATCTCAAGGTCATTTAATGATGATATTTCATTCCCCTCCTTTATATCATCACTTTCAGGTCTCAGTTCGATTCAGACAGAAAAGTACTGGTGGGACCCTCACCAAGTCTTTTCTATTCCTTATCGAACCGACCTTCATTTCGATTATAGGATCACCATTTTCTGGTAAATTCTGAGCCTATTATTTCTCTTTAATATTCTCAATTTATAATTTCTCACTCCCTTCAAATCATTTTACTCAATTTGCAATCATTTATTTTCTTTATGTATTTAGACTACACAGTACTACAGAGGATGTTAACATCTTTCAACACATTTTCTCTCCAAAAGTATCAACAGACATCAAGCCAACCTTACTCTAATACCATTAAATTTGTCACAGCCCATGACCACATTTTTCACTGTATTTTTATACAACTTATTCGTTTGGGCTGTCTATGATACTTCACTTTTCATATTCATTTAACTATTAACTATAAAATTAGTAATATCAATTACATCCCCTATCTTAATTTTTAAGAAAGTAGTACTGAAAGTAAGTCTAAATACAGAAAATAAATGATCATACCTCATATTATAAATCAAGCTGTAGCAGTGTCTCCAAATGCGTAGCTCGAAATCCTCAGATGTCAGATCTCACAGTCACCGAAAATCTGAAATGTTAAAATTGGGGAGTGAGCAAACCATGGCTTAGTAAGAGAGTTATATGCAACACTTGATATTCAGCTACCTATATGCTGAAAATAATTTTTTTTCACTTTCTTTAAATCTTCCTAGAGGCTCTAGGCTCACATGTAGGAAGGATACTATAGTCGGCTAGGGATCCAGATGGAGTAAGGCAAGTATTTTAGAATACCTGTCTTGTCCCGAAACCTAGAAGCAACTGTAGAGAGTAATCGTTTTCTTTTGATATTCAAATCCTAGTAAAACATTAAATATTTACGTGATAAAACACTTAAGTAAATAAATAAGGAATTAATGTTCCTTTCACAAATACTCATTTCCACACTTGTAAAACACCGTATAATATTTAGTTCAACACGTAATATATCAAAAGCTCAGTAGCTGTAGATAATTTAGTACCATCAAAAGTTCAGTGAAAAGTACAATCATCAGTACAGTATCATGGAGACTAGGCAACACCCTAAATATATCATGCTATAATATCATCCCAAATAGGGGAAACACATGAGATCTATGGCCATAGTCTATGGGGTCCACAGTGTGCACTGATCAGGCGTCCACTGCGACGCTGATAATAGGATCAATATCTATCAGCACTAACACGTGACGCGTGAGCATGATATGGGGCCTAAGAGTCTCAAAATAGTAAACACATGATATAAACCCCATTTATGAAATCAATTTCAATGAATATAAATTCAATCAATCCATAAATATTCATAAGGAAAATATTTTCATCTTATGAATAACCATTTATAAAATATTCGTACTGGGGTAATCACTCCCGAAAATGTTCTGAATATTATAGAATAGTATAAATCACATTTTTCATACGGTGAAAATAGTTTATAAAATAATCACTGTAAAATATAAAAGGTCATAACTGTCCTTTTTCACCGTAAAACATGTACGCACGCTTTTCCGTGCTTTCTATCGAAAACATAATTTTCAAAGCTATCGGGATTCAAATAAATTATTTTTATGATTTATGGAAAATTAAAATTTTTATTTTTCAAATCAACACTCTCGTCCCATATTTTCTCTGTAAACACATGCGGAGACCTTCTAGTCTCAAAATACTGTTTTTCACCTTTAATTACCTTCATGGAATTTTCTATAAACACTTATTTTCATAATTGAACACATAAAAGTTATTTATAAAATCAAGTGAATATTTGAAGAAATATTATTAAAACATTCACTTTGGTCCTTTTCATTTTTCACCTCGTTTCACGTGAAATATCACCTATCAGGATAAATTTTGGTGATTTCCTTTTTCACCATTCTCAAAAACATGAATATTTTAAAATTAATTATCAGTATATTCATGTTTTATGAAAACTAATCGATTTCTCAATTTTCGTGTTGGAAATCGTTTCTCATGATGAAAAATCATTTTCGGCAGTATAACGGCTGTCGATTGGTTAGTCTCCTGCACGGAAAATATAGTTTAAATCTCAATCGGTAAATCACCACAATTTTCCAACCAATCATTATTAATAGCAATTATAAAAAGTTAAATGCATAATTTAAAACATGTGTACCGAATATCCTTACAGGCTGCACATGTCTCCCTTTCCTGTCTCGAGTAGGCGACTGCCTCTCGAAGGTCGCGCCCGTGTTCACCTCGCCTGATTTTATCTGCTCGGTTATCGAGAAAATTTTCTGGAAATTAAAATTCTAAAATTTAGAATTTTTCCATAATTATTTAAATAAATAAATTATTTAAATAATTTAACACTTTTCGAGATTTCTTACCGATTCCCGTAATTCTCGGGATTTCCCGTAATTTTCGAATTCTCAGGAATTTTCCTTTTCTCTCTCTTTTCTTCTTTTCCTCTTTCTTTTTCTTTTCCTTTTCTTTTTCTTTGTCTTTTTCCTTTCTCTTTTTCTTTTCTTTTTCTTTTTCCTTTTTCTTTTTCCTTTCCCAGCCGAACCGGTCACCTCCCCTCACGGCCGGTTCTTCTCCAGCGATTCAGTGGCCCCTCAGCTGGCCGGCGCCACGACGAACCTGGATCTGGCCTCCGTTCATCCCGAATTGGCAGCACGGCGGCGGATCTACTCGGTTTACCTTCGGTTTCTTCTCCCTCTTCGCCGCTTCTCCTCCGCCGTTCTCTGCCTCTCCGGTGGCCTCCTACCTCTTCCTCTTCCTCCGGTGAAGCTTCGGTGATAGTGGCGGAAGCCGATTTGGCAGGCACCGCCACTTTCCATTTTTCCTTTTCTTCCCAGCTTCGCCGGTTTTGCTTCTGTTTCTTCCCGATTTTCTCCCTTTCCATCGCTTGTCTCCTTTTCTCACGTCGCCGGCATCATCCCCTCTCCTTTTCTCTCCCTCACTGCCGACAGTGGTCGATCGGCATCGTGGAAGGGGGTCGGGATCCCTCCTTCCCGATTCCTTCTGTTTTCTTTTTTATTTTGTTTATATTTAATATAATTATACACATATAATTATATTTATCAACTCTATATTTTACATATAATATATTATACATATAATATTACTATTTTATATATATATATATATATATTATTGTACTATATATGAATTATATATATAAAGATATATATTGTGTATTACAAAATATGTATATATATATATATTATATATATCTAGTATATATATTTATATACTTTAAAAATAAATAACCTTTATATATATATTTATATATATATATATTATACCACAATATATATTGTATTTACAATATATAATTATGCAACCTTTAATGTAAAATAATATTTACATTCTCATATATGTATATATTTATATATACATAAAATATACATATGTACTATTTATATTTATGAAATAGTATATATTCATATATATACCAATGTATAATAATATATACTATATATCATTTAAGTACATATGTATTTGTATAAAAATACATTTACATAATATATAATTATATATCATTTTCATTTCTCATTTTCTTATTTAATTTGGATTTCCATTTATCCAAATTAAATTTCCTCTTTTCATTATTTTTCGAATTTCCAAGTATTCTTATTTCCACTTATATTTTCCTTCACTCGAATTTCCTAATCCGTCACTTCCTCCATTCTCGAAATTTCCACAATATTCCGATCTCATATTATATTTATTTATTCCATTAAATTTCCAATATTAATAATTTCCAATAAATGAAAATTTTACGGTTATCCCAGCGAAAAATTACAATATAGATAAATAATATATTAAGTAAAATTTTATATTATGTAGTATAACATAATAGAAATTCATGAAATTCTATTTCCTCTCAAACTAGATGCAAGCCATGTCCCAATTCCACACCCACCCTACCCAAAACGATGATACTAATAATAAAATTAGTGCAAATGAAGGCAAGCAATCTAATAGGCGACAGGTGGCTATAAGTAGACAATAGGCGACAAAAGCCCTAGCACAGAAAGAGGACCGTGGAACCGAAAAAGGAAAAAAGCAGGAGGAGCGCCATTTTTTTCCACTTTCCATTTGGCACTAAAGTATCAAATTCCCAGTTCAAAGTAAAATTTCGATAATTGGTTGCATTTAGTCCGCCTCTTTTGGACGCTAATGTCAAGTGTTTTTTTTTCTTTTAGTTATTTAATGAGTATATATATGTCAATTGTTTATTGGTCTTAATTTTATTATTAGTATCCAAATAATATTTTGAAATATTAACAAACAATAAAAATTATAAATTTTGTTATTTATTTTTTTTACCATAAATTTTGTTCTTTATAATCTATAAGACTATAAGTACACCTATTATATATAGGCATAGTCATGTACAAAAAATTATAGTATTCACCATAATATTTTATTTAGATTTTTGCTTGAAAAATGATAGAGATCAAAATTACGGATATTAGAATCAAATTGAATATAATGACTCGATTAAAGTTATGGGTCTCAAGTTGTTAATTCAGTTATTAAGTTTTTTTAGGTCAATGTCAAAATAATAAAAATATTTTAAATTGTTATATATTATATAAATATTTTTGCATAATTATATGAACTATTATTCATTATCATTTAAAAACATAAAAAACATATTTAGCTTTGATTTTTTTCACTTCTTAGTATTTTGATTCCTTGCCAATTGTGATAATTAGAAATCCATTTTTTATATTATAACTTTTTTAACAATAATTTTTGTTTGTCTTTAAAATATTAAAATTATTTAATTATATAAAATTTTTAAAAATTGTTACAAATAATAGAGATTTTGTTGTTGTATAAAATATCAAGACAATTATATTTTAAGAAAATTTTAAAATGTTAAAATGTTATGAAAATTTTAATTTGACAACGACTACAAAAGTCATAGCAAAGCTGATAATATTTCCAAATAATTTTTTTTTGTTATGAATATAATATAGATACTGTAACAAATTACTTTGTCGTTATATAAAATATTTTAAAAATTTATTTTGACAATGATTATGAAAAGTCATTTCTAATCTAATAAGATTTGAAACAATCATTTTTGTCGTTGTGAATATTATACAGATATTGTAGCAATTTTTTTCATTGTTACATAAAATATTTAATAAATTAATTAGGCAATGATAATAAAAAGTAGTTGCAATATATAATAAGATATCGTAACGACATGTTTATATCGTTGTCAATTTGAAATGAATTCATAACAATAAAAGATATCGTTGTGTAAAATTTAAAAAATTTCAAATAAGCAACAATCATGAGAAGTCGTTGCAAATGTATTAAGATTTTGCAATGATATTGCCAGTCGTTGCAAACTGTGGTTGCTAAAAACCCATTTACTAGTAGTAATAATATTATGATTTACATACAAACAAAAAACAAAATAAATAAAAAATAGAGGTACTTAGTTGACCAATTATTAATAATATTAAATATTTTTTTAATGTGTTAAATAATTAGTTAACTAGTTATACGGTTAGATTTAATTTAATTACTAATTATGTTGGCATTTAAAAAACAAAATAAATATAAGGAAAATTCTTAAAAATTTAAAATTTTATTAAAAAAGCTAATAAAACAAAGTAAAAAAAAATTTATTGAACTCAGAGTGTCCAAATTTCAATAGCCCAACTTTGATCCAAAAAAATGCAATGACCTAATAAGTTATTATTAAGAGTATAAAACTATTTATATAAATGTTTAATTGTTGAGTGTAATTTATTTATAATTTGTTAGTTATTTATTTGCATAACTAATACCTTTGGATTTTTACTTTTCTTTAATTTTAATATATATTTGGCTCACTTAAAAAATAAATATTTATATAATTATTAATATATAATTATAAATTTTATAACAAATGTGAATATCACAAGAAATTAAAAAATAAATAATCATTATCAAGTAATAAAGACATTAAAATGTAAAAATTTATATTTATATAAATATTTATTAAATTTTAACTTTATTTTAACAATTCTATTATATTTTTATTTAACTATATAAAAAATAAATTAATTAGTATAATAAAAATTATAAAAGATATTTATAAATTATAAAATTTCAAAATAATTTGACTAAGCCCACTAAATCCGCCCAATTAAAACTAGACGGAATCTGAAAATAACCAAACCCAAAAATGCTCAAAATCGAAAAAACTCGAAACCGAAAGTACCTGAGCCCGAAGTAACCCAAACTCGAAGTAACCCAAACCCACCCGAACCGACCTGTTTGCCACCTCTACCTTCAATATGAGTATCTTTAATTGGAGAGCTGCTAAATACACCCCGTTTTCCCCTTCTCACACCCATTTTCCTCTTAAATGAACAGTAACTAATAGTGTAAAATAGGGTGTGAGAAGAAGAAAAATGAGTGTATTTAGCAGCTCTCCTTTAATTGCTAATAGATTGGCAAATTTAATGGATTTTATTGATTGGGTTCAATTTTATTGGATTTAATTGATTTTGACATATTTAATGAATTTATGTAAAAACATATTAGAATACTTAAAAGAAAATAAAATATTCGTGCCATGCTATGCCTCAATTTTTAAGGGTGAGGCTAGAATTTTGATCAAGCCTATTTTGTTAGTCCAAGCCTATTTTAATGAATTTAATATTTTGTCCATACATGATCAAATATTAAATGAGTTTTGGAGTTTGGACTAGTAACCTAATTCTTGAACAAATCTAATCGCTAGCCGTAGTACTTTTTAATGAGGATGGATATTGCCACAGGTGGGATGCCTTTGGACCTGAGTTTGGGGGCGTCGCCATTACGGACATTGCTGAAGTGGGTTTAGATATTAGGACTGTTTAGATATTAGGACTATTACTCCTCTAGTCCTATGAGGGTTGACGGAACCAAGATAAACTCATTAGTCTTAACAGTGAATAATACCGCTGTGATAGATGAAATAATACCAATATTCATTTGCCGGTCTATTATATTCCAGCAACTAGGAATATGATGGATCCAATTCATTAGCTAAAGTTCACGTTTTACCATTGCAACCAGTCCACCTTGCTACATTGTGGCTTCAGCATGATCCATCAGTGTTTACGAAGATGCTTCTAATATATTTTACGCTTAATTATACTAAATTTATGCTTAATCATGTGCGCTTATATTAATCTTAGAGTATGCTCAAAAATTCCTTACCGTAAAAGTTGTTGTCAAACTAATCTTTCTATTATACAGGAGTCTTGCTTGACTTCCTATCGGTGATTCATACCATTCATGTGAATATAAGAAATCCTGAAGAGGACTGGAATCAGAGTACCTAATAAAGAACCAAAAATATCTGTATCACTATCAGACTATTCATCAATTGCCAAGATCTTACAAAGTCACAAAAAATCTTAACAGATATTGATCTTGATATTCCTTTCCAGGAAGGAAAAAATATAAATTGTGAGCAGTTCATAAACTTTTTAGAATACTGCAAGTGAAATTGGGGTATTAGACACGGTTTGCATAAAACAGACATTCATGTAACAAATACAAATACTAGCTCCCGATAATAATTTTTCATATATAAATTTTAAGCCAATAGTTAATCAAGAGAAGTTAGTGAGGACCAGAAGCATCTCTTTCCAGGCATGTTCTCTGATGACATGAATTCTTAGCTCCAAATCTCATCTGCTCAGTCTTTTTTAGGTTTCTTGAATGAAGACATAGAACTGATCTGCTGTGTCTATGTTGGCTAAGTTTCTAAAATGAAGACATGGAACCTGAACTTGACAGGGAAGTGCAAAATGGCAAAAGCAACTCTTTACAGATAATACAATTCCTAGCTCCATATTTGGTTCTGTTCATATTTGATAAAAACCAATCTGTTGTAGGCAAACAAGAAACCCAACACTGCCTATTTAGCGGTTGTGCTGCAGCTTCAATAGGCTGTGGATCAACTATAAATTCGAACATTCAACCTACGAAGCCATATGGAGTGAATTATCATGTTAAAGACATCATATCTCTTGGGAGGATCGTTCACCAAAAAATGCCGTTGCACTTGCTTGACATGCTCCAGCATTCTAAGATATTGATCTTCAGATATCCCCATAAGAATTTTCTTCAGGTTTGGTAGTTCACTCACCGGAACTTGGACCGAAAACGAGTCCCAGTTAAGAACATCACTAAAAGGAAGGACATAATGCTGTGATATTAGTACCGGAACACATTCAGCATAGATTGCCTCTACAATTCTTGGACTGGCAACTTCATGCCCACTTGGACATAAGCAATACTTGCTCTTCTTCATCATGTCACCATAGGAAAGTCCTTTCGGAAGTGTTTCATAGATTTGCACATCTTCATCCCTTCCCTTCCAATGCTTAAACAGTACCTCCCTTATTTTACCGTGATACAAGTTACCTGCAAAGAATGCCAAGACTGACCGATTCAACAGAGGTAAACTCGCAGTGAGATTCACAATTTCCCCCGTTACCAGATTGATTTCAGGAAATGATGCATCTTTCTTTGGATTAAAGTATTCAGAAGTATTTGCATTGCATAGTACTCGGATGGCATTGTAGTAGAGTTCTTTCACATACCAGGTTGCCCGTGGCCCCTGTAACCATTGACAAACATTACTTCCAATGTAAACTACAACATTTATGTTAAAGCCAGAGAATGACTTAATTAGTAGATTAGTACTCAAATTTACCCAGTCATGGCAGGAAAGCATGAAATGATCAACTCCAATGCTTCTGTTCCAATAGGGATATTTGTGAGATATGGTTCGAACATAATCAACAATTGTACGCTCCATCACAGCCTTATCGCGGATGATTGGATCAAACAGATGCTCAAGTATCATCACAACACTAAAGGGAAGGAAATAAACATGAGCTTTATCAGGATTCCAAGTTCGATATCTTTTATCCTGTTCCATGAAGCTCAAGAACAGTCCTTCCATGGAGTATATGTTCTTGCAAGTGCCATAATGAAATAAAGGTGGCTCCCCCTCTTTATAAACAAAAATCTTGAACATCTTTTCCATTAACAAATAACTCCTGAGACATATACAAATAAGGAAATTAATGTGCATTTCGATTACCAAAAGATTATAATTGCAACCAATTAAAGTAATAGTACGGTTGATGCATGAAATTTTGGGGACAAGATTCCAAACTCTTAGATTTCTCCCAGGTATCGTTCATTGAACTGATGACTGTCTACGTTTCATACATTTATTAATACCTAAGATGTTTGAGACACATAGAAATCAACAACCGTAGGGTTTGCATGTGTTTGATAAAATTCTTGTTTGCAATAAAAAATGAAAAACAGGGCATATATTAGAACCTTGATACTCAATTTCAAATTCAAAGCTTTTAAGGGACTCTTGCATGTAAAATTAACAAGAAATCTTAAACATTTACAATGGATTGAATGGTTCGGTACCGGTGAAATGCATGAGCATTCCTGTAAATGTTGCCTTGCGGAACATAATCCAAATCCTGAAGATCCGATGTGCTGTTTGGCCTGTTTAATATAGCTTCTCTTATCAAAGCTCTCGCTCTAGCCAGACTGTCTTCAACCTTCTCCAGCCTTTCATCCCGGGGCTTTCCTCTTTTCATAACAGATTCGTCGTCCAAAATCCTTTCTAGATTTATAAATTCCTTTGCCTTCCGCTTTCTTTTATCCTGCAAACAAACACGAAGCAACGAAATGAATAAGAATATCATGAATTAGCGCTATACGTAGAAGGGAATGAAACAGGGGAGAGGAAGATGAGAAAATACATACAATGGCATGATGAGAAGAATAAGATGAAGAAGAAAAGGCCCCAACGCCAGAAGTCCGAGTCCATGGGGATGCCAAATAAAACCATGACAACCCTTTTGAAACCTTAGAAATGACAATGGCGGAAGCTATAGCAATGGCTACCACAGCCAAAAGAATCAAGTTTAAATGTTTTCTGATATCTCTCCTCATCATCGCTCTTCCTCTCACAGTCCTTGCATTCAAGTGTCTACAGCAATTAAAACTGAATGAAGTGAAGGTTCATCGCTTGAGAGACAAGTAAAGGCTCCCATTGCCCAAGTGTTTGGGCCAGCTTTGCTCCCATTTGCCTGTCGGCAGACCGATGGAAATGAGCAAGTCAGCAGGCCTGTATTTCGAGTTAATTGGAATGGAACAAAAGGCCTATTTTCTGAGCGCTTTTATTATTGTTCATCAATTAATATTTTTTTCGCCTCGAGATTTCGTTAGCAGGGGCTAATTAAATGTGGTACAATGATTTAATGAAGAAAATATTCTTAACTTAAAAAAAGAAACAATTAATGTCAATGAAGAAAATATTTTTATCACATCATTATCGCCTTATCTTATTTTAATTTTTTTTAAAAAAATTGTTACGTTTACCTCAAAAACTCTCCATTCCATTTTTTACTATATATCTCGACTTTTTTTTTCTGCATTCCATATTGCTTTCCTTACTCAAACTAAAATAATTATCAAATCGTATTTTTCATATACATACACAATGAGTGATCTAATTACATTAGTGTAAATTAACTTAGTTTTACACACTTTTATATCATTTTAAATGATTTATATTTTTTTAATCCAATCTTTTATATCTTTTTAAATGATTTATATTTTTTAATCCAATCTTTAAATTTTTTGAGACAATCTTTTATATCTTTTTAAATGATTTATATTTTTTAATCCAATCGTTAAATTTTGTGTTCTATTCACATAAATCATATATGTCAAATTTTAAATTAATCGAAAATGTCTAACTATTTATTTCATAATAATAAAATTTTGACAGTTAATATGATATAAAAAAAAATATTATTCTCTATTAAAATGAAATGAATATCAAATCAACTAGAAACTTTACATGCATAATGGATACGAATAAATTGTTAAATCTAATGATTGGTTTATAAAAATATTAATCCTACATGAAGTTATAAGAATGGTGTAAAACAAATTTATTTTACACTAGTGTAAATTGACCTTTTATCTATATATATATAGAATTGTAAAAATCGGTAATCTTATTCACAATGCAATAACCATATATGTATTTCACAAAAAAAATAATAATAAAGAAAAACCAGTGCAAAAACACTTAGAACTTATCCAAGGCAAGGCAAAAATTACAGATCTCTTGCCTAATATAATACAATCTATATAGGGCAAAGAATCAATAATAATTATCTTCCCTAAAATAGGGATATACTCTACACTCCACTTCAAGTTGGCACATGAAGATTCACAAAGTCCAACTTGCCTAATAATAATCAAAATTTGGTCACTCCCAGAGCTTTGATAAACATGTCAGCTAGTTGTCTTATCGAGTTACCATCCTGACCTTCTTTGGTGCGATCTGGGCTATGTTATCAAGTCTGACAAAGCTCTTACCCTTGCTGAGAATAGTACAGCTACAGAAAGGGCACTTTACGAAAAATAGGAGTGTTCAAACAACATGAGTCTGATGATCATGAAGCACTCAATTCCAGATACTATCAAGGGCGTAATGCCTGAGGAAGAAAATGCTAAAAGTTTCCTATAGCAGATTACAAACAGATACACTGCGAATGAAAAGATCAAAACAAACACCATCGCGTCCAAGCTTGTTTCAATGCGGTATAATGGCAAAGGAAACATAAGGGAGTACATCATAGAAATGTCTAATCTTGTTACAAGACTAGAGGCACTAAAGTTAGAGTTGTCTGAGGATATTCTCGTGCACTTGGTCTTAATATCTCTTCCAGCACAATTCAGTCCTTTTAAAAAAGTTATAATAGTTAAAAGGAGAAATGGACTCTTAATAAGCTCATTGCTCAATGTGTGCAAGAGGAATAGAGGTTGAAACAAGAGAAGATAGAAAGTGCTCACTTAGCATCTTCTTTCAAGGACAATGCTGCCAACAGAAAGAGAAAAAGGAATACAAGAAAAGGCACTAAAAATACTGGAACTTCACAGCCTAAGGGGCAACGAAACAAGATAAAGTGATCACTTGTTTCTTTTGCTGTAAAGGTGGTCATGTGAAGAATGATTGTTCCAAGTATGCAAAATGGCTTGCCAAAAACGGTAAACTTCTCAACTTTGTTTGTTCTAAAGTTAATTTGGCTTCAAAACCCAATCACACTTGGTGGAGAGATACAAGTGCAACTACTCACATAAGTGTGACTACACATGGTTGTTTAAGGAACAAAAAGCCAACTGATGCTGAAAGATTCATCTATGTAGGAAACGGCAAAAGGACTCCTGTTGAGGCTATTTGTCTATTTAGATTAAAGTTAGGATCTGGTTACTATTTAGATTTGAAAGAGACTTTTTATGTGCCGTCAATTAGACGGAATTTGATTTTTGTTTCTTATTTGGACAAATCATGATATTCTTGTTCATTTGAAAATGGAAAGTTTAGTCTCTTCTAGTATTCAAATCTTATTGGCACAGGTTCTTTAGTTGATAATCTATATAAATTTTATTTTCATGCCTCACACATTAATGAATCCTTGCATATAAATAATTGTTGTACAAAGCGCAAATTAATTAATGAGAATTCTTCCATGTTATGGCACAGGTGTTTAGCATATATTTCTAAACAAAGAATAAAAAAGCTTATGTCAGAAGGAATTCTCGATTTCCTTGATTTTTTAGATTTCAAAATTTGTATTGAGTGTATTAAGGGAAAACAAACAAATATAAAAAAAAAACTAGTGCTAACAGGAGTTTAAACATCTTGGATTTAATTCATACTGATATTTATGGTCCATTTCCTACAACTTCTTGGAATGGTCAACATTATTTTATTACTTTCATAAACGATTATTCTCATTATGGGTACTTATACTTGATTCATGAAAAGTCTCAAGCATTGGATGTTTTCAAAACCTATAAAGCTGAAGTTGAAAATTAGCTTGGTAGGAAAATAAAAGCCGTTAAATCTGACCGTGGAGGTGAATATTATGATAGATATGATGGATCAGGTGAACAACGTCCAAACCCTTTTGTAAAGTATTTAGCAGAATATGGCATTGTTCCTCAATATACCATGCCAAGGACACTAAGTCAAAATGGTGTAACTGAGAGGCAAAATCGAACCCTAAAGGATATGGTTAGAAGTATGATTACTCATTCTTCTTTACCAGAGTCACTTTGGGGAGAAGCCTTAAAGATTGCAGTGTACATTCTTAATCAAGTTCCAAGCAAAGCAGTAGCTAAAACCCCATATGAATTATGGACAGGAAAGAAGCCTAGTATTTGGCATTTACATATTTGGCTGTCCAGTTGAGGCCAGGCCATACAAACCTAATGAAAGGAAATTGGACTCAAAAAAAATAAGTTGCTACTTTGTTGGATACTTAGAAAGATCGAGGGGTTTCAGGTTTTATGATCCCTCAAATAGATCCTTTTTTGAAACAGGGAATGCTAAGTTTATTGAAGATGTTGAATATGATGAGAATGCTAAATTCAAGAATTATGTCTTTAAGAAAGACATGTTAATGTTGCTACAGTTGCAATTGAGAATAATCAGACAATTATGTTTGACATTGTTCAAGATGCAAATCCGGATTATCAAGACACTTCTGGGTTACCTCTTACTCATATTGAAAAGCAACAATAACCTCAATTGGAAGTGCCATTAAGGAGATCCTTAAGAGAGAAGAGATCGGTGATTCCAGATGATTATATTGTATATCTTCAAGAACATGAGTTTGATATAGGGCTGGAAGATGATCCAAAATCTTTCAATGAAGCCAAACAAAGTGTTCACTCTCATAAATGGATTAAATCCATGAAAGATAAGATGAAATCAATGGAGAACAATGACATTTGGGATCTTGTCGAATTGCCTAAAGGAGCAAAACCGATTGGTTGTAAATGGATTTTCAAAACCAAGCTAGACTTAAAAGGCAATATCAAAAGATATAAAGCACGTCTGGTTGCCAAAGGTTTCACTCAAAAGGAAGGCATTGATTATAAAGAGACTTTCTCTTCGATTTCATCGAAAGACTCTTTTAGAATCATTATAGCACTTGTAGCTCATTATGAATTAGAGCTACATCAAATTGATGTAAAGGCAGCGTTTCTCAATTGTGACATTGAAGAAACAATTTACATGGTGCAACTAGAAAATTTCGTGTCAAATGAATCAAAACATCTGGTGTGCAAATTAAAGAAATCCATTTATGATTTACAGCAAGCATCCCATCAATGGTATCGAAAATTTGATCAAGTGATCACCTCTTTTGGCTTTAAGGAGAACACGGTTGATCAATGTATTTGTCACAAGATAAGTGGGAGCAAGTTTATTCTTCTAGTGTTATATGTCGATGACATCCTGCTGGCAAGCAGTGATATAGGCCTATTGCATGAGACCAATAGATTTCTTTCAAATAATTTTGAGATGAAAGATCTTAGGAATGCATTTTTTGTGTTGGGCATACATATCTATCGAGATCGTTCTCGATGAATACTTGGCTTATTACAAAAGGCATATATCGATAAGGTGCTTAGTAGATTTGACATGAAAAATTGTGCATCACAAGTCACGCCCATTACTAAGGGTGATAAATTTAGTTTGCTTTAGTAACCAAGAAATAATATTGAAAAGGAAGAGATGCAGAAAATTCCTTATGCTTCAACAGTAAGGAGTCTCATGTATGCTCAAGTTTGTACGCATCCAAATATTGCATACATAGTTGGAATGCTTGGCAGATATTTAAGTAACCTTGGAATGGATCATTGGAAAGCAATAAAGAAGGTTATGCGGTATCTACAGAGAACTAAAGATTATATGCTCACATATCGGAGGTTAGAACATTTCGTAGGGTATTCAGACTCCAATTTTGCCAGTTGCCTTGATAGCAAAAGATCCACTTCTGGTTATTATTTCATGTTAGCTGGAGGAGCTGTATCTTGGAAAAGTGTAAAGCAGTCACTCATAACTTCTTCCACCATGGAAGCAGAGTTTATAGCTTGCTATGAGACATCGAACCAGGCAATATGGTTGCAGAATTTTATCACTAGGCTATGCGTTGTTGATGGTATTGAGAGGTTTTTGAAGATTTATTGTGATAATAAAGATGCAGAATTATATTCTAAGAACAACAGAAGCTCATCGAAATCAAAGCTTATTAACATCAAGTTTCTTATTGTTAAGGAGAGAGTTCAAAGTCTTCAAATATCTATTGAATATATCAGTACGAACTCTATGATTGCGAATCCACTTACTAAGGGTGTTCCACTTAAGGTGTTTCAGGAGCATGTAGCTCGTATGGGTGTGGTTCACTTTGATGATATGCTTGTATAGTAGGAGTTTGTTTTATTTATATTCGTTTGTTATTGATACATTTTTCTGATCAGACTGCTGAGACTCTGAAATAAAGTTTTTATTCTTTCAAATTGCCGTTGAGCATAAAGTTTTTAAAGTAGGACCAGTTGGAAATAGGCATGTTTAAGAAATCACATTGCATGTAATTTCCATGCTACACATCCATATTTGATTTATGCCATTGATTATATTAATATATGTGACCATTGATGGGTCTAGTTACATAATATATGTAACAAAGATCGCTTTGATCCTATGTTAGTATAATTATGGACCAGATTGTTTAGAGATGTTGCCTTGTGATGATAGCAAATTTAGAGCTCTTAAAGTTATTTTAAAATGTATAATTATCAGGTGATATATGTGACCCAAGTAGGAGATTGTTAGGAAATTCTTTAAGTAGGCCTACATATATCAATTAATTGTACATTACAAGCTATCTAATTTGTTTAGTCTATTTAAAAGTGATCAAATAAAGTTTAAATTATTGGACTTTAAGGCATCTCATTTAATACGGGCTTTGCAATGTGTAGAGAACTAATATTTTATTTTATTTTTATGAAGGGCCAAAATAAAATAAAGTATACTAAAGTATAAATAGGTTATGGTCCCCAGTCTAAACATAATGTAATTTTCATTCTCAAATCCCATCATTGAGTGAGATACAGATTCTCTCAAAAAGTTTAAACGTGAAAAACTCTAACCCTAAGAAATTAATTCCAATGGATTCAGGTACGCTTCCGTATTACTCTTTTCTTGATAATTGAACATGAGATATTGTGTGTTTGTCTATATGAATTTCCTATAAAAATATCATGCTAAAGTAAAATATCATGTTTGATAGAAAAGAGTTGGTTGGATGGTTCAAAAGAGATGGCTGCTATTTTGTATGTATTGATTTTCGATATTGTGTTTAGCAAGGAAGAATATGTTTTTAACAAAAAAGATTTGGGATAGTGGTGGACTGCAACAAAAGAATTGATTTAATGAGATTTTATAGTATGATTGAAAACTTGAAGTTGTTAATAATGATCGAAAATTTAAATTGGTAGTAGGCTTTCTTCACAAAATGAAAGTAGATAGGATTTATTTTGATTTCCAGTGTGCTGCTGTTAGGATGTAAGGATTTTGTTGTATTTTGGTTTATCTTCCTATGTTTTTTTACCCTGGTTATAAAGGGATTGAACTGCTGTAAACTCTTTTCTACGTATTGAAATTATGGCTGAGCAAAAATAAAAAATAAAAAAACCTTCCATGAGAATACTTCATCTTGTTTGGGATGTGTGATGTCTATATTTTCTTCCATATTTCTACATTAGTATCTATGTTTTGTGCTGTTACATCATTCTAAGAAAGTATTCTATACCCACTCTTCACAGAATAAACCCTGTCATTATTATGGTGCCAAACTAGTACATCTGATGTGCCTAATATACTGATGTAAAGAACATATGCACTTTGCTTCTTCTATAGTAAACATTTCTTGAATCATATTCCACTTCCACTGCCTCGAACATGCCTCAATCAAGTAGCTAACCCTACTATTCTCATATCCCTCATAAAGTCGAGATTGAACCAAAAAACTAGGATTCTCGGTACCGTTTGGCCCCTGTTACAGTACACTCTTAGATTCCCAAATGCTCCTCCTTGTCAAGGAAAGGTTCTCCCAAGTCTGGTTGCAAGGAATTGAGCCGTCTGAAAATTACTTGTCTTTTAAAATTTTATAAGCCAACATGGATGTGTTATTGAGAAGTCTCCACCCTTGCCTAGCTAACAGAGGTTTATTAGACTTCCACACATCTCTAAAGTCCATCACTCCTTCACATTTGATTTGGCACATCTTCCTCCAATTAATCCAGTATATTCCATACTTATCTTTACTTTGCCTCCACCAATAAATACTAATATAGTGTTTATTTCACATCACAAGGATTTTGGCAACATTAAACAACTCATGGTGTATGTTGGAATTCCTTGGATCATTGCTTTAAGAAAAATTTTCTTCCCTACTTGTGATAAAGTTTTGTAGCTCCACCCTTTCATCCTCAAATCAATCCTATCCTTCAGATCTGTAAAAGCTCTTCTATGACTTTTGCTAACCATAGTGGGTAAACCAAAATACTTCTTTGGGTTGGTTGTGTCCTAAATGCCAAATATGTTTTTTATCTCACTTTTCAGACTTTCACTCACATTTCCACTAAAGAACAAAAAATAAATAAAATGTATTGTATATCATCTTAATCTTACTTGTGAAATTAAAAAACTCCATTGGTAATAAAAAGATAATTATCCCTTATCAAATTCATTTTTTGACTCGAACCTTACTCGTATCTCTTTAACATGGTATTCACCTTCTCGCTTTTGACCTTATTTTGTATGCTAATTATATCTTTAATTGTCCAAATTCACTTTATCAATATATATGAAAATAAATCTTAAAAAATTAATTTACTATATATAAATAAAGTAAATAAAAATAAATATAAAAAGCTTATAAATTATATTATTTACCAATACATGAATATTATGTAAATTCTTGTAGGATGTATTGTTTTTAACATTAGGAAGATACGTAAAATAAAATATAAGCATTTTTAAAACAAAAAGACATTCAAATTAAAATAATGTTGTATTGCGTCAGTCGCGAAAAACACTTTTAGTATATAATATATAATAGTAAAAGTTTATATTTGATATATTGATAGTATATAATTTTTATATATTTTCAGTTAATTATAAATTATCATCTCATTAATAAGTATAATTTAAAAATACATAAACCCTCCAAATAAAATAAAAAATTTTATTGATATTTATTTTTAAATGCATACGTATTTTTTAACTTTACTTATTAATGAGATTGAATTTTGTGATAAGTTAACAATGTATAAAATACATCAAATATACGTTCTAATAATGATAGAGTTTGTATATTATACATTGATAATGTACAACTTTTATACACTGTTAATATTTTAGAAGTTAACAAGTCATCAATAAACAAAAAATATTAAGTGCTTAAAAATAAATACAACTGATTTTTTTAATTTATTCATAAAAATTTATTGATTAGATATCAATATTTAATACATTGATAGATACCGTCAATGCATAATAATAATAATAATAATAATAATAATAAATAGTTACGGAGGAACGGTAGAAATACGATAACACCCTTGAGCTTACCACGTCAGACAACCTTAAGGTCGGTTTATTCCCGCCGAAAGCGTGATGAACCCTGAGGGAGGTGTCACCATCTCCACACACACTTTCCCGCGGGAGTTCCACTGCATGAACGCCTACTGCTGTCGCCACGTGTCCTTCGACCACCTTCTCCTGCCACGTAGTCCTTTACCGTTCTCACTCTGCACCTTTCTTCTGATTTAAAATAAAAGAGGAAGAACTCAACGCAACTCCTGCAATTTGAACTGTGGCAGTTGGAAGGACACAACACTCTTCCTTTCTTGCCCTTCACACCTCTCCCAAACCTCACTTGAAACATTCATGGACGCTCCCGCGGGGTTATTGGCCAAGCTCTGGAGCTTTGTCTCTTTTCTTCCCTTCTTCTTCTCGCTCTTTATACTTGGCCTTCTCAAAGGTAAGCAAAGTTGAAAAAACCAAATGAAATTTCATTCTTTTTGTATGAGTTTACAAATTAAAAACTACCCATGCATTAATTTTTTCCTTCATGCGCATGTGAAGTTAGTTCATGATTTTAGAGAACATATTTCTGAGTGTTCTCGAAGAAATTAAGGAGTCACGAGAATGAATGGATGGTTAGCTTAGTGATGATTGCAAAAATGGGTGTTTCTCTTATTTAGTTTTTGCATCTGTTTTTCTGTTAACAGCTGCAATCATTGGTCCTGTTGCGGTGGGGATTATTGTGACTGGGAATTCAGCAGTGGTGGTTGGGCTTTGGCCTGCACATTTTCTATGGACTTACTTCTGTGTAGCAAGGTTTGCTTCCCTTGCATTTGAATTGTCTTAAATGTACTGTTAAACTCGCAGTCATAGTCCCTTGTAAATTTCAGGAAGTAGAGAATGTTGTGTTGTGGCCTGATTAATTTTCGTTTTTGGACTTGTAACTTTAGAACAAAAAGGCTGGGACTGGTTCTAAAGATTGTGGTTTTGGTAACGTTGGTTGTACCACTGGTTCTCTGGCCAGTTGTAGCAATTGTCGGAAGCCTTTTAGGTGAATAGGGTATGGATTTTTTGCTCCTCTTATTGCGACCTTTGAGGCCGTTGGGCAGAATGCAGTGGACAAATGCTACCACTGCTTTGCTGTGAGTGCCTTTCTCTGCTTTCATCTCTGTTTGCTTCTTTTACAATGAGCTATCTGACACAAGTTCTTGTTGGTGTTATCTAAGTCAGTCAGAAATTTTGTTTGCATTGATATTTATGTTGATATACATTATTGTGTAGAGATTTGCTTATTTCTTCCTCTCTTGCATGAATAGAATCATTAACATGCTCGTTCTACTAGTTTAGTGTCATGGCTACGAAATAGAGCTTTAAATTAACTCGGGAATTTTTGTGTCCAGTCTGTTATTTGTTTGTGATGCGCTTTGGTTTAATCAATCAAATGGAAACTTGGTAATTACATGTTAGGATGGTTGTTTGTCCACTATTAAAGGAAGCTGCATAGTGGTAGTGGACTTCACAGATTTCTGCTTCCACTCATACTTCTCTTACATGGGTGAGCTAAGCGAAAAAATTTCCTCAGATGAGAAGCCCGTGGATGTGAAGTAAGAGACTCCCCTTTTTAATCTTTGCTGCATACTACTTAATAATTATAAGTAAACTCTTCAGATTCATTCCATTTTGTCCTTGCAAGGTTATCAAAATTGCCAGGTTGTTTGTTGGTTGGCCTGATTGGAATGCTAGTTGATGTGCCTTTGATTACAGCTGTTACTCTGTGGAAAAGCCCATATATGCTGTTCAAAGGATGGAAAAGGCTGTTAGAAGATTTAATAGGCAGGGAGGGACCATTCTTGGAAACAGTATGTGTTCCCTTTGCTGGATTAGCAATCCTTTTATGGCCTTTGGCTGTTGTGGGAGCTGTAGTGGGAGCTATCATTGCAAGCTTCTTTCTCGGACTCTATGCCGGAGTTATTGCGCACCAGGTGTGGACAAAGTTCATTTCTCCATTAATGTACTCTATACATGTCTTTTTGGTTCAATTGATTCAAGTTTTGTCTAACATATATATGTTAAAATCCAGGAAAATTCACTGCAAATGGGATTTTCCTATATTATATCTGTGGGTTCACTATTTGATGAATATGTAAATGATTTACTCTACTTGAGGGAAGGATCCTGCCTGCCCAGGTACTTCATCTGTTAATGTTTTATACTTTAGTTATGGGAAAATACACATATACAATTCGAATTTTGCTAGACTGTCTTCTTTAAAATAAAGAGGGAAGTGAATTTGTCTACCACTACAAACCTATTCCCGTCAGTCCCAGGATTCTGTTGTTTTATTTTACTCATATCCCTTGATTTTGATTCTGAGACATTTTTTTGACAGCCAGGCCTAGATATCATAGAAACCTGGGCCATAGCCATGAGACGGAAAAGGTTGACAGCAATTGTTTCAATGAACTGGAGTATAGAGAACTAAGAGAAGAGGGTTCATCCAGCAAAAAACTTATTTCAGAAAATTCAAGAACGTTGAAGTGGGCAATCCATCAATACAGACCTATGCAGGTTTGCTCTTTTACCTATAATGTCAAATTAATATATAAGATACAAAAGCTCAATTATGTTCCAAATTTTACAGGTATGGGACTGGCTTTTTAAATCGTGTGAGGTGAATGGTAGGATACTCCTCTCTGATGGCCTAATAACTATCAAGGACATGGAGGAATGCATTGTCAAGGGCCATTGTAAAAAGTTGAGTATAAAACTCCCTGCTTGGTCCATATTGCAGTGTCTTTTGGCATCAGCTAAGTGTGACTCATCTGGCTTAATGATTAGTAGGTCTCTTCTCTCACTTTTTTCTATTAGCTTTGTGGAGAATGTTAGTGTTACAATCTTGTGATAATGTGATTGAATTTCCCAGGTGATAATGTGGAGCTGACAAGGAGTAATTTGCCAAGGGACAAGGTGTTTGAATGGTTCATCGGACCATTGTTGATCATGAAAGAGCAAATAAAGAAACTCCAATTAGATGAACGTGAAGAAATTTCCCTGAGGAAGCTGGTTGTGGGGAGCAAAAATGAAAAACCTGAGGACTGGAATGATTCTGGTTATCCTTCTGATGATCGTGTCAGGAGAGCGCAGCTTCAAGCCATAATTAGAAGGTATAAAAATTGTATCTGAAAACTAACAATTCTTTGAACTCATCACCCGATCTCTCTACGGCCCATCTGATTGTGCATTACTAATCATTATCTAGCATGGTACTTGGAGCCATCACCGGAGCTAAAGTTTTCTAATCCCAAACTTTATTAAACTTGGTAGTAGTCATACCATTTTCATTTTATGACAGGTTGCAGGGAATTGTATCTTCAATGTCCCGGATACCAACCTTCCGCCGTCGCTTTGGGAATTCGGTGAAGTTGCTATACATAGAATCCATTCAGGCGGATACTTCTGCCAATTATGGAGGAATCATAAAAGCCAGATATAGTGGCAAGAGATCATCTGGAAGGGGCAATAGAAAAGATGGATATGAAAATGATGATATGGTAGGGAATAGAGCATATGAAAACGAAAATGTAGTGTAATTGGCTGTTGTACAGTTACATATGTTGTAGAATTTAGCTAGAATTTTTAGCTAGGAGATGCTATATAGGAAATAATTCTGAATTATACATTTTATGTAAAGGTTGAGAACATGACACTTTATGAAGGACTTGTCTTAAAAATCAGACATTTATTCTCTTTTGGAATTTGGAAACTGTTACACTGAGAATGCAAATATTACGATTATGCTTCTCCTATTTTGTTGTTTTACTGGCTACAGAGAAGAATCTGTCTCAAATGTAGCCTTTTCCATAGAAAACAAAGCATCCAACCTGGACTTGAACCTGTGGGTCAATCAGAGATTCACCCAAGTCTCATCTATAGTTTCCTCTGTTTCTGCTATTATTTTCTGCTATGATTGCTGGAGCTGGTGCTGCTTAAGCATCTGCAGATTACAACCACCTCATTTTCAGGGTCTTCGGATTTTTTTTACTCAATTCACTGTTGTTGGTCATTAACACCTCCCTGCCCTGGCATGATAATATGTTATTAGAATTAAGAAAAGAGAGGGAAATTGCAGTCATATTCTCAAAGTTTCTTTTTTGTGATCTAGAGCTTACGGTCCAAGTCACGAAAAGGAATATTGCGGAAGGAAGGAAGGAAGGTTGCTTTAACTAGTGAAAGATTCGATATTAATATCAACTAATGAAAGCTCAACTCCTGATACTACAAAAGAAAATGAACCATCATTCCTTTAAAACCGTTTGAAATGGCAAGATTATAAGCTATCAACCATCATAGTTTTCATTTATACCTGAAAGTCAATCTTATTTTTTCCTTTTTGGTTCCATTTTCGTGTTTATCCATGTATTTATGGGATGCATATGAGCTACAATCCATTTCATGGCGGTTAGATATATTTTGGTTAAGATACTTTGTATGGTCAAAATATAATTCCCTTTAAAACTCTATGTTGTTGAGTTGGCAAACTGACTGACTGTATATAGCAAATAAGACGTTTTCTTGACCCCCTTGTTTCGGACACTTTTTAGCTCACAACCTCTGGATGGAGATTTTTCCTCCATGGATACACAAAGTTTGCTGTCTGATCCTTCATTCCGTCTCTTTCCCGGAAATCACAACTTCTGGCAAACAAGACTCCATTGCATCAGTTTTGGCACCAGATTTTTTGTCCCATCAATCATCAGATAAGATCTCAGGTTGCTGTAATCTCGTAACACTTTCCAGGCCAAGGTAACAATTTCTTTTTTGACAATCAAGGGTCTATGATCAGTCCTGGGAAACCATTTCAAGATCAGATGCAGTAGAATTGCATCATTACAGGCTTTTCTCCGATTGGATATCTCATTTGCATGCAAGCCAAGGGTAACCATAGAATGGCATGACAATGGCATTTCGTTTCCCCATGAGAGCTCAGTCGATAGGAAGTTCGGAATTTTTTGCCGAGAGAATGACCCAAGAATCTCACCCTAACACAAATAACAAAAATGCACAGACCACCGTCACGTTGGTGTACCAAACCAACGTATTAGCCTATTGGCGTAATGTAACGATTTTGTGGTGCAAGAACCTCATGAATCATTCTCTCAGCATTTTGGTCAATAGCGCAGAAGGAGACTTCCATTACACTTGCAAGATTGATCTTAAGCCTTGGCATTTCTGGAGCAAAAAAGGGTACAAATGCTTCGAGGTTGAAGGAAATCAAGTGGATGTTTACTGGGATCTTCGTTCGGCTAAGTTTACCGGTGGCCCTGAACCAGCAGCAGATTATTATGTCGCTCTAGTTGCTGATGAAGAGGTGGTATTATTGTTGGGAGATTACAAGAAAAAAGCATACAAGAGAACGAAATCAAGACCGGCCTTGGTTGAGCCTATCCTATTTTACAAGAAGGAGCACGTGTTTGCCAAGAAGAGTTTTGCTACTCGAGCTAGATTCGATGAAAGGAGAAAAGAACACGACATCATAGTGGAGAGTTCAACAACTGGATTAAGAGACCCTGAAATGTGGATCAGCATGGATGGGGTTGTGTTGGTTCACGTCAGGAATTTGCAGTGGAAATTCAGAGGTAACCAGACTGTTTTGGTAGATCGGCAGCCAGTGCAAGTGCTCTGGGATGTGCATGACTGGTTGTTTAGCAGCCCTGGTACTGGCCATGGCTTGTTTATATTCAAGCCGATCGCGGCTGAAGCAGACAGTGACAAAGAGGGCAGTAACCACGGAGGAGACAGTGATACCAGCACCGGAAGCAGGTATTATTCTACCAGAAGCCCCACCACAGCATCCGAGTTCAGTCTGTTTCTTTATGCATGGAAGATTGAGTGAGATTCGATGTGCGCATTCTGCGATGTCCATAAAAGAATCCTTTTACAGGCAATTTTCATGCATGTATATTCTTGAAGAATTGTAAATTATTCTATTATATGTTCTTTAAAAATTAAGGCTATTGGAGCAGATGGTAATTGTACAATCTTTTGGAGTAACTTCTGATCAGATCATGAGATATAATCTAAGTTATTGCTGCTTTAACCTATTCAGGAATAGGCCATGGATTTGTCTATTTGATGCATACACATATCCGATGCTCATTCTCAAGTCCGAGCAACATAACAAATCAGAGAAACCAAAAAGTAAAGTGTATCTTACCCTTAATGGAATCCTTTTTCTGATATTTTCTGATTTTCTTGAGATTCTACGTTGTTGTATCGTGGGATATAGGAGGAAGATACTTTTACAGGTTGCACTTAGAATTTCCTTTCTTCAGGTCCTGAAATTTACTAATAAAAACAGGACAAATATTCAAACTGCTATAAAACAGTCGGAATCTGTTACAGAGTTTCTAGGAAGTTTTGGTGGCTTTCATGCAGCCGGAATCCTTGATGCAGATTGCTGATTGAATATTTCTGTCTTATGCGCAAACATCAGTTTCAGCTTCACCCACCGTCTGTCTTTTTTCAAGCAGATACCACATGGAACCAAAAGCATCTTCCAAAATGATAAAATACAAAGAAATAATGGTAAAGAAAAATCATTCTGTTAGCAAGTCTACCATTTAGATATTAGAAAAAAAAACTGTACAAGAATTTATCATCTGCCAACAATAAGGATGAATCACATTGAATTTACCGTTTGTAGGGCAGCCCAATTATATCTCATAATTTGTCCAGAAGTTTCTCCAAGAGATTGTCCATAACTTCTAATGTTACACAACAATGGTATCTGAAGATCCTGAATCTTATAAAAAGTTAAAAGTTGTGAACGACCAAATCACTACATGAAATATCACCTCCCTAAGCATCTCAAAACTGTGAGGCAAGAGTTGAAGAAAGAAATTTCAATCCAGAAGATCCTCCAGAGAAGTAGGATATAGCATAGTATGATAGCGAAATGACCTAAAAAAGATTGAAAGAGGCATCAATATCCAAAACAATTTGTGTTCCACCACTTTTAATGAAGAATGTAATAATACAACGTGGAGACAATGTTAATGATTACTTCTCGTAACTCGTAAGAGGTATTACATATCATAGTACTTAACATCTGTATGCTGGCAAAAAACTTGAAAGAATTAGGCTACTATCCCATAGATCTTGGAAGATCCCTAATAAATGTTGTAGAAAGCCTTGTATGAATAACAGAATTTACTTTTTTTTTTTTGAAGAGTAGATAATTTTATTCCAAAATAAGCCATCAAGAGATAGGCTTATGAACAGTACACAAGAGCAATGTCGCAAAAGTGAACAAAAACAAAATACAAACAAGAAAACAAAGAATTAAAGCTGAACAAATAAAACACCAATTCTGTTAACTCCTGATTTAGCTAAACTATCTGCAATGAAGTTTGCTTCTCTAGAAATATATGAAATTCCCACCAACTGGATCTTACGAGAGAGTTGAGAAAGATGATTTGAAAAATTTCTCAAAAACCACGGTGTTGAACCTGGGGTATTTGCCCAACCTACAGCATTCTTTGAATCACTTTCTATTAATAAGGGGCAAGAATCAGAGAATCTTATAGTTGAGTAGAACAACATTGCTTCTCTAATTGCAAGATATTCTGCCATGTTTGAATTAGCTTGACCAATGGATTTGGAGAAAACTCCTTTGACTGCTCCATGATGATCTCTTAGAACCCCTCCAATTCCTGTAGGCCCTGGCTTCCCAAGCGAAGAACCATCAACATTGAATTTCATGAAACCTGGAGGAGGACATGACCAGGAGCAATTTTGTCTAATCACTTTAATAAGGGGAGGATATGAAATAACACTAAGGTTTGAGAGAAACACATCAGTAGAATAAGTGTTACCAGGCCACTTTGCATTAAACCAGTACCCAAGTTTCACACCAATCACTTGAAGGAGTTGAGCTTCATCCAAAAATTTACAATTAAAAACCATGTCATTTCTGAAGATCCAAATGGACCAAATCACTACAAAAAAAGCCATCAACCAAACTTTTGAAGAGTTTGTTGAAGGGCAAGATGATTGCCAAAGCAAGAAAAATGATTTTGCATTGCTTGGACAGACCCAATCCAAATTCCAGTAACCAATAATACGCAACCAGATTCTCCAAGAGACAGGGCAGGTGAAAAAAAGGTGATTTACAGTCTCCAACTCATGTTTACAAAAAACGCAAAGAGCCTGATCCATGTTCAGAACATTCCTCTTGACTAATTCCCATTTCACCGCAACTTTTCCATGAAGAACTTGCCAACAAAAGATTTCAACCTTTGGGGGAGCAAAGCCAACCCAGAAAGACTTCCAATTGAACGAAGGAAGAGAATTATTTGTATGATGTTGAAAGAAATAATAAAAGGATTTTGTAGAGTAGATGCCTGAAGTGGATGGCCTCCAGATAATGCGATCTAGACAACCTTTATCTAAGAAGACTGTATTTAGCAAATTCCAAAAATTATTCCACTGAGATACTTCCCATGCGAAAACTCTTCTTCTAAGTTCCACTTTCCAAGACCAAATCTCATTATTCTAGCACCCAAACTCACAAATGTAACCTTGTTTGTTTACTGAAAGAGCGAAGATACGAGGGAATCGCTCTTTGAGAGAAAAAGAGTCAATCCATGTGTCAAGCAAGAAATTAATATTTTCCCCTTTTCCAACAGAAAATCCAAAACCTGCAGAGACAAAGTTATAAAATTTGTTATTCGGGGAGACTGATGGGCATGGACAAGAGGAAACATAGCTTGGAAATTGAAGGAGCTGAAAACGCAAAGGACAGAAGTAAAGTTGATGAATGCCAACTTCTGAAACCTAGACCCGAAGCCTAAAGAGACTCGAACCCAAAGGTATTGGACCTTGACCCTACGAATAAGAATTCGAGAACCTAAGGTATAGCAATGGTGGATGGTGAAGAAGGAGGCGCCACAAGGAAGAAGACCTTGATAAGCCTAGTAGAGAGGGAACCCAAGAGAAAGGCACACTCAAAATTCTGAAATTCAAAACTGATCTGTTCATCAATAGCGTTTACAAGGTATTTATAATAATACCTAGCACTTAAGCCCATAAACAAGTGGGCTGGAATTAACACCAACAGAAAATAAGACTAAACCCAAATTCATGCCTAAACCTAGTTTCATAAAATAAATAGTTCAAGACACAATAAGACTCAAACGTGGGCTATTCAAACACTTAGCCCATCTTATTGTTAAGCTAAAATAAGACAGTAAGCCATGCTCATGTCGTTTGGGCTTCCAAGCAAGTCTAGATGTCTTGAGACTCTTCATGGAAGCTTCCTTGACACTTCAATGATGCCAAAGCTTGTTGCATTAATGAGGTCAGGGCTTGTTGCATCTTCTTGGCTCGAGCTCGGGTAATTGGACCTCCTTGGATGACCAATGGATCCTTAGCATCACGAACATCACGAGCAAGTGGATCTCCATCATTCCCCCTCTCCTCAAAAGGATTTGTCCTCAAATCGCATATACCTTCATCAAAAGAAAAGGGAGAAAGATCAGAAACATTAAAAGTAGCAGATACACCATACTCACCAGGAAGATCCAATTGGTAGGCATTATCGTTGATCTTCTCTATGACTTAGAATGGTCCATCTCCTCGGGGATGCAGCTTGGTTCATCGCTGAACAGGAAACCTCTCCTTTCTCATATGCACCCAAACCCAATCACCAGGCTCAAAGACTACTTTCTTTCGATGCTTATTTGCTTGGGTGGTATACTGCTCAGTCTTCTTTTCAATAGCGTGACGTACTCTCTGATGGAGTTGCTTCACAAACTTAGCTTTCTGTTCTCCATCCAAGTTACTCTGCTCAGCACTAGGTAATGGCAACAAATCCAAGGGAGTAAGAGGATTGAAACCATAAACAACTTCGAATGGAGAGCAACTCGTAATGGAGTGGACACTGCGGTTATATGCAAACTCCACATGTGGCAAGCAATCTTCCCAATTCTTCAAATTCTTTTGTATAATGGACCTCAATAATGTAGATAAGGTTCGGTTGACAACCTCAATCTGTCCATCAGTCTGGGGGTGACAAGTGGTGGAGAATAACAATTTAGTTCCCAACTTTCCCCATAACGTCTTCCAAAAGTAACTAAGAAACTTGGCATCTCTATAAAAAACAATGGTCCTCGGTACACCATGTAGACGTACTATCTCTTTGAAGAAAAAGTCAGCAACGTTGCTCGCATCATCCGTCTTGTGGCAAGCGATGAAATGAGCCATCTTGGAGAACCTGTCAACCACAACAAAAATAGAATCTCTACCGCGTTTTGTTTTAGGCAAGCCCAAAACAAAATCCATAGAGATATCAGTCCACGGAGTAGTAGGAATGGGTAAAGGAGTATATAAACCATGATTATGAACTCCAGATTTAGCTTGCCTACATGAAATGCATCTATCACATAATCTCTCGACGTCTCTCCTCATGTTATGCCAAAAGAAATGTTCTTGCAAAACAGCTAGAGTTTTCCTAACCCCGAAGTGACCCATTAATCCTCCACTATGGGCTTCTCTAACTAACAGCTCGCGCAATGAACTCCTAGGCACACATAATTTATTTTCTCTAAATAAGAACCCATCGTGCCTAAAGAACTTGCCAAAGCCAGATGTAGCACATGCATCATAAACATTACCAAAATCAACATCATCAGCATACTGTTCTTTGATATACTCAAATCCTAAAAGTTTAGCATCAAGAGTAGTGATAAGAGTATACCTACGAGATAACGCATCAGCTACGATGTTCTCTTTACCTTGTTTGTACTTGATCACGTACGGGAACGTCTCAATGAACTCTATCCACTTGGCATGACGCCTATTCAGCTTACTCTGTCCTTTCAGATGCTTCAAGGACTCGTGATCAGTGTGGATGATGAATTCTTTGGGCCACAAGTAATGTTGCCATGTCTCCAAGGCCCTCACTAACGCGCACATCTCCTTATCATATGTGGGATAGTTAAGTGCTGCTCCACTTAACTTCTCACTAAAGAAAGCAATTGGACGTTTTTCCTGCATAAGCACAGCTCCAATACCTACACCTGAGGCATCGCACTCAATCTCAAAAGTTTTAGTAAAGTCAGGCAGAGATAACAAAGGAGCAGAACAAAGTTTATCCTTAAGCAAATTAAAAGCATGCTCTTGTGCAGGACCCCAATGAAATGCAACATTCTTTTTGACCACTTCGGTCAAAGGTGCAGCTACAGTGCTAAAATCTCTAACGAATCGATGATAGAAACTAGCTAAACCATGGAAACTACGCACCTCAGAAACAGACTTAGGTACAAGCCAATCTTTAATTGCCTTTACCTTCTCATTATCAACAGAAATGCCATGTGAAGAAACTACATACCCAAGGAAAACAATCTTATCAGTGCAGAATGTACATTTCTTAAGATTGGCATTACAAACTTTCATTCCTCAAAACAGTAAGAACATTCCTAAGATGCTCAACATGCTCATGCAGACTCTTACTGTAGATCAAAATGTCATCAAAATAGACAACCACATACTTACCAATGAATTCACGTAAAACATGGTTCATTAATCGCATGAATGTACTGGGTGCATTAGTCAAGCCAAAAGGCATAACTAACCACTCGTAGAGACCATGTTTAGTCTTGAATGCGGTTTTCCACTCATCACCTTCTCTCATACGAATTTGGTGATATCCGCTCTTTAAATCAATTTTAGAAAACATGCATGCACCATGCAACTTATCAAGTATGTCATCTAACCTAGGAATAGGATAGCGGTACTTTACAGTGATTTTGTTGAAGGCTCGGCAGTCAACGCACATCCTCCACGTTCCATCTTTTTTTGGCACAAGCAATACAGGCACAGCGCATGGACTCATGCTCTCTCTCACATAGCCTTTCCTCATGAGCTCCTCAACTTGCCTTTAAAGCTCCTTCGTCTCCTCGGGATTACTTCTGTAGGCTAGACAGTTAGGAATGGCAGCTCCGGGGACAAGGTCAATCATGTGCTCGATCCTACAAATCGGTGGTAATCCACTTGGGATCTCCTCAGGGAAAACATCCTCAAACTCCTGCAACAATGAGACAACATTAGTAGGCAAAGTATCATGGAGTTCAGCATTAATGAAACAAGAATCTTTAAATAAGAGTAAAAGGATAGGAGACTTAGCAAGAAACGCAGTCTTCACATCTCGGGGTTTGGCATAACAGCTCACTGTTTTTCTTTCCTTGTTTTCCTTCTTTTCTTTAGCTTGCTTCCTTTGATCGTCATGTTGCTCCTTTAGCCTTAATTGGTCCTCATAAATCTCCCTGGGGCTAAGGGGAGCAAGAATGATCTTCTTGCCATCCGTAGTAAAGGAGTAACGGTTAGTGTAACCATCGTGGATGACTCTCCGATCATATTGCCATAGTCTACCTAGCAATAGGTGGCTAGCTTGCATGGGCACTACGTCACACAACACCTTATCCCGATAACTTCCAATACAAAAAGGAACCAAGACTTGCTTCACCACGTTCACTTCACCACAGTCATTAATCCACTGCAACTTATATGGGTGGTGATGCTTGGTAGTGGGCAACTTTAACTTATCAACAAGGTATGTGCTAGCAACATTAGAACAACTCCCACCATCAATGATTACAGTGCATACCTTGTCACTAATATGGCACCTCGTATGGAAGATGTTCTTGCGCTGTGCCTCATCTTCAAACTTCACATGGGTATTAAGAGCACGCCTGGCAACAAGTGCTTCACCATGGGCAGCATACTCAACAACTTCTTCTTCTTCAGCCTCTTCTAATGCAGGCATCTCATCTTCAACACCGACTTCAGAACCTTCACTCTCAACATCTCCATTTTCATGCATGATCATCACTCTACGATTGGGACAGTGTGAGGAAACATGTCCACGACCTAAACACTTGAAACACTTAATATCACGTGTTCTGCATTGGGATGCTTGGGCAGGTTCAATCTTGGGCTTTGGAGGGCCCTCAGGCCTGGGCTTAGCAAAGCTCTCTGACTTAGGCGTAGACACAGGCTTATCATCCCTACGAAAGGTGTTAGATTTCCAAACAGGAACTGAACTAGGGGTGAAACGGGATGTACCTTTCCCTTGGAGTTGCCTTTCTACTTTGATGGCCACATGTAGCATCTCCTCTAAATCCATGTAATGCTGCAACTCTACTACATTGGCAATCTCACGGTTTAAGCCTTGGAGAAAACGAGCCATAGTAGCTTCTGCATCCTCCTAGATATTGGCTCGGATCATGGTTATTTCCATCTCTTTGTAGTAATCCTCAACACTCTTTGAGCCCTGGGTAAGACCTTGGAGCTTCTGGTATAACTCTCTGTAGTAATGAGTAGGAACAAATCTCTTCCTCATGATGCGCTTCATCTCATCCCATGTAGACACTGGAGGATCACCATATCTTCTTCTACTAGTGACTAACTAATCCCACCAAACCATAGCATACTCTGTGAACTCAATTGCTGCAAGTTTGACCTTCTTTTCCTCGAAGTAGTGGTGGCAGTCAAACACCATTTCAATCTTCCTTTCCCACTCCAAATATGCCTCAGGATCATTCTTGCCTTGGAAAGGAGGAATCTGCAATTTTATACTGCCAAGGTTTCCATCCATCTTCTCCTTGCCTCTATCACGGGCTCTATCAACTCGATCTCTATACCCATGGTACCTTCTATGATGTCTATCTATCCCAGACTCTTCGTTCGAATCATACCCAACATTATCATCATACTCGTCATTGGCAACAACCTTACTTTTTAGACGAGAAGTATCACCTTGCTGGATCTTTGCAAACCGAGCTTCATGTTGGTTCAACTTATCATGAATGTCTTTGAATTTCACGTCCATCCGTTGGAACTGTTGTTGCATTGCCGGAAGCATGAATTCAATCTTTTTAAAGTCGGACTTATCACCTTCAGAAGACATTTTCAACAAAGATATCCTCACGTGTTTACACTCGTGTTTCACTCAAGTAATTTAGCTTTTCTCTACCAATGTTTTTCACACACTCCTGCCTTTTTCCCTTACTCTACCTTAACTCTACAGGTTCACAATCGCACTAGAGACTTAGTCAAGGAATCAACCTCGCAGAATCAACTAATTCACCAAGTATTGTTCACCAAGTAGTTTCTCTTCTTCTTTTTTTGGAATTCTTCTCTTTTTTTTCACAGAAAGGTGCGGCTAGGGTGACTCAAAGAAAGAAAAAAATAAAATAAAATCACTAGAAAGACAAAAAAAAAAATGAAAAATGGCCTAAAACTATAGGAAAACAATGGAATTTGGCCAAGATAGGGTGTGGCTCGCGAAACAAAGTTTAACGAGTTCGTTTTCTTTCATCGTTTTCTTTAAAAAGGGTACTCGCATGCCTCCTAACTCAACCAAAATTTTCAGTTTGAACAGTACCACAATAAATTTTTTTTTCAATTCTTCTTTTTCTGCTTCTCTTTTTTTTTATCTGAGTTTTTTTTTTACGGTTTCCTTGAAAAGAATAAGGGTGCAACTAGGGTTATAATTGAGGGGTGCGGCTAAGGTTATGAAATAAGTGGCGGCTAGGGTTTAGGGTTATGAAATAAGTGGCAGCTAAGGTTATGAAATAAGTAGCGACTAGGGTTATGAAATAAGTGGCGGAATTTTCCAAGGATTCTACCAAAAGTGAGAGACACACAAACAAACTAGAAATTGAAACCAACAAAAGAAAAAAAATCGAAACCAACAAACCAAAAATCGAAAAGTGAGTGACGCACAAACAAACCAGAAAATCAAAACTTGAGCTCTGGATACCAACTGATGGGCACGGACAAGAGGAAACGTAGCTTGGAAATTGAAGGAGCTGAAAACGCAAAGGACAGAAGCAAAGTTGATGAATGCCAACTTCTGAAACCTAGACCCGAAGCCTAAAGAGACTCAAACCCAAAGGTATTGGACCTTGACCCTACGAATAAGAATTCGAGAACCTAAGGTATAGCAATGGTGGATGGTGAAGAAGGAGGCGCCACAAGGAAGAAGACCTTGATAAGCCTAGTAGAGAGGGAACCTAAGAGAAAGGCACACTCAAAATTCTGAAATTCAAAACTGATCTGTTCATCAATAGCGTTTACAAGGTATTTATAATAATACCTAGCACTTAAGCCTATAAACAAGTGGGCTGGAATTAACACCAACAGAAAATAAGACTAAACCCAAATTCATGCCTAAACCTAGTTTCATAAAATAAATAGTCAAGACACAATAAGACTCAAACGTGGGCTATTCAAACACTTAGCCCATCTTATTGTTAAGCTAAAATAAGACAGTAAGCCATGCTCATGTCGTTTGGGCTTCCAAGCAAGTCTAGATGTCTTGAGACTCTTCATGGAAGCTTCCTTGACACTTCAATGATGCCAGAGCTTGTTGCATTAATGAGGTCAGGGCTTGTTGCATCTTCTTGGCTCGAGCTCGGGTAATTGGACCTCCTTGGATGACCAATGGATCCTTAGCATCACGAACATCACGAGCAAGTGGATCTCCATCAGATGGGAGGTGATATTTCTCCACATTTTAGATGAAGAGGAGGAGGAACCCAATGGGGGGACCAAAATATTTTGCTCACAGCCTGTTCTCTCTACAATAACTGTCCGTCAAAGGTCCTTGGTTCATTCCCGAAGTGCCAAATCCATTTATTGAAGAGGCTTTTATTTTTTTAGTTCTAAATCTGCAATACCCAAACCTTCGAGCTCCTTATCCAAGCAAATAACATTCCAATCAAGAAGATGCAGTCTATTCCACTGATTATTTCCATTCCAAAAAAACGATCGTTGGATTTTTTCCAATTCATTAATAATTCCCTTCGGAATTTGAAAAAGAGTCATGTAATATAAGGGAAGACTAGCAAGGACAGATTTAACCAATACCAACCTGCCACCAACTGAAAGAAAGTTGTTTTGCCAACAAGAGAGCCTTTCCTTAAACTTGTCAACAATTGGTCGCCAAGTGGAGAGTTTTGAATGATTTGATCCAAGAGGCAAACCCAAATATTTCACAGGGAGTGACTCTGATTTGCATTTAAGAATCTCAGCCCAAGTTGAAATCATGTTGTCTTCCACCCCAATCCCAATAAGACTAGACTTTGTGAAATTTATTTTTAATCCTGAAATTAGCTGGAAAGCTTTGAGAATTCTCTTGATTACTAACAATTGATCTAACGAAGGGGTAGAGAAGATGATAATGTCGTCAGTAAACTAAAGGTGACTAAGACGAAGGTCGTTTCTGCCAATTGAAAACCCGTTCAACAAATTAAGAGATAAGGCTTTTTGAATCATAGAACTAAGGGCCTCCACTGTAATATTAAACAAAAATGGCAAAAGTGGGCAGCCTTTTCGTAAGCCTTTTGATATAGAAAATTGCTTGGAAGGTGAACCATTAACCAAGACTAAAATTGAAGATGTGGAAATAAAAGCCATGATCCAATTCCTCCATCTTGAACCGAAACCCATTTTAGTCATGATAAGATCCAAAAAGTTCCAATTCAGCATATCAAAAGCCTTCTCAAAATCAGCTTTAAAAAAGACCCCACCTTGAGAGCTGCATTTCATCAAATCAACAACTTCATTCGCTATTAGGGAGTAATCAACGATCTGTCTTCCTTGAATAAAAGCAAATTGCGATGGTCCATTGACCTTCTTAAATCGACAAGCTAAAACTTTTGCCAAGATTTTGTAAAGACTGCTGACTAAACTAATGGGCCTGAAATCAAAAACACAAACAGGATTTGAGCACTTAGGAATTAAACTAATGAATGATGAGATTATTCCTTTACTCAGTTTCCTAGTTCTGCAAAAAATCAGCCAAGAAACCCATGATATCATCTTTAAGAAGTGACCATTGGCTCTTATAAAAGTTAAAATTGTAGCCATCAAGCCGAGGCGCTTTGTTACCATCACTTTCAAAGATAACCGCTTTACTTCCTCCACAGAAAATGGCTACTCCAAGTCTAAAGCTTGCTCTTGAGAAATTGAAAGGAAATCACAACCACTATCAACCAGAGGAATTGCCAAGTTTGAGTTGTACTGCTTTTCGAAGTGATTTGCCATTGCAGCCTTCAATTCAACAGGATCAGAAAGCACAGATCCATTAAAAGATAGTTTATCTAAATAATTTGTTCTCCTCCTGTCCGTTGCTACACTGTGGAAATATTTCATATTCCTGTCGCCTTCTAGAACCATTTAACTAGAGACTTTTGGTGCCATTCTCGTTCTTCCATTCTATACAAATTCTATAGAGAACTTCTGAGGTGAAAAAGATGAGCAGTTTTGTCATCAAATAATGGGGCTGACTCTGCTTCACTCTCCAAAGCTAAAATTTCCTGTTCAGTAGCAGAGATCATCATTGTAGTACTACCATGATTTCCCTGTTTCTAACTTTTGAGCTCTCTTTTAAGTGCTTTTAGCTTAGACCAGATACTGATTTTTAAGGAAGAGCATGAAGTTGTAGAAGCTAATTTATTCTTCAACAAGCGAATAAAGCTATCATCTTGAAGCCAGTGATTAAAAAATTTGAAGGGTTTAGGGCCCCAATTTTTTTGGTCAATACAGAGAAGAACTAGATTATGATCCGAAAAAGCCTTGGGCAGCATCTGTTGAGTCACCGAGAGGAAGGTTGAAGAGAGATCTTCAGAGAACAAGAACCGATCAAGCCTACTCATTGACCTTGAGTTACTCCAGTAAAGGAACCCCCCAACAGTGGTGGATCAATAAGCATTGCATTGTTTATGAAATCTGAAAATTCATCCATGGCTTTAAAATTAAAATGCGAACCCACCTTTTCCTGAGCAGATCTAGTAATGGTGAAGTCACCACCGAGAATCCAAGGAGCCGTAAATTTTGATTTAAGATGCAGAAGGGTGTTCTACAGAGAAACCCTTTCCAGATCATTGTTCGGTGCGTAAATATTGACCAACACACAATTTAATGAATAAGAGATAAGTGTACAATCAACAAAATATATCTCTTTGAAACTTCCAAAAAATCCACCTTAAAAAAATTATCATTCCATAGAGAGATTGAACCACCAGACGCACCATTTGAGGGAGAAAAAGTTCCTTCATATGAGAAGAACTTCACAAAGATTTTAAAACCCTGACATCAACATGAGAAATCTTTGATTCTTGAATAAAGAAAACCCATGGCTTTTGCTTTGCTATGAGCTTCCTAACTGATCTCCTTTTCTCAGGGCATCCGAGCCCTCTAACATTCCATGAAATAATCCTTATTGGTATTAAATCAATAGAACCAGAAGAGAAGTATCACTGATCAGCAACTTGGTCTCTATTTGGGAGGAGATGAATATCTTCCTCTAAATTAGCGATAGACTTACACACCAATTCCTTATTATGCTTGAATTGAAGTCCCATAGCCTCACATACTTCCCATGTTGCTTCAACCTCTTTGGATAAAACTTCATTTCTATTTTTGATATCCTGATCAGAAATAGAAATATCAAAGTCCCTAAGTTCACATTGATTTTCTCCAAAATGATTTTCGCAAGCTCACGCTTGGCCTTCTTCTTTTTCTTGGACAAACTGAGAAAATTCTTTTTAGAAGGTAATTTAGGGGGGAGATGACAGTGGTGTATTTGTTTGTGAAATTTCGTACGAGAATAATGTTTAAGAAAAGGAGCTAAAGATGGGCAAGAGGATGGGAGAAAGGGAAAGGAATTTTGGTTTGTGAAGGACTTTGTTACAAGACAGGATATAGGAGAAGGGGAAGAATGGGCTAATTAAGAGTTGGGCTTAGGATGAATGAATGTTTTAGAATTTTGTGGGTTGGATAAAGAAACATGAGATAAAGAGGGAGAGAGGGTTGGGCTTGGTTGGTATTCGGCTGAAGATGAGTGAGTAGGGCAAATAGTTTTGGGTTCAATAATATGGGCCGCAGTCAATTCAAGAATACGATTATTTAAAAGGCCAGCTTGGTTTTTCAAAGGGACAATAGAGGTGCATTGAGGATTGTTGTGGGTGGCACCACCAGAAAATTCTTCTAATGTAAGTGGTCCCACAATGCTATTGGGAAGTGGAGGGTTTGCTTCTGTATTTGACAGAGTTCCAATGACAACATTTAATTCTCCTACAGCGTTACTGACCTATGGAGGATTTGCTTCTGTATTTGACAGAGTTCCAATGACAGCATTTAATTCTCCTGCAACATTACTGACCTTTTTTGAATAGGAATGTGGAACTTTCCGCCTGAAGATTTTTCGATTGCTTCACCGGAAAGTTTACCAGAACTATCGACCAATGTGCAGATTTTATCACAAAGGACCATGGGAAAGTCAAATTGTTCTTCCTCAACGATTCTAATGTTAAACATATCTCCTTTCACATAAAAAGCAAAAGTGGATGAAAGAACCGAACAGCTTTTGATTGATATTAAAACACGAGCAATATCCAAACGAGATTTATTCTGATTACTGAAGTTCACTGACATGAATGAACCCAAAGTATTCCCAACAAAGTGGAAAAATGCTTCGTTCCAACAGTGAAGTGGGACGCCTTCAAGCCTGATCCACACCAATCTCTCCTTGCTAATGTCATGTATATCCCACTTCTTCAGGTTACTGAACCAAGCCTTAATCCATTCTAAACGCTCCATCTGAAATTTTGCCAATTCCGAATTTGAGGGAAAGCTGAGCAAGACTGTTTTCCCCCTGGTAAGTAAGGCATTACAAAATGTTAGTAAAACAGCTAGCACTGAAAGAAGGAATTCCACAGTTTTATAAAACAGCTAGCATTCAGCAGTAAACATGTAACTAATTTTTTTTTTGTTCATTAAGTAAACATGTAACTACGAAGAATGTAAACATTTAACTATGATACGGTGCTAATACCTGTAATACGGAGGACAACACGAAAAGAATGTAACTATGAAGCCACGTGGAAACATAAATGGTTCCCACCACTCTGCCAACAAAACCCAATGTAAAAAGCAGCCTCTGAAATTTTTTTTTTTTTAAAATAAAGAAAGGCAGAACAAACAAATATATTAGGATGCTGTAAGAAGGAAAATAAAAGATTACATTGAATCCAGGTGGTCTTCAATGGCAAGTTTTAGATGCACTAATTTACCTCTTTGGAGGACATGTGCACAAGCTATTTCGAAGACCTTTCAAAGCAAAGAATGAGCCAATAATCAATGCACAACCGATTGTAAAGCAGTTAGCAAACTTCTGAGGGACCAATAAAATAAGGATTTTCGAGAAGGTACATTGCTAGTTGCATACGGAAAGCAGCCTGGTAAGTCTCCTACTCTTTTTGAGACCCTGAAGAGGTAAATCAGCATCATCATTAAAATATAAGAAATAATGACTGCGGAGAAAATAGTTATCAAAGCTCAAACCAAACATAACCCAGACTTCTCTGATAATTAAGCTTTTGCCTCTTCTAACGCTCTATAGAATCAGAATTTAACTCAAAAAAGATTCTTACCATCAAGGTAACAAACAATTATGTCCCTCCTAATTTTAATTGCATAACCTGTAGAACTACAGTCTACACATAAAGGCAGAAGCACACATATTATCCTTCATCAAATTCACAAGAAACCTATTGCACCCACATGACCGTGCTAATCCTCATAAAATGCAGAAAGCCATAACCTATTATCAATGCCACAGCTAGATGCAAAGGGAGAACCTGGAAGTGAGGAGGAGAAAAGTTTCCAGAAATAATTGGGGCCAATCACTGGATTGTAAAAGAGCTAAGCAGGAACTGTGAGAAAAACCTATCTACTTTGCTTGAAAAGCTCCCTTAGGGAATTAATCGCAAGTACTTGCATATTGGGTAACTCAGATTGAAACATCCATGAACTCTTGTTCTGATACATTTTTCAATTACTTCCATCCGACAATAATGGAGAAACTTTTTTTTTGGCAAGCTTTTGTAACGTTCTTGTTACAACCCACCAATATGTTAAATATGAACTTTGTCGTACCGTGTAACCAAGCTGCATGAAAGGCAAATAAATCCTTCAAAGGTTTTACCAAGCACAGGAAACAATTAAAGAAGCCAAACATTACGACCATAAGAAATGTTTACTTATCAAACCTCATCCACCTTAACCATGCATAATAGCAAATGATGCTTCACAATCTGTCATCTTCGACTTTCTTTAGATCACTACTGCTCTCTATCAACCATCCAATAAACTAAAAACATGATTCCAAAGCCACTAGCTCAAAATATTTTGGTAAATATGAAAGTTGGTAGATACGTCTCTTCCGTCCAATAAATCTCAGCCTCCTTTCCTCAAGATTTTAACCTGAACACCGGTGTAAATGGATGAAGCTATTCATGCTAAGCTCCAAGAATAGTCAACCCCAACCCGTTCACTATAGAGCTTTTGTTAGTATATCTCCTTATTATGGAAATAAATATTTGGTTGACCAATTCCAGATATGGTCCATAATTTCACACTGAATCTCAACTCAATATTTGGCTATTAAAACACGATTTTGTGATGGTTAAAACGTGATTTTATTACCATAATTAGCATGCTCTCATTAGTAATAAAAGAGGGCTCCTTCCGGTCCCCAATTACGTGAATCTCAGAAAAACACACCATCTAGTGAGGTTTTTGAGTGCTTGGAAGACTCGAAGAAGGTGAAGAATCCTGTCGTCAGATTCGGAAAACGCTTCAACAGCAAAGTTACAAAGTGCAATGGCTGGAGGTTAGATATCGCTTCCGCATTTTATTTGTTTAACATGTTTCATATTGTGTAGAAGCATGTTAGGCTTGTTTGATGAACTTACATTTGATATTAGAGCCGTAGTTTAACCTCTGTCTTGCTAGAGATCTGTAGAAAGAAGCCATAAAAACCCATATTTTGAAACTTTAAGTCTCAGATTTCATGAAACTCATTCTGTTTTCATGTGATTTTGGTTCAAATACTTTAGATCTATTGTTGTAAAGCTATAAGGATGAAAAATACATGAAAAACGGGACTGTTTGAAGGGTTTTGTGCCGGGTCGGGGTCGAAAAGACCTAAATTTCTGCAAAAAGGGCCCGTTCGGGCGAAGAAGAAAGAGTGGGAATCGGGCGCGTGAGATCCACGAGCCCGATGCTGTTAATGTTGCGGGCGCGTGGGATCCACGCGCCCGATAATATTATTGTTATGCGGGCGCGTGAGAACCACGCGCCCGATGGAGTAATGCGGGCGCATGTGACGCACGTGCCCGTGCCCTGCTGTATTAATGCAGCGGCAAAAAAAAAGGAAAAGAAATCCTTTAGGGCCTCGGTTTTGGGCCACTGTTTAGTTCCTTATTTGGTTAGTTTTGGGCCATATAATATAAGGGTTTTCCTTTTATTTTGGGCTAGATTATTTGGGCTATGTGGATTAAATAAAAGGGTCATTTGGTTTATTTTAGGCCTTAAGGATTTATTTAATTTTAAGTAATTTATATTATTTAATTTAGGCCAAATAATTATATTTTTGATAGTTTTATCAAATTTTCAGTTCTGTAATTTTCATAATTTTATGAATAATTAGATTATTTTCACAAAATTAATATAATTATGAAAACTTCTCATTATTTGGATTTTATGAGGATTTTTCATAAATTTGAAAATTTTATAAATGCTGTAATTTTAAATTGAATAATTTTGTGAAAATTATCATAAAATTATGATTAAATTATGAAAATTTGATTTGAATGTGTATATGTGCTCATTTTGAATGTGTATAATTTTGTTATTTTTATACTAGAAGCACATGTAGCTAAGTTATTCATATTATTTGGAATTAAAATTGCCTTGTGTTAATTGTAATTTTTAAAATATGAATAAGCTTAGAATTTTTACCAATATGTCTAAGTGATTTATAATTTATTTAATTAGGGCTTAGCCACAGCAACCTTAATTAAGTAAATTATTTTTTGTAAAATCACATAATGACATTAGACATAAATTGTAATTAGTTATAAGGTTATGGTAAATTTTATCCCACAGGAATTTTTATTATAATTTTATAACTAATTAGGATAAAATATCAAATTAGTTTCTTAATTTACCCACAGAAATTAGGAAATGATATAATTTGATAGTTTTATCATTATGATATGAATCTATTAGAATTAGAACTTTAGCCCACAGGCAAGTTTTATGTCTAAGATTCATTAATAAAATATGTTTACATTGGTAGACATAATTAAGTTTGCCTCAAAAATTCTAAATACATAAGCATGTTTATTTTCTATATGCAGTGTTTCCTCAGGCTAGTATTAACCTAGAAGTTCCCGAGCTGGATGAGGAGAACTACAAGGTTTGGAAGGAGAGAGTTCTCCTCCAATTAGGGTGCATGGATATAGACTATGCTATAAGGAAAGATGAGCCCGTATTGACTAAGACCAGCACTCCTACTGAAGTAGCTTTACATGAACGCTGGGAGCGATCCAATCGCCTTAGTGTCATGTATATTAAGACAAAAATATCTGCTGGGATAGGTGGTTCTGTCGAACAGCATACCAACGTTAGGACCTTACTGAAGGCCATAGATGATCAATTTGTCACTTCAGACAAAGCGTTGGCCAGAACCCTGATTATGAAGTTCTCATCGATAAGGCTCACCAATGTCAAAGGAGTGCGCGAGCACATAATGGCCATGAGAGATATAGCGGCCCAACTCAAGAAGCTAGAGGTGGAGATGTCTGAGTTTTTTCTTGTGCACTACATATTGAACACTCTACCAAAGCAATACGGACCATTCAAGATATCCTATAACACACATAAGGATAAGTGGACCATCAATGAATTGATGACCATGTGTGTTCAAGAGGATGGAAGGCTGCTTATGGAATCGGGTGAAAGTGCATTTTTTGCAAGCCAAGGAAAGACCAAGGATCGAGCCAAGAACAAGGGAAAAGAAAAAATCCCTACCCAAGCTGACATTAAGAAAGAGTCCAAGTGTTTCTTCTGTAAAAGAAGGGACACATGAAGAAGGATTGTGCCAAGCTTCAACAGTGGCTCGTTAAGAAAGGTAATCCACTCTCATATGTTTGTTTTGAATCAAATATGGTTGAGGTTAATCATAACACATGGTGGATTGATTCTGGATCTACAATTCACATTTCGACTTCCTTACAGGGTATGACAAACCTAAGGAAGCTAGTGGAAAATGAGGAGAGCATCTATTCAGGAAACAAGATGCGCTCGCGTGTTGAAGGCGTTAGAACATGCACTTTAGTTCTTAGGAGTGGTTTTGTTTTGCAATTGGAAAAGACCTTTTATATTCCTAGTTTCTCGAGAAATTTAATCTCCGTTTCTAGGCTGGTACCTTATGGATATTACTTTCAATTTTCAAATAAATCAGTATTGATATATTTTAAGTCTGATATTGTTGGGAATGGTACCTTATGTGATGGTCTTTTCTCTATTGATTTGCAAAATGACACTACTCATAACGCCTTGCATGTTCAAACTGGCACTAAAAGATGTGTTATGAATGAGGACTCCTCCACGTTATGGCACCAGAGATTAGGTCATATCTCCATAAATAGAATTAAGAGATTGGTAAATGACAGAATACTTAGTATTCTTGATTTTACTGACTTCGACACTTGTGTGGATTGCATTAAGGGTAAACAAACCAACAAGTCTAAGAAAGGTGCCAATAGGAGTTCAACCATATTAGAGATCATACATTCTGACATATATTATCCAGACATTGATGCATATGGTCAGAAATACTTCATCACCTTTATTGATGATTACTCGAGGTTTATGTATCTCTACATGCTTCATAACAAGAACGAAGCATTAGACGCCTTTAAAATCTTTAAGGCTGAAGTAGAGAAACAATGTGGAAAACCCATAAAGATAGTAAGAACTGATAGAGGTGGGTAGTATTACGGTAAATACACTGAAGATGGACAAGCACTTGGACCATTTGCGAAGTTCCTTCAAGAAAATGGGATTGTTGCCCAATATACCATGCCTGGTTCATCGGATCAGAATGGTGTTGCAGAAAGAAGGAACCGAACTTTGATGGAAATGGTGCATAGTATGCTTAGCAACTCGAAGTTGCCTAAGTCTTTGTGGATTGAAGCTCTTAAAACGGCAGCATATATATTGAACCGGGTTCCGACCAAGGCTGTTCCAAAGATGCCTTTTGAATTATTCAAAGGTTGAAAATCGAGTTTGCGTCATATGCGTGTTTGGGGATGCCCTTCTGAGATAAGAGTTTATAACCCACAGGAAAAGAAACTGGATCCTAGGACCATAAGTGGGTATTTCATCGGATATGCCGAACGGTCGAAAGGCTACAGATTCTATTGTCCATCTCATAGCACTAGATTTGTGGAATCAAGGAACGCCAAGTTTCTTGAAAATGACTTAGTTAGTGGGAGCGATCAATCTCAAGACCTAGTTTCTGTGAGAGATCAACCCTCTAACTCGAGTCAAGGATTGGTTATCATAAACAATGTCCCTTCAATACAGCTGGACTTTGAACAACAATCATTAAAGATCCACAAGTAGTTGGTAACTTACTAGTAGACGAGGCTCCTCTGGATACACCAGAATTGAGTGAGCAACCAGTTGAACAACATGATCCTTCGGAGAATGTTGAACCAACATTAAGAAGGTCTACTAGGGAAAGGAAATAAGCTATTCCTAGTGATTATATTGTGTATCTACAAGAGTATGATTTCAATATTGGGCCTGTTAATGATCTAGAGACGTTTTCACAAGCCATGAACAACAAAGAATCAAAACTTTGGTTCGATGCTATGAAGGATGAGATGGATTCGATGGCATCTAATGGAGTATGGGATCTTGTCGAGTTGCCTAATAGGGCCAGGGCTATAGGCTGTAAATGGGTCTTTAAGACCAAGACTGACTCATTAGGCAACATTGAGCGTTATAAGGCAAGACTCGTAGCCAAAGGATTCACTCAAAAGGAGGGAATCGATTACAAGGAGACTTTCTCTCCTGTATCTAAGAAAGATTCTCCCCGTATCATAATGGCGCTTGTTGCACATTTTGACTTAGAGTTGCAAAAAATGGATGTGAAAACGGCATTTCTCAATGGTGATCTAGAGGAAGAGGTTTACATGAAACAACCTGAAGGTTTTTACTCTAGTAATGGTGAGCATTTGGTCTGTAAGCTGAAGAAATCCATATATGGGTTGAAACAAGCTTCCCGCCAATGGTATCTAAAATTCCATGAAGTCATCTCTTCATTTGGTTTCATTGAGAATATCATGGATCAATGTATATACCAGAAGGTCAGTGAGAGCAAGATTTGTTTCCTTGTGCTATATGTGGATGATATTCTGCTTGCACCCAATGATAAGGGGATGCTACGTGAGGTGAAACCATTTATTTCTGAAAACTTTGATATGAAGGATATAGGCGATGCATCTTATGTCATTGGCATTAAGATCCATAGAGACAGACATAGAGGTATATTAGGTCTGTCACAAGAAGCCTATATTAATAAAGTCTTGGAAAGATTCAGAATGAAAGATTGTTCACCAAGCCCAGCTCCCATTGTGAAGGGTGACAGGTTCAATTTGAACCAGTGCCCGAAAAATGATCTTGAGCGGGAACAGATGAAGAACATTCCATATGCCTCAGCTGTTGGAAGCATTATGTATGCATAGGTCTGTACCAGGCCTGATATTGCTTTTGCTGTGGGAGTGTTAGGTAGATACCAAAGTGACCCAGGGATGGACCACTGGAGAGCTGCGAAGAAGGTCCTTAGATATTTTCAAGGCACTAAGGATTACATGCTTATGTATAGACGAACTGATGAGTTGGAGGTGATTGGCTACTCAGACTCAGACTTTGCTGGCTGTGTTGATACCCGGAAATCAACATCCGGTTACATCTTCATGCTTGCCGGTGGAGCTGTTTCATGGAAGAGTGCTAAGCAGACACTGACTGCCACTTCCACTAGGAGGCCGAGTTAGTTTCCTGTTTTGAGGCTACCTCACATGGTGTATGGCTTAAGAGTTTCATTGGTGGGCTTAGAGTTGTTGACTCCATATCTAAGCCATTGAGGATATATTGTGACAATTCAGCTGCAGTATTCATGGCTAAGAACAATAAGAGTGAAAGTCGAAGCAGGCATATCGACATTAAGTACTTAGCCATTAAAGAACGTGTTAGAGATAAAAGAGTGGTCATTGAACACGTTAGCACTGAATTGATGTTAGCTAATCCTTTTACTAAGGGCATGCCACTGTTTAAATTTAAGGATCATGTAGAGAGAATGGGACTTGGTCCCACATTTTGATTGTAATTGAAACTCTTATTAATACTATGATGTTTCTCATTTGATTTGTATACACTAAAGTTTTATTTGAGAAATATCCTTGTTGTTTAGACCGAGAATAAACATAAGGTTTATTCATTAAGTAAAAATGGGTTGATTTAGAAACATTTTACATAGTAATACATGGAAGATAATACTCACCACTTGAGGAACTGTCACCATGATTCATGTGATTTGTTTCTTATATAAGTGAAATATATGGACCAAGTGGGAGAATGTTAGTATATCTCCTTATTATGGAAATAAATATTTGGTTGACCAATTCCGGATATGGTTCATAATTTCACACTGAATCTCAACTCAATATTTGGCTATTAAAACACGATTTTGTGATGGTTAAAACGTGATTTTATTGCCATAATTAGCATGCTCTCGTTAGTAATAAAAGAGGGCTCCTTCCGGTCCCCAAGTACGTGAATCTCAGAAAAACACACCATCTAGTGAGGTTTTTGAGTGTTGGAAGACTCGAAGAAGGTGAAGAATCCTGTCGTCAGATTCGGAAAATGCTTCAACAGCAAAGTTACAGAGTGCAATGGCTGGAGGTTAGATCCTGTCTCTTCCGCTTTTATTTGTTTAACATGTTTCATATTGTGTAGAAGCATGTTAGGTTTGTATGATGCACTAACAGCTTTTTCTAATTATTGATTATTGAACTTGAGCTCAAGCTCCTTACTTGAGTGGATCATATTTGAGGCACTATACGAGGTCAGTTCGTCTTGATTACACTTCTAAACCTGACACTTGAAAGTAGAGAGTCTAAAATTTTATCTTGCAACTACTTGAACAGAAGATATTGCATTTAACCTTATGGTCCTTTTTAAAGGTTAGAATTTTTTCTGAGGAATGAACCCGTATTTAATCCAGTTTATCAAACCCAAAAGGGACTACCGAGTTAAACCAATAAATAAAAATATGACTTAATATCCAAATATGCCCTCAACGTTTACTAAAAAATTGAATCAAACTCTCAATGTTTAATTATATAGAAATCAATCAATTACATTTTATTTTAAACAATTAAAACCTAAACATTTCAAAATAACAGAATTAAGTACATATATATTAAATCTCTCTATCTGCTGTTACCCTTGCACACGTGGCATGCCATGCACTTGGATACTGTCATAGACTATTTTGCCACGTGGGCTGATGAAGTGGATTAATTTTGCCATGTGTACTACTAATGTGGACTTTAGCTTTAAATTTTTTTTCCAAATTTTTTTTTAATAGCCATTTTTTCATTAATAATTTTTTTCAAATTTACATTTTTTTAGAATTATATTTTTTTCAAAATTACATTTTTTCATAATTATATATTTTCAAAAACTACATTAGTTATACTGAACAAGACCAAAAATAGTACAAAAAATAGAAATGAGAGGAAAAATATATAACTAAAAATAGGATTAAAATCTAAATGAACTAACTAAAATCAAATACAACAACAAAAATACAAGAATCGAATAATTATTCTATACACTGTCAATAGAATATTTGCATGCTAATAAATCAAGTCTTTTTTTCCTTTTCCTTGACTCTGCCTCTTAAATGTTATGTTGAAGCAACATTTTGTTATTGTGTAATCTTCATTAACAAAAACAGAAAAAAAAATTAAGAACACATATGGAACATAAACAACACATCCACAACAGGATCCCTAAAAAATACTTCATGATTTTGATTTTAATGACTATTGTGATTTCTGAACTAATATAAAATATGCATTGATGATAAAGGAATGAACATTTAGCCATGCCTCCTAGTTTTTCTGTAACAAGATACTATAACATTTTAGTTGAACAGGAATAATAATCGAGTACAAGCCAAGCCAAAGTCATTTTCAACTAGTACTGGTGAGGTGCGCCCGGCTCTTGCAGTAGTGCAACGCTCGAGCGACGCTTGAGGACTCCAGTAGCAAGCTACTATGATGAGTCCTCCCTCCAAAAAATTTAATTTAATATCATGTGGATCAATGATCCACGTATCAGATATTAAACTGATAAGAACAGATACTACACTTGATCTTAGCCAAAAGGCCGAGAAAGGTATGCTTTGTTTCTAGTCTCGACTTTCCTTTTATTACTTTTCTCTATGTTAACTTCCGGTTTCATTTGCGATGAGGGATAACCAGATAAGAACTTGAACCAAAGAAATACAATCTTTATGAACTCAAATCCATAACAGCAATTAACTGAACCAGAAGCCCACGGGAGAGTTGAACATCATTCCTTATGTGAAGCCGATAACTCAAGGAGATGCTAACACTTTAGACTTGAATGAAATGATCTGAAATCAGAGAAAATGGAGGCTAAGTATTGATTGAGGCTGCAGCTGTACTGTTGTAAGAGAGATAAGAAAACCAGCTGAGGCAATCAATATAGATTCCAGAGAGTACAGGCATTGAAATTTAGAAACATCATCTGAGACTCTGAGTCTTAAACAACTATGGAAACTGTAAAGCATACTGAATAAGATACTCAAAACTGGGAATCTGAGCATGACACAGGGGATGCACCAAATGCAGTTCAAAGTTGTTCAAAGTGTATGTGGAGTGAAACAAAGATTTTGGTGGTTGTATTGCAAGAGTTTTTTTCTAACAAAGAGGTGTTTTAAAATCTTTATTCCTTAATGAGGGTTGTTTTGAATTTATTTTCCTAAACGGGATATTCTAAGTTTATTCATTGCCATGTCAAGATTTATTTTTTATTATTTTTAAAAAATATATTTACCTTCCATTATAAAATTTCCGTAAGACCATACCAAGAACTTCGAAAACAAGGCCTACGGCCAAAATCTCAATATCCAAAATCTATCTCTCCCATCCCCGCTCTTCCTTGAACGTGAATAAGGCAATAAATAACAATCTGGTCATACAAACCCCAAATCACATTATACATTGCTTCAACCAAGAACAAAAACACAAAGAAACCACCAAAAGCCAAAATTTCGTTCATTTGCTTCAAGAGTAAAATCAAGGATTTTGAAATGATCATTGTGTGCAATGGAAAAAGATCAAAGCGGGTTGAAAATTTGGATGAGAGGAGGAGCAGGTAGTTTTGAAGCAACAAGAGAAATGTAAGGTCAGAGAAGAGGCAAATGGTAGAAAAGGAATGAAACAATTAAAAAATATAAAAATGAACATCTGATGTTATCAGAAAACAAAACGAGTAGTGATTTTGAAAAAAGACCAAGGTCATTGACTAGTGATTGGATCTAAGAAATGTCAGTTGCGTTAACAGCAAGAGCATAGTATATTCAACTTCAGGATTTGAGCGTGATACCGTTGGTTGTTTTTGTTGAAATACTGAAGCTAACAACAGAAGCAAGATGAAGAAGAACGAATCAAATAGAAGAAGAAGAGAAAATAGGATTCTGAATTATGAATCTTATTTCTTGTATTGTATTCTGCGTAACATTTGTTTATTTATACCAATTACACTTGACTTTACCCTTTCTAACTGCTTTTAACTACTAACTAACTTTAGCTGGTATTACAGTTATGATAGATATAACTATCATAACTGTCATCTAATACAACTCTGCTATTACTCCCCTTTAAACCAGACACCTCCCCTTCGAGCTCTTAAACTCTGCTATTACTCCCCTTTAAACCAGGCACCTTCTCCTTCGAGCTTCTGAACTCTGCTATTTGACAGGTGGGAAAAGGTTGGACAGTAAGTTTAGAACGTAGCCTTGCAAAATTTTGTAAAGATAAATGCTTGGTTAGAATGTCAGCAATCTGATCATGAGCTGGAAGATGGCTAACTGTAATAACATGTTGCAACACCTTTTCCCTGACAAAAAACAGATCAAGCTCCATGTGTTTGGTTCTGGTGTGTTGTACTGGATTTGCTGACAAAGCCACTGTTGAAAGATTATCACACCAGATGTGAGGTTTAACAGGGAGTTCCAGTCCAATTTTAGATAACAAGGATTGAATCCAAGTTATCTCAGCAGTAAGGTTGGCTAGGCTTTTGAACTCTGCTTTAGTACTAGACCTGGACATAGTGGCCTGTTTTTTTGAGCTCTAAGAGATGAGATTGTCCCCGAGAAACACACAATACCCAGACACAGACCGTCTATCATCAGGATCAGTAGCCCAATCAGCATCTGTGAAACCTGTTAGTGTTAGAACCGAGGAAGGTTTCAACAAAGGACCATGATGTAAGGTACCACAAAGATATCTGAAAATCCTTTTAACAGCTTTCCAATGCTCATCCATAGGTTTGTGCATGAATTGAGACACCTTGTTGACACTGAAAGCTAACTCAGGCCTAGTGATGGTGATGTATTGGAGAGCACCAACAGCACTCCTATACTATTGTACATCCTGAATTGGAGACCCACTAGTAGCAGACAACTTCAAAGAGCTCACCATAGGAGTAGGCAAAGACTTGGCTTCTTGCATATTAAACTTGCTCAAAACATCTTTAATGTACTTAGTTTGTGTCAACAAAATACCATGAGGGAGATACTGAACTTCCACTCCAAGGAAAAAATTCAAGGAACCAAGATCCTTGAGTGAAAATGTTGTGTTCAAGCTGTGAATTAAGTGATTCACCTCAGAAGTTGAGCTACCAGTGACTATGATGTCATCCACATAGACTAAAACATAGATGCTTGATGAACTGGACCTCTTAACAAATAAGGATTGATCAGACCGAGAAGAAATAAAGCCTTGTTATGTGAGAAATGATTAAAGCTTATCATACCAGGCCCTAGGAGCCTGTTTCAGTCCATATAATGCTTTATGTAGCTTACAAACTAGCTACTGGTCTCCCTTATGTACTTCAAAACCTGGTGGCTAAGTCATATACACTTCTTCATTAAGAGTCCCGTTAAGAAAAGCATTGTTGACATCAACTTGCCTCAAGCACCAACCTCTAGATAAAGCCAAAGTCAGTATAACTCTAATAGTTGTAGGCTTCACAACAGGACTGAATGTCTCCCAAAAATCAATACCAGGCTGTTGCAAGTATCCTTTTGCAACTAAACGAGCCTTATACCTCCCAATAGATCCATCTGAGTTTTTTAGTTTGAACACCCATTTACAATCAAGCACAGATCTGTGAGAAGGATAAGGAACTAAGGACCAGGTGCCATTCTTCATTAATGCATTGTACTCTTCATGAACAGCTGCTGTCCACTTACTGTGTTGAAGAGCTTGAGAAATAGATTTTGGTTCATGACAATCAAGATCAACCACATATGCTTTGGTTGAAAAATCTCATTCTTAGATCTGGTTGTCACAGGATGTTGGTTTATAGTAACTGTTGGAGGTGGTCCTAACAGTGAAGGTGAATCACGAATTTGTGGAAAAACAGTTTGAGTAGAGGGTACTAGTGTAGCATTAGATGTAGGTGTAGGAGAGGGTGACATAGATGACAATTGTGGAGAAAGTTCATGATTCGAAAAATGAGAAACAGAGGAATCATGAACAGGAATTGATGAATTATTATTAGAGGTCCTAACAACTAAAGGAGGTGAAGGCAATCAAATTGGTTTAGTAACAGAAGTGGAAGAAGGAAAGAGACTAGAATAAGGAAATATTTTCTCATCAAATATAACATGTCTCGAAATAAAGAGATGACCATTTTGATCAAGACACCTATAGCCTTTATGACTAGGACTGTAACCCAAGAATAAACAAGGGGAAGATCAAAAACTTAGTTTATTTGTATGAAATGGTCTAAGATAGGGAAAACAAAGGCATCTAAAAACTTTAAGAAATGAATAATCTAGTTTTGCTTTGTAAAGCATCTCAAAAGGAGACTTTGACACCAATGTAGTAGAAGGCAACATGTTTATAAGATACACTATGAAGAAAATGCTTCTGACCAGAATTTAAAAGGTAATGCAGCTTGAGAAAGTAATGTTAGGCCTATTTCAACTATGTGCATGTGTTTTCTTTCAACAATCCCATTTTGTTGGGATGTATGAGGATAGGAATGCCTGAAAATGATACCCTCTTAGTTGAGAAAAGAGGTGAAACTTCTAAATTCACCTCCCCAATCTGTTTGAAGGATTTTTATAGGAGCAGAAAATTGATTTTCAACTTGTTTCTTAAAGTGAATGAAAGAAGGTAAAGCTTCATCTTTTGTTTTAAGAAAATAAATCCAAGTGTGCCTAGAGTAGGCATCAACAAATGATATGTAGTATCTAAAACCATTTCCAGAAAGATATGGGGCAGGACCCCATAAGTCAGATTCAACGAGATGAAATGGAGAGTTATAGGATGTCATTGATAAAGAAAAAGGTAGTCTATGGCTTTTAGCCTGTTGACAATTAAGACAAATGTAATTTTTATTGATTTTACTAGGAATATTACAAAATGAGAGTACTTTTGAAACAACAAGAGAATGAGGGTGTCCTAATCTTCTATGCCAAAGTTTAAAAGTATCTATTTGTGACTCATAACCTTCTTGAAAATCTGATGATGCAGACAATTGTGAAACATGTATTTCTTTCTGACTTTGAGCATTAGCAGCAGCAGGTGTATCTATAGACAGATTAAACTTATACAAGCCTTGGTCAACAGTCCCTTTACTGTGATTGTTTGTGAACTAGGATTAACCACCGAGAGAGAAGAGGATTCTTTGTCATTCGTTGAATCATTCTCATTTGCTGGCTCTGATACCATGTTGAAATACTGAAGCTAACAACAGAAGCAAGATGAAGAAGAAAGAACCAAATAGAAGAAGAAGAGAAAATAGGATTCTGAATTATGAATCTTATTTCTTGTATTGTATTCTGCGTAACATTTGTTTATTTATACCAATTACACTTGACTTTACCCTTTCTAACTGCTTTTAACTACTAACTAACTTTAGCTGGTATTACAGTTATGATAGATATAGCTATCATAACTGTCATCTAATACAACTCTGCTATTAGTTTTTAAGAGCACCATGAAATCAAATTGGGATCAAGAAAAGCGCATCCACCTATTATAGAGCGCCTATCATTTGGGTATCCTACATAATTAGCACCGCAATATATTTGTAAAGATAAATCATTGCTTGCTTGAAACTGAAGACCATATTCTCGAGCTCCTTTAACATATCTTACAATTCGTTTAAAAACATTAAAATGAGAGTTCTTAGATTTGTTCATGAATTGGCAGACTTGATTAACAACATAAAAGATGCTAGGCCCTGTCATAGTGAGATATAGGAGTGCTTCTACAATGGTAAGATAGAAGGTAGGGTCTATTAGTGGTATATCATCATTAGCCGAAAGTTTAATTAGAGCCAAAACTAGCAAGTGCGAATGGAGAGTGCTTTCACACCATTCATAGGTGATCTATCAAGGCAATAGCAATTTTTTTTTGGTGATAGATGCAAACAATTTGTAGTTTGATAAATCAACTCTGTCATCTGAGATTTCGACATTTTATGCTATCAGCATCACACTGCGTTAGAAGAGCAGTAAATGGTGGAAGAGGCATGAAACAATTAAAAAATAGAAACCTAAATATATTTTTAAAAAAAGCTAACATGGCAGTGAATAGGCTTGGAGTACCCCATCTAAGGAAGTAAGTATGAAACAACTCTCATTAAGGAAAAAAATTTTAAAGAACCCTGCCACTGGAAAAACTCTGTATTGCAATGGCTCTAAATCCAAGATTGTTGATCGAACAAATGAAACAAAATTTGGTGGTTGTAATGCAATGGCTCTAAACCCAAGATTATTGATTGAACAAATTTC